>OW799234.1:17755000-18355000 GCA_941918925.1 Phyto melanocephala | reverse complement strand
TATGTTTTCAATGTATGTATACGTAATAACAGAGTGAGAGAAAAAAACACATAAAAACGGGTCATTGAACTTTATTTTCTTGTTTAAGTTTTGGCTTTTTTTTCTCGTTTGGTAAAACTTTTAGCGTATACGGAGTTAATTGAATTAAGACGGCTTGATAATGTATTAGAAATTTATGACATTTTGATAAAGAATATAAATTTAAAGAACTTTCTTTCTTTAGTCAATATGCTGTTTGAAGGCAATAATGTTTTCAAGCAATTATATTTCAAAATCAAGCAAATTTTACTGAAATACTTTTCTCTGTTAGTTTAAAGGATCATATGTCCTTTTGTTTCTTAAATTAAAAAGATTTCAATATAAAACTGTAGAATAAAAAAAAAAGTCATATAGGCTGGACTATATACTAGACTGAAAAGCTTATGAATAGGGGAGTCGATTAAGCTCTGTCAGACTGTCCGTCTGTCCGTGTGTATGTTGAAATCAACTTTTTGAAGCCCCCCGACATCGCTTGGACTCGGGTGAGGTATTATAATATCAGAAATATTTGGGAGTAGATCGCTATTGAAAATCAGAAACATCGGTACATAAACAACTGAGATATGAGCAAAAACCCACGACCACCTCGATTTTTTTTTCACAAAAACAACATTACAACAACAACATACATACATACAAACGTGTATACTGGTTAGAAAAAACGTGGCATCGAATCCCAGCTGAGCCAAAAAAAATTTTTTTTTTATTTTTTAAAATTTTTTTTTTATTTTTTATTTAATATATTATTTATATTTTTACTATTATTTTTTTTTTATTTTATATTTATTATATAAATTATATATTTATATTTTATTCGAACTTTTTTCTATATATTAAATTTTAATGTGAACCATTTTTTATTTTGGCTTAAGTTCATTTGTTTCTTTATTTTAATTTTATAATTCAAATTAAATTAAGCTGTAACTGTAAAAAATGGTTCACATTAAAATTTATTATATATATTTTAATTATTTTTTAAAAATTTTTTTTTTTAAATTTTTTTTTAAATTTTTTTTTGAATTTTTTTTTTGAATTTTTTTTTTAAATTTTTTTTTTATTTATTTATAATTTTACAACGGGATGTTTTTTTATATGTATGTACGTATTTCATATGGGATGAATGGTGATACAAACTACTGTTATTGCATGACTACACGTTGTGAAGGGTTTATGAGATTCGGCACGGCCGATTATAACGCTCTTACTTGTTTTTTTAATAGAATACAAATTAAAACTAGACTAGACAATGTGTATGCACATAGATTGATGTCTTTGTCTTCCTAAATAAAACGTAGATAAGACTCTACTAATCTACAATACTTCTGACCAATTATATTCCAGACAATACAATGTATTGAAGACATTTATTATGTGCTTGTCACTTTAATTCACTAATGGCTTTCGAACAAAATTAATTGAATTTGCACAAAGTAGAAAGTGTAGACGCTTTGTTAACATGGCCACTATAAGAATCAAAAAAGGTTTTTGTTGAAAGTCATTTAAGTATTGCTAAAAAAGAGGTTTCAGTAATTAGTTGGCTAAGGAAGTGGTACTGAATGAGCTCCTGCATTAAAATAACTTTTTTCACGTTGTTTGGAAATGGTGTGTTCTTCTATTGCCTTTCGGAGTCCTTTGAAAGGCAACTTTTGCTATATCACCTTGAAGTTTTCCATTAGTATATCCGTAGTATTTTGAGATCTATTTTTTAAATTAATATCGGCGACCACATAATACCGCGTGGAAAGGACTTAGCTTTTTTTGACACTACTAAAACAACTGCACTATAAGAGTATTTTTATTAGAATTATTCTTTTGTGTTTTACATTTTGAAGCTAAGGCATTTTACTGTGCAGATCTTGACACAGTATTGAGAGCATTGGAACTTTATAACCATGAGATAAAGTTGGCAATTGTATTCCAGAGACTGCTCAATGATATAAGATATAGATATGTATAGAAAGAGTGTCTCAATAAGAGTGAATTTTTTAGTGCAAGTGGCAACTCTTAAATTTAACATCTGTTACATAATTAAAAATAACAGTTGCATTTTAGCTCTGGTCGGGTCAAGAGCTCGCGCGCCATTGTCTTTGTCGAATAAAGACAAAGCCGTACCTTTTCATCTGACATTGAGAGTTTTGCGTCTCACTATCGCATTGGTTAATTGCGTGGCATCAGTTAGCGGTACCGAGGTACAGTTACCCGGAGTCTCAATTAACCTCTGCAAAACTTAAAAAAAGTATATTTTTTGCGTTCAGCTCTGACTTCCTATATAAAGGTATAGGTCGAGTTTCGAATATTAAACCATCTGGCTCCATAGTTTTAAAACCTTGCCATTCAAATTTAATTAAAATAATTAAAATTAAGATAATAATTATAAATGAAGTTTCTTACGAAAGAACATTGTGGTTTAGAAGTGAAAACTTTTTACAAATATTTGTTAAGTTATGCTTGCAAACTTTAAAGAACTTTCAGTCGAGAAAGTGCACATAATGTGTCAAAAAAATAATAAGCTAGATCGATTATTGACAGCAAGACTCTTGTGTCTCAAGGTGCTGGTCGGTCCCTTGAAAACATTGCTGCTGTAAACAAAAGTGTCGCCGACAACCCGAAAAGATCAACTTGACATAGTTTCCTACAACATCTGATTTGACGAAGCGAATTTTGTCAAAAAAAAAAACTTTCTCGGGAGTAAGCTGAAAAAAAAAAATTTTTAGCTTACACAGGAGCTCAAACTAAATAAACAAACAGCAAACAGTCACTCAGAAAATTTTGCATCAAGTTTTAAACTTATTTCTATATAAGATTTAAACAAGCCTCTTTCCGATTCGCTTAGAATTTTGCGAGAAGATCATTCAAATGGCGGCAGAGGATGGAAGCATCTTAAACTGCATTTTTATGTCTGACGAGGCACATTTTGATTTAAACGGCAATCTTAACAAACAAAATTGTCCAATAAGGAGTAATTTTAACCCACCGATACTCCATTCACTTCTCATCACAGTGTGGAGTGTAATTTCATCATTGTCGGGCCTTACTTTTTCAAAGAACACGGTCTTACTGTTATGGTCAATGGAGACAGTTACTGAAAGATGTTGAAAGAGTTTTTCTTTTCAGAACTACGCCGAAAGAAAATCTCTCATAACTCTGTGTGGTTTCAAAAATGTGGGTCAACTTGTCACATAGCCACGCCTATTATGACAGAATTGCGGCGATCATTCCGTTGGCCCCCAGGTCTTCTGATCTTACTGCATCTGATTTTCTTATGGGGTTATTACAAACAGAAAGTTTATAAAAGAAAACCTACTAATTCAGATGATTTAAGGCAATCTATTCAAACTATAATTGAGGCAATTCCCGCTGCAACCCTTCAGGCAGTAATGAATAACTTTTTGATAATATGTCGCAAATTTGTCGTGCAAACTGTCTGTTGCGGATTTTGGTTAAGCGGCGTGATTGAGACAAAAATCGCAGAGACTTTTTTCTTTCTTTAATAAACTAGAAAAAAAATTCCTCAGTAAAAATCTAATGTCTAACGTGTCATCGGTGAAATGCTGTCGTTCTCTGTGGTCTGTCATCAGAGCCGTGGGCGCCTTTAGACGAATATTTCATGTCTTCTTTACAATCAATAAAAACAATTAGAAGTATCTCAAAAAGTACGTGTTTTTATATTAATAATAAATTCCTACTGAGATAGAATTATGTGTAGACTATAGTTTGGATTTCAGTTTGTATTATAAACAAAACTACATTTATAAGTTGACTATAATTTTCTTTAATATTTAATTATAATCTTGACTAAAAACTAGTCTTAGTACCATTATTAAAACTTGGCGTTAGTTAAAGGTTTACCATTACTTCAACTTTTATTTAACCTACCAGGTTGAATGAACTTGTCTTTAACTTGCCGCTTACTTTAGATTAAAGTGACGATTTAATAATGGATAACTGTTTATCAGCCTGATAAAATCCTAACTTTAACTAATCCCAAGTTGTAATAATGGCCCTTAGTCTTCATTCAAGAATAGATTATAGTTTTAATGATAAAATACCATTTTCGCCATTGACTAGACTGCAGTGTTGAACTTATTAAAACTAGTCTATACTTTCCATTACAAACTAAAATTAGTTGTCATTATTCACTAGCTTTACTTTTAAAAGAAAATAAACTATAATGTTTCTTATGGACTAGACTTTAGAGAATACTAGAGACTTGACTATATCCTCGGCAAATATTAAAGGAATAAAAAAAAATATAAGAATAGCAAAACAGGAAACAGTCATTACCGCTTAAGGGTAAAAAAAACTGCAGACTTTTGCTTTTTAAAAGCTGCTTGCAATTTTCAAGTTGCACAGCTTATACGAAAACAAATAATAAATATATTTTTTTAAAGCTACAGCTTATTTAAAAAAAAAGCTGACATGAAGAAAATCAAGCACAACTAATCTCTGGAATCATTAATCTTTTGCAACAGACATTTAAAGATTATTGTGCAACACAGCCATACAAAAGGGGTGGTAGTTTAACTAAGACTGCATCTTGGGTTGGCAATATTCGTATTTTATGAGGCAACTCATGTTATAAATAACTTTTTTTGTAAGGCAACGTTGATAATAACTCATTTTCTTTTTTTTTCTTTGCAGATTTGATAAAATTTAAGATAAACCAACGTACATACATATTTATATAACTATCGAGTAAGCAATCGAGCAGCTATTATTGTACACCAAGTGAGAAATATATAAATTTCGTAAATTTAATATTAAAAAATAATTAAGAAAAAAAAAATATATAAAACCCAGAAAATCTTGCAAATCAACACCACCAAAGAAAACCAACTATTACAGAGCTAAAGAAGAAAAATTAATCATTTTTACAATTAACCTCAATTTGAGCAGTAAAAGAATTGACATTTGAGGTTAGAAATAAAACACAGAAATAAACCAGATGTTCCATATTAAAATACAACAACAAATAAATTTATAAAATTTAATATTTAGTCAAATAACTTATGCTAATATAAAAAAAAAAAAAACAAAACAAAAGAAAACTTTTTGCATTTTTGCAATTTTATAAAAAAAAAAAATAAAAAATAAAAAAAATAATAAAATAAAAAATCATTAGTAAAATTTACTCTTTTAACTTTTATTAAAAAAACCAAAAAAAAAAAAAAATAAACAATTTTAAATTATAAATCCATGATCTATAGAACAAAGATCTAAAACTCCAAAATAGCTCTTTAAAATAAAAAATAAACTACGCTTTTAAATTAAAAAAAGAAATAAAATTTAATAAAACAACATTCTTCTTAAACTTGTGCTAAGCGCAATCAAAGCTTTTTTAAAACAAACAAACAAACAAACTTTTTTAAACTAAATTAAAAACCCAGGCGTTGTAAAAGCCAAGCTCAAACTTTATTTAATTCGTTTCAAGCGGGTTTTGAGAAAAAAAAAGCTTCAAAATTACACTCCAACAGCAAAGGCATCAACCACAAACACCAGCCCAACAACTGAAAATGACCAATGCCATGGATATTGTCAAGAATGGCAGCGCCAATGGCTCTGTCGATGGCAACTCTGATGAATCGCGCACCAATTTAATCGTCAACTATCTGCCGCAAACCATGACCCAAGAAGAAATGCGCTCTCTATTTTCTAGTATTGGAGAGCTAGAGAGCTGCAAGCTGGTGCGCGATAAAGTCTCAGGTAATTTGGGTAAATATGCACAATTTTACTTAATTTTTTTTTTAAATGATTAACAATTAATTTTCTTTTTAAATTAACCCTATGTTTTTCTTTAATTTTTAATATTTTGTTAGTGTTGCCAGCCTCTTTGACAGCTCTAAATCCAGCTTTACAGCAAGGTAATAGTAAGTTTCCCCCACGCTTTTTATGTTTTATATATTATATTTACGTATTGATTTAAAGGTCAGAGTTTGGGTTATGGCTTCGTTAACTATGTACGACCCGAAGACGCTGAAAAGGCCGTCAATACATTGAATGGTTTGCGTTTACAAAATAAAGTGATTAAAGTATCATATGCCCGTCCAAGTTCGGAGTCAATCAAGGGTGCTAATTTATATGTATCGGGTCTTCCCAAGAATTTGTCACAACCCGACTTGGAATCATTATTTGCACCATTTGGCAAAATAATAACATCTCGTATACTCTGTGATAATATATCGGGTAAGTTTTATACATAAACCGGAACTAAAAAAATTGTTTTTTATATTTTTTCTCAAACTTTTATTATACCCTTCACAGTGGGTGTAAAGGTGTCATTCCGTGTGAAATGTCTACAATATTCATCTCCGACCCCATAAATTTATATCTAAAAGCTTATGAATAGGGGAGTCGATCAAGCATTGTCCATCTGTCCGTGTGCATGTTGAAATGAAATTTTTAAAGCCTGTGGACATTGCCAAAACCTGTGTAAGGTATTAAACATTAAAAATATTAGATAGAAGATCGGTATTGGAAATCAGCATAATCACCCCATAACCTTCTGAGGTATAAGCAAATGCAAACGACTGCCTCTATTTTTTAGTTGGTTTTTGCAACAAAAAATTAAAATTTTCTAGCCTTAGGATAATTTATAACCACAGCTGTTACTACTTAAAGATTTAATATGTCTCTAGAGATATTTGGACAAATTGGTCACTAATCGGCAAAGTTATAGGCAAAAATAATTTGTGAAATATATATTTTTAAATATATCAAATTATTTAAAATTCATAGATAAATTTTGAACACGCCAGATTGTAAGCCGCAATCTCAAAAACTATTTCTAAGAAAAACTTAAAAGTCGGTTTGAAACCAACTGAGATATAAGCACCAAAATACAACTGTTTCGATGTTTTTATTAAAGTTTACAAACGGAAATAGATATTTTTCAGTTTCCATACAACCAAGGAAGTCAATATGGGGATCAAATGAAAGGGTTTGAGTATCAAAATATAATTAGCTATGAAAAGAAGAAAAAATCCAAGATGGCGTCTTACATTAAATGGGGAATATATGAGTCAAATAAAGTAGTTACGGGTTTGTCCCTGTAATCCCCATAATATTGGTATCAAATAATAGTAAACTTTTCAAAAATGGTAAAATCCAAGATGGCGTCTAAAACAAAATGGCGGAAAATTATTTTTAACCCTAACAATATGGGTATCAAATTAAAGGGCTTGACTAGTAGAATACATTGAACTATGTTAAAATTTAAAATCAGAGATGGCGTTTGAAATAAAGAAAATGGCGTGTTACATGAAATATAAAATCTAAGCTAAACTACGATGTGGTATTAATACCTATGTATCATGTACGATGGTGAAGGGTATTTTCAGATTCGGCATGGCCGAATTTATCGCTCTTACTTGTTTTTATTTCATTTTACCGGTCTTAATTTATGATTAAATTTTTTTTTATTTTTTTTTTTTAGTTAAAGATGTTATACAAACTATTTTACAAAAAGAATTCGGTATGTTTTAATTTGTTTTCCATTTTATTTTTAGTTTAAACATTTAAATAGAACAGGAAATAGTTAAATTTTATTTAAACAACAAATTATTTCGCTTTAAGGTCTCTCAAAGGGTGTTGGTTTTATACGTTTTGATCAACGCAACGAAGCTGAACGTGCAATACAAGAACTGAATGGTAAAACTCCTAAAGGTTATACAGAACCTATAACTGTTAAATTTGCCAATAATCCAAGCAACAGTGCTAAAGCCCAAATCCCACCACCTTTGGCTGCTTACCTAACACCTCAGGCAGCAGCTGCTACGCGACGTTTGGCGGCCGGTGCTTTACCCTCGGCTGGTCGCATAAGGTAACTACAAAAAATTCCCTTTTCTAGAAAACTAAGCGACTCCAAGAATTTACCCAAAAGTTATACATGCATGCTTTAGCCTAAAGACAAGAAAATTCCTCAAAATTATTTTACCTTTTCCAAATTTTAAAAACGTTTCTATACATTTTTTTTACCGTTCAACACATTTATTTCTAACCCAAAAACTTTTAATTTTATTTCATTTCGTTTTAAATCCCTTTTTTGCCTTTATTTTAAGTTAAACAAAATTGTTAGTAAACATTTTGAAACAATGTCTATACAAAATTATTTTTACTAATCTAAAGGACAATAATGTATTTTGTTTGTATATTTTTTCTGTATTTTTTACATTTTTCTTTTTTTAATTAAAATTTCATTTCGTTTTATGGCAAATTAATTTGTTTAGCATTGGAAAAAGCCCGATGTTAGCGATTAACAAGGGTTTACAAAGGTGAATTATTTTTCTTATTATTTTATTTGTTTAACCAAAAAAAAAAAAAAAAACAATAAAAAAGAAATATTTAAAATATTAATTTAAAAACGAAACAAAAATATATTTTTGGCGTAAAAAATTGTTTTAAAAAAAATTTATGATTTGTAGTGTCTTAAATTTGTGTTTAATTTTAATCAATGTTTTTAATATAGTTAAAACAATAATATCATATTTAACTCAACTTTATACTTTTTATTTTGTTTCTTTAATGTCAACGTTTATTTGTTTCATTTTAGTTGGCTTTTATGTTAAAAAAAACAATACATTTTTATATATTATTTGTGTCTTTGAAGCATCAGTCACTTAAAAATTTTCAAAAACAATTCAAAAGGAAAGTTTAAAAGTGAAAAAAATATTCCATCAACTTGTGTAATAAATTTTATGTCTCATTGTAACTGCTACTTCATGTAGGTACATGCTGATTCACTTGGGGGATTCACAGTAGTGTCATAAAATCATATGTCCTATAATAATAGCATGAAAAATTAAGACTATTGTGAACAACCCCTCATAATTAAGTGTACTATTTTGATTTTATATCAGCTGATGTAAAATAATTATAAAAATAAATATTTTCTTTCATAATGCCAAAAACAAGTGAAAAAAAAAAACAAAATAATAGCCAGTTTGTGCGAAAAGTACATTTTAGATGTTGTAATGGCAGACTCAAGTTAATAAATCGCAAATAAATTAAATTTTGTTTGATAGACAAAAACAGCACAGTCCTTAGCCGATCTTATTTGACGCCACCACAAAAATTAGCAACTGCGCTTAAATTTGGATGTCGGCCCGATAAAATTATATAATGAACGGCGACGGCTTACAAAAACTATTGCGGCTTGGCTTAGCCACTTAGCACAGGTCTCTGCTTGTTAAATACGACAGCACAATAAACATAGCGTACAAAGTTCTATTATTATAAGACACTTTTTGTTTGAAAAGCAACAACAACATTTTTAAATCATTGTAAAATTTTAGAACAATATGACAAAATGACATGATAAGACACTTTGTGAATCACCCAATAGTAGATAAATAAGTGCACTATAAATAGAGTAGCCAGATTTAAAATTCGGTAAAACAGTATAATTTTTTAACCAAAACAAACTATTCAAATAAAGACATTAATAAACCTTCATTGCTTATTGTTTATTTTTTTAACAGCTGTTTGTTTGACAATTTACACAATCTCAAAAAATAAATTAAAAATTCTAGCTCAAAGCTCAAAAAAGTATGTCTAAAAAACAACCTGAACATTTATTCAGGGATTCAACTTTTTTTCGTCAACTCAAACAAAAGCTAATGCTCTGGCATTTAATTGGTCACGAAATTTTTGACTTTTCGCATTATTTTGGTTGAATACACACAAAATTTTCTACACGATTATTCATGCATAATGCAGAACTTCATACTGGCCTTAAGATGTTGGTCAAAAGCCAGCTGATTTTTTTTCGTACCCTTAAACTGTGGTGCCTGTTATTTCGTTTGGAAATTCTACAATATTAAAGTGTAGCTATATGTTCTTAAAGCTTATGACTAGGGAAGTCGATTGAGAAATGCCCGTCTTTCCGTGTTGTTGGTTTAAATTAACTTTTAAGGCCATGACTGACTATCCTACAAAGTCTCGCGATTATGTCAAATAAAAATTTCATAGAGTTCTGTCGTACATGAGAAAATCGCAACAAAATGTGTGATTGGATGCCACACTGTCATACAAAAAAGATGCAAAAACACTTTATGGAAATTTTCAAAAGATTTTTAAATCGAACACACTTGTCAAAAAATCTGTCGCACCTATAAATTTTTTTTTTCCCACTGTCACACTTTTTGAACACACATACTATTTTTGGCATATCGAACGACTACATGTGATAGTCAGCCATGACCTTTAGAAGCAACCAAATATGTATATTGTATTAACTTTTTAGAAATAAATCGCTATTTAAATTCGGCACAATCGCTTTAAATCAGATGGTATTTAAATTAAATGAAAAATATGTAAATTTAATAGTTAAAAGAAAAGAGTGAATATTGGCGTTATACTTACATTGAACAAAAGTACGTTTGGCACCGTAATTATAGACTACGTCTAACATCCCGTTTAAAAAGTAACCGTCACAACACACACGCATTTGTATAAAAAAAAACTTTCCTTTTGATTTGCTTTATTTTCATATAAAACCAACACTTTAGCATGCAATTTTAACTAAGAATTACAATTTGAATCATTAATTTCAAACCTTTTAAATAAATAAACACAAAACTTTTAATTAAACTAAAACTTAATACACTCTTAAGAAAAGTACTGAAGATATAAAAGAAAATGTAAATAATAGAGCGTCAAGTTAACAGTATCACAACTAACAGAAGAGCGTAAAACAAACAAACCGCAAATTTATCAGCAAAAATAATAAAGGTTTTGTGTGTTCAATTTTATATACTTACATACATATGAATTAGAATATTTAACATTTCTTTTACAAACTAACTAATTGTTTATTAAAATTTTGTTTATTTTTGCAAATAGATACTCCCCTTTGGCTGGTGATTTATTGGCCAATTCTATATTGCCCGGCAATGCTATGACTGGATCGGGTTGGTGTATATTTGTTTATAATCTAGCACCGGAAACGGAGGAGAATGTGTTGTGGCAATTGTTTGGACCATTTGGTGCCGTCCAATCGGTTAAGGTTATACGTGACCTCCAGACCAGCAAATGCAAAGGTTTCGGTTTCGTTACCATGACCAACTACGATGAAGCGGTTGTGGCTATACAATCCTTGAATGGTTATACTCTAGGCAATCGTGTTTTGCAAGTTAGTTTTAAGACCAACAAAACTAAAACATCTTAAATATTTGTTAATCTTACACATACAAAAACACAGTTTTGTTTTACCAAAAATTATTTAAACAAAATTTTTTAAATTCTTTGTTTTTTTTTCTAGAACAAAAGAAAAGAATCTTACTAGTCAAATTTCTTTAAAAAAAATTCAATCTTATTTTTTAAATAAATTATAAAAAATAAATAAAAAACTAAATAAATATTTAGAAAAAAAAAAACTGTAAGAAATAGAGAACTCTGCAAAGTAACAAAAACCAAATACAGCAAAATTAATTTTTAAAACCATAAACCATTTTAGCAGCAATATTCACCCTTAATTAAAATTTGAGAATAACCAAATAAACCTCCTATAGACAAAATATAGTGGAGACTATAGACCAGACTATAGAAAATAAGACAGGCTGTCCTATACTTTGGATTATTGGCAAGACCATAGCTTGACTTATAAGCATACACTAGACTATAGTGTACATAGTATAAAGTATGTGTAATATACAGAATATACTGTAAACTAGCGTATAGATATTGTCTTTACTAGCCTACAGTCTATAGTATATGCTAGACTACAGTACATACTAGCAATTGGTTTACTATCTTAACTATAGACTAGAATACAGTCTTGACTATTGATAAGACAAAAAATTTCACAGGAAATATTTATTTAAAAAAAACAGACATTATGCGTCTTTAAAAGCTAGTAAAAAATCTTACATCTTACAAAAACAAAAAACTCAACCAGACAGCACATCATGTAGCGCAAAATATTTTTAATTTATTTAATTATAATATAATTTATTTCTTAAAAATTAATTTAATTTTTAAATATTTTTCTCTTACTTACTATACTTAAACGAAAAAAACAAAAAAATAATATATTAAAAAAATATATTAATTAACCATAACTTTATTATTAAATGTTTATTACTTCAAAGAAAAAATTTCAAAAACAAAAAAAAAATAAATAATAAAAAATATTTATTAAAACAAAAGTCTTAAAAACATAACCTAAAAAAATATATTTGTATCTGTGTGTAATAATATTTTTTAGACATATTTATTTATGTTTATTAACTTATATTTATATTATATAAATTAATTACCTAATTATTAATAATTTATTTCAATTAAAACCTTTTCTTATTAACTTAATTCATTAAACTACTTAATTAAAACAGAAGCAAATATTTTAATCTCCCATTCACAGTTAAAGAAAACCATAAAATAACAGTGAAATACTTGAAAAATTAATTAAACTAATTTAATAAATATTTAAAAGCATAGCAAAGCAAAAAATAAACAACAACAATATTCTTATTCTCATTATGATTATATTTAAAACTTATTATATTATATGCTATATTACATATAAATTTAAATGAATGTGTGTAATAATTTTATTTTTAAATTTAATTTGTTTAATACAACAACAACAAAAAATGAAAGAATACATAAAAAAAACATTAAAAACAAACCAAACAAAAATAAAACTCGCATTTTATTGTTTTCAAATAAGTAATAAAGTAACAAAAACGTTATACAAAACCGTAAAAAGAAAAAAAAAACGCTGGGTACACTTACACAAAGAAACTTGCCGCGACACAGACATTTCGTTTTTGTAAGAAATGTTTTTGGCTTTCAAACAATTAGAAAACAGCAGCGCACGGAATAGGAATACTTTAAAATTTCAAAATATTTAGTTGGTATTATATTGCCATATTATTTCAAATTTAAAAACCTTTTAAAAATTATGCAATGAATAACATAATAGTTTTTAGGTTAAAATTAAATTATGACATTACACCATGATAGCACTCCCTGTGAATTTACAAGTTTTTTCATGTACGAAATACAAGTTTAAACACAAAGAAAACAATGAGTTTACCTTGTTATAAGTGTACCTTGCAAAGACGAACTTAAGCCGAACATTAACTACACAACCCAGACCTGCAGTACATTGTTAAGGAAATAGAGAGTTCCGTAATCCATAAACATTAATATAGGACTATGATGAAAGTTGAATGACAGTGTGATCAGATCTTAAAAACAGTAAGAAAGGAAATTCTTAATTGTAGAAAATATTTTATATTTTTCTACAGAAACTTTTACATAAATTCTTATGCCTACTGAAAATTTTTAACATATTATCTGAAAACGTTTCATTTCTGGACAAATTACTACAAATTCGTTATCCATACAAATTTGTGATAAGAATATCATATTTTAGGAACTTTTTCATTAATTTTATATTTGATGTTAAATTATTATTTGTTGGACATTTTATATTTAAAGGATATTTAAGAAAAAAATGTTATACCAAAATCTTTTTTTTTTTAATTCAACAATATCGTATATTATCCTCTAAATTTCATGATCTTTATATTAATAGTTTGTTCTTTTTCTTGAGCTTGGGATGACTTTTTTTTTATAAAAAATTCCTTACTTATCTATTCTCTGTTAATAAAAAATTTGTTATAAAAAACAAAAAGTGATCTTAAGCTCAAGGAAAAGTGCAACTAAAATCGTATATTTTTAAGTCATTTAAAATATGATTAAATTATTCTTCTGGCAACACTAGTAATACTGTTGTACCGATAGGAAAACAAAATAAAAAGAGCATTACAGTAAAAACTTAGTTAATAGCAGAGATATTTATTTATAAAGCATGAGCAGCAATATAAGCAAATGTTGGTAGCTTTAAAGAAATCGAACATTTTTGCAGAGGTATGAATTTTTACAAAATACGCTAGATATAAAACGAATATAAAAGTAAATTCGTTGGTAACATTATCGGAATCATAACTAAGCATACTTTAAAAGAAAACCAGACTAGACAAAGTAAATAAAAAGAACAGAAAAGGGCAAAATGTAAAAAGCAATTAAAAAAGACTTGATCAAATAGTTTTTTTTAAAGTAAAACAGTAAATACAGATTTAAAACATTTGATTGCTAGTCGCTACTTTAACACATTTTCTTATAAAAATGTCAATAAGAAATGATTTAACTCTATTAAAGAAAATCATTGGAATTAATAGTTGGCAACGCAAAGAATTGGCTTAACAAATTGTACTAATAAGCGCACACTCAGCGATAAGTATTAACTATTTCGCAAATAAAATTCGAGACCTTTTTAAAAAACGTGGAATTTTCTTACTGTTAAGGCAATTGGCAACGCGAAAAAGGTAATTATAATTTTACAACAGTTAAGAATAAGTTAAAGGTTAAAACAAATTAAGAAAGTTAAGAACTTAACGCTGCTTTTTTTATATTATTTGTTTAAGTAAAAGGAATACGAATCATAAAACACAAGTTTTCATTTTATCCTTAAAATAAAAAATGTCCGCCAAAATCCAGTGGAATTTGACAGCTAGTACTAAATAATTATTGCTCAGCATTTATTGATAAATATTTGTTTTATTACATATTCATGAGCTCCATATGCTAATATCATGTGTGAGCAATCGAATATGACAATTGCTGTGGCAATAATTGCCAAACATATTGCTCGTGTGGTTGGGGAGGGTTAGTACCATCTCAAGCAAAAGACAACTATTACAGGAAAAATCTGATGTTGCTAAATTTCCTTCTTACTTATATAAATATGAAATATATGAAACCAATTAAAACCTATAATTATATGTTTCAAATTTGATTAAAGTATTAAGTTAAATAGTTGATATTTACACGTAACATTGGGAGTTCTGATCAAAAGAGTGCTGATGATAAAACCGTATCTGGATTCGAAAATGAATTCCACTCAGCTACTATCAGATAACTAATTTTCTTATATTTTCTGTCATTAGTGCAATTATAATCTAATATAAATTAATGTAAATTGAATTTGAACCAAATATTGAATTAGATTTAAATTGACACTAGCTTTCGTACACAATTTGAAAAAGTAATTTTTGTCTTCTTCAATTTAGTTCTAGCTCTTAGATATAGTTAAATTAATTATTTATTTCTTGTTTCGTTTTGGATCGGTTCATAATAAATTCACTCATGTTTTTCTAAGTCAGTTTGGTTAAAATAATTTTAAGTTTATGTCTAATTCAAGTATAGTTTAGTTTTAGTCAAATTCTTTTTTTTTTAGTTCAGTTTCAAAAAAATTAAAATTTTTTAACATTTTTTTGTGTCATTTTTATTAATTGGCAACTTAAAAAATTTTCTAGTAAACACTTTAGCCGATTTTACTGATCATGTCAAAAAACGATTAAATATTGTCTAAATATACTTTTAATTAAAAAAAATTTCTTCTTAAAACTAGATTTGCTACATAAAAGCTAATTACAAAAAATTTTTTAAAAGAAACTCTTTGAGGTTAACATAAAAAATAAATAAAACAATTTACTTAATATAAAGAAAATTAAGTAAAATCTGAATTTATATTAACGAAAGACCTTTAGCATCTTATATGGAAGACAGTTGGCAGATTCATAACCTTACTTTTTTTAAACAAAATAACTTGGTATAAAGTTGGCAACACTATTATAAAAACTAAAAAACTTAATGTTAAAAATAGCACTGAGTATTATGAGATCTTTTGAAGAATAACTGAACAGAACAATAAACATCAAAATTAGGTGTTGCCAATAATATAACAGAATAAATAACAAGAAAATATTTATAAACTTGGCAATTCTTCTAACGATTTATAACTACGCATTGTGATATGTACAAAAAAGATAATAAAGGGTGTTGCAACCTACACGTTATTTTTAGGCAATAATAAAGGCTTAGTAGCATTTTCTAGCGCATGAAGTTATAGGATTTACATCAGATATGTTTATTTAGTTTAAATATTAAGACTAAATTAAAAAAAAATATATTTTTGACTTTAAGTATGACATCAATCTATTGCATTGCCAATCATTATAACATGTTTATTAAAATATTTAAGTTTTAAAATCTCTCTAGCATGCTACTTTGTTGAAGTATAAAGTTAAATATGTGGCTTAAATAACCTAAAATTAGTTCTGTGGAAATAAGGAAAAAATGCTATGTCTGTTTTATAGTCAGGAAAGCGCTTTAAAAATTTTTCATTAGTTTTTAAAAATTCATTTCCTTAAAGAGCATATTCATTGTATGAATTAAATTATTTGTTCATTACATTGTTATTAAATTTAGATTTAAATGGTATAGAAATTTCGCGAGTGTATAACTAATATTGGCGTTGGCAATTTGTCACTAAACTTAACTCAATTATTTTATTTGTTTTAATTAATTATTTCGTTTTCTCTATTTACCGAGACGTAATCTTTCATTAAACTTGTTACAAATTTGGATTGAGTTTTATATTTTAGCTTATTTTCTTTCAAATGTTTTGCACACAGACCGAAAAAAGGGCTAGCGGCAAGAGTTTTGTCTAGCGCTAAGCAAAAGCGTCAATTTTGTTTAATGAGCAGTAATAAATTTTATGTCGTTTAAACAACACAAATAAAAGTCGTGATAAAATCGCTAGATTGACCTAAAAAAGCTAAAATGCCGTTACTGTTTAATAATTACAAAAACCAATAACAACTGTTTCCTCTTTCTATTTACAAAGCGTTACCGCCATGGTTTTTCTGTTTGCTATATACAAATTATATGGGCGTGCGAATTTTTGACAGCTAAAAACCCTTACCGCTTTAGTTAGAGTTTTGCTGTTCATTCTGGTGTTCTGTTGTAAAACTTCATACAAAAAATAAAAAATAAGTAAAAAGTACATACTTATGGAATAATATTGCCTATGCAACTTAAAGCAAGACTTAGGAAATTTTTTGTTTGCTTGATTTAAAGATTATTTTTATACTCTTCCCTCGAGAGTGTAGAAGGGTATATGTATATAAGTTTGTAATTCAGTTTATGGTTTCTACAGTATTCATTTGTGACCCCATAAAGTATACATATTTTGTATCCTTATCCGTCCATGTGAGCGTTGAAATCAAGTTTTTAAAGCTCCCATATGTCCTACGGACTGGCATGTAGTATCAATCTTTAGGAAATATTATCTAAAATTTTGGTATTAAAAATCAGAAATTTCGATCAATAAGCGGCAGGGATATGAGTAAAACACCACGTTTAACTTTGTGTTTTCAAGAAATTGCAACATCAAACTTCTTTAAAATAAACAAGAACGGAAACAAGCGGTGTTGAACATGATGATGAAAAATGTGTAGATTGTTGTTGTAGTTGGTACATTTTGTATGCTTATACATGTGTACGAATGTATGTTAAGCAATCAAAGGTAAATCTGTTTTAGAAATAACTTATATATGTATGTATATGCTTATAGTTGTGTATTTACACTTATGTGAAAAGTATATTTAAATTTGAAATAGCCGAATATAGTGCTCTTGTTGTATGCCAAAATCTTCTCTATTCAACACAATAAAAGAACACGATTGTATTAATTCTATAATTTCTTTGATTAATTACATTAATCTCATTATTTCTCTTGCGTACGTTATTTAAAAAAAATATTTTTGCTATTTATACAGACACTGAAAAGGAGCTATTGATATTATTACTTTTGCTTTATCAACATTTAAAAAAAAAATATTCTTTAAATCTACTGTCTACTTAACTAAAATTTATAAAATAAATAAAAAAAATTAAAAATTGGCTTAAGTTAGAAAAACACCAACTTTTTACACAAATAAAAAAAATTAAAAAAAATTTTTTAAAAAATTTATTAGTGAAATTTATTTAAGCTACAAAAAATTAGGCATCATTTTTGGAGATTGACAAAGAGATACACAAAATATCTCAAAAATCTTTGACAGTTTCCTTTTAAATCTTAAAAATAA
Source organism: Phyto melanocephala (assembly GCA_941918925.1). Taxonomy (NCBI): domain Eukaryota; kingdom Metazoa; phylum Arthropoda; class Insecta; order Diptera; family Rhinophoridae; genus Phyto; species Phyto melanocephala. Next base: position 18,337,022 of record OW799234.1, on the reverse strand, counting down.
TATAAATTTGTAAGGAATGAAATACTTGATATATCAGAAAAAATAAAAAATGTTTTAGACAACTTAATTCCATTGCAAAAAAAAAGATAATACAAATCCTATAAAGAGTTTTAAAAAACTCTCTAAAAACAATTTTTCTTTATAAAATTTTATAGAAAATAAAATGCAATTTTAAATTTAAAAAATCATTATTTAACAACATTTATAATGCAATATACAATATTAAATATTATACAAAAAACTTGGGTAATTAAAGGCAAAGAAAAGTATTATATACATAATAAATTAATGTGTCTGTATATTGTATACATAAATATAAATTTATATATAAAATATTTATATATAAATGTGCTATATACACTAAATACAAGTAATTAAACAGTAATGAAATCATAGTTTTTAGTAATAAATGTGAAATGAAATACAAATATTGACGTAAATATGAAGAAGTAAAGAAATTTAATTCAATGATTATACATTAAAAACAAAAAAGGTTCATAAAAAAAAAAATAAAAAAAGAAAGAAACCTTAATGCATTACGTACTGTTAGTGGTTTAAATAAATATTTTAAAATTTAATTAAATAATATTTAAAATTTTATAATTTAAAAAAAGTATACTTTCATACATACACACACATGTATAATTTTTTAGAAAATTTTGTTTAAATGAAAGAAAGACTTTATTATTTATGTAAAGTATCATTTTGATCTGATTTAATTTTCTTTTGAACTTAAGACAGTGATTTTACTAATGCAAGTTTGATTTTTTTTCTTCTTTCCAAAAACTACAACACTTAATGCAAAAACTTGCCAAAATAAAACATTAAATCTAAAATAAAACAACTTTCCGAGTACAAGCAAGTCTGTACTTAACTTTGCCATCAACATTCACAAGACATAAGCAAGAGACTTGCACGACTAAATTGCCTAATGTGAAAGCCCTCTATGATGCACTCAGCAATATACATAAGCAAAAGTCAACATAGTTTTAAAAATTTAATAATATTTTCGTTTCTACAATTTTTTTTTTTTCAGTATGAAAGTCACTCAAACGATTTCTGTTTTCAGCTTCGCAATAATGGACTCGTTTAATAACACCTTCCATAACTTGTTTAAAAAAATGCGGATGTAGTGCTCGCATTTCTCCAACAACGTTGGCCTTAGTTCAAGGATTGTCTCGGGCTTGTTCCATTAAATAACCCCAAAGAAAGAAGTTAGGTGCTGACAAATGTGTCAAACGCGCTGGTCAATCATTTTCGAATTTTTGGAAAATATTTAATCTTAAAAATTTTTTTTAAAAGTGCTGATGCGTTTTGGAGAGTATTTTCATCCTACTGAAACCACATCTAAGTTCTGTTTTCAAAAGCAGGACGTAAAAAATGTTTTTTGATTAACCGATATCGCTTCCAAGTACGTTTGCAGCAAAGGCACAATGATATTTTCAGATGTAATGTCACACAATATTGCACATATAATGGGGTGCGATTGGCGTTGAGAGCCCCAGAACCGACGATTGAGAAATTGAAATGAAAATGGGTTTCATCACTCATTATTAGATTTTCAATTAAGTCGATTTAACTGTTGAAATATGGGTAAAAATGCAAAATTTAGACGTTGCCGTCCTGCACCAATTACACCTTATTTGGAAATAACAGTAAATCCTTTTTTAAATGCACTGTAGTGATGTACTATTCATTCCTAATATTAAATATACTATTACCCACTTACAATTTAATTTTTTAAATGGTTGGTAGTTAAAAACAATAATCTGGCAACCTAACATACTTAGGTTAGGTTAGGTTATGTTAAAAAGAGGGGCACCACTAAAAGCCCAAACCCATGACAGGTATACATTATGCCCAGATGGCATGTTGTGCATTCCGTAAGAAAAACGGAATACCCAAACAAAAACCATAATCCTAATTTCCCATAAGTAACGAACTAGTCCAAAAACCCAGTCCCCTCAATGTATACTTATTAGTCCTTATAAATTTTCTTATAACTAATTTTAAATATATTGTCTATACACTCAACATCATTTTACAATGAGTAAATATTTTGTTTAAAAAATTTGCTCATATCAAAATTATTCTTCAATTATAAAATTTTTTAAAATTTTTTAATTTAAAAAACTGAACATTTAAACACTTTCCACGACGAAAACTTTAAGAAGCACTAAAAACAGTACTAAAAGTACCCTGTTGACAACGTTGGTTAAAGGCAATTTATGCTAGGCGCACAATTGTGACGAACGACGAATTCTTCGGCGCGAATATCTGTCGTCACATACAAAACACTTTTATGACAAACAAATTTGTACAAGGTGACCATTTCTATTATATTTGGTTTTAATTTTCAACTTTTTTAGAAAAAGTTAGTTTGTTAATTGTTTATTTTAAAATATTTAAAATTTTTCATACGATGAATTTTTACAGCGAAATTTTACCGACGAATTATGCTAGGCGACGAATTTTTCGTCGCGAATATTCGTCATCAAATATAAAAAACACTTTTCTGTATATAAGAATGTGTACAATTATGGCGTCGGTCAAAATTCGTGGCGAACTCTGCAATAGATTTATTTCTATTTCTTACGCCGGCGAACGACGAACAAATTGATACAAGGTGATAATTTTTTATTAAATTTGGGTTTACTTCTCAGCTTTTTAAGAAAATAAAGTTAGTTTTTACTTTAAAATTTGTTTTATTTTAAAACATTTAAAATAAGTATAGAAAAGTTAAGTACAAAAATTTGTTTTTATTTGTGTTTTTGCAAATGTTTAAGTTTATTAAGTGATCTTTTTTTTATATATGGGCACACTATTAGCTGTTATATACAAACAAAATTTTTGTTATTGTTAAATGCACGTACCCACGACATTCTTTGCAAACGTTTGCTTATGTATATGTAAACAAGTTTTATTATTACAGAAATTATATTTATTGTTTTGTTGATATTCACAAAAATTAAATTCTTCGATTATTTTTACTTTTTCTTTGCACAAACACTAAACAATTGTATCAACTATAAAAGATGTTACTTTTTCGTCGTTGTTGTGCTTCACACGACGAATTTGCACAACGAATTTTTACCGAAAAGTTCGTGGTGTTGGGCGAAATTCGTCGTTCGTCCCAATTGTGCGCCGAGCATTAGACGTGTTGGGTGAAATTCGTCGTTTGTCGCAATTGTGCGCCTAACAATATGTTCACATTTGGTAAATATTTGCTAAAATAAGCGTGACTACTATTTATGGTAAAAAAATATCTAATGTTATATGATTTTTCTTACACCTAAAATTCTCAAAGAGTTTTGGTATTGCAGTTTGATTAAATCATGAAAATTTTTAATTTATGTACATCCATTTAAGTCGTTAAGTCTATTTTGTCATATATTAGTTCAATGTGAACATACATACCTTTACTTACAATATTTTTTAAAATTTCATGTGTTTCATAATTATACACTATATCATATTTATACAAACATACATGCCGTATACCTACACAGAGAAAACAGCATCGGTTGTGAGTACCGCAATTGTTGCCAATCGCATAGTTAAATTGTAATAGTAGAATTTTACGGTCGCATCTACCGAATTTCGTTTCGGAATATAAATATACAGTCAGCACGAATAAATTATGATTCTTGCAATAGCAATTTTATAATCACAAATGAAAAGTTCGATTGCGGGAACTAAACCATTGGCAATAAATGTGATTTTGTATTTTCTGGGTTTACATACTGATTGTTAGAACTAAATTAATAAAATAAATTTTTTTGTATTTTTTAAAAAAATTTCATATATTAATTACATTTCAACGATTATTTACTGATAACATTTCCAATAAAATCCATGTAGCAGGCTATTATGACAACAACAAAACAAACTAAATACAATTTAACGCTCCCGCCCTTTAACATTACTGAACAAAAGAAACTAAAAAATAGATAAAATAATATTCCAAATAGTAAACAACATATTTTACCTTTTAGTAATAACAATTTAAAAATTGGTATTGAATTCAAGACACGTTTTAAAAAACCAGCTTCCAAACTATTAGGAAAAAATTACATTTAAACATTTTTTAAACCAATTAATTAAAAAAAAAATCATAAATAGTTAAATAAGTGTTTAAAAAAAATATTTTAGAAAATACAAGTTTAACGTTTAAGTTGAAAAATTTTTTTCATAGAAAATTTATACGCGCAAAATGATAAAAAAAACAAAAATATTGCCAGGTGCAAAAAATAATAATAATAATAAAAAAAAATAATAATAATAAAAAATATTATATAGGAAATTTATATATTAATTTAAGGGATTAAAAAAATTATTATGAGAAAATAACATTTTTAGTAGTGTTTTAGGCTCTAGTTAATAGTAGTCGATTAAATTATACAAGTGGTTAGAAATAGCCAATAAAGTTATTTTTCACAAAAATGCTTGAGTTTTTTGATAACATAAATTAATAAATTTTTTAAGAGAAAAAAAAAAAAATATACAAAAAATAAAGAAATTTAAAAGAAACTTATAAAGTTCATAAAAAAAAAATCATAAAAAAATTTTCAAAGAATTTTGTGCTTTATAATTCCCATTTCCAGAAAAATTTATTTAGATGCGTTTAATTTTTGCTTTATGCAGAAAATTTTCTATATATTTTTTGTATAATTTTCTTATAAAATTCATTATTTTTTGTCTTTCCTTTTTAAAAATATTTTTCGACAAAAAACTTCTAATACAATTTATAGTTAATATTATTTTTACTTAATTAAAATTTTAAAATACATACATACATACTTACATATTAAAATATTCGTTTGTTACTATATAAGTGTCTATATTAATGAAAATATCGATTATTAAACAATATAAATTTTCTTATAAAAATAACATTAAAAACATATTTTTCTCAAATTATTTTAGTAACAAAACTTATAAATTATAAATTTTTATTAGTATTTTATTAAGACTAAAAAACACACCAAAAGAAATTAAATAAAGTTTTTTATAAATAATAAAAAATAAATTTAAAAAAAACAAGTAGGTATTTCTTACAAGACCGAAAAAATCACTGAGATAAATACAACAGAAAACAAACTCAAATTTCCTATAACAATATAAAAAAAAAATAAATAAACAAAAACAATGAAACAACTGCAATATTGATAATTTTTTTATATAAAAAAAAATTATATTAAATGTCTAAAGTTTATATAAAAATTATAATTATTAAACAAAACTCTACACATACAGAAATGACCACCTTACTCACACCAAAAAAACAACCGTTTTATCTGTCACCGTTTGGTTAAATTTTCTCTCATCATATATGTAATTAACACTACTAAAGAAAATATTTTTCTTATGAAATTCTATTGATGTAAATTTACAGAATAAAAAGTTTTCAAGAAAATACAAGAGTAAAAAGCCAACATTTTTATATATACCGTTATTATGAAAACATTCTCCTCGCCACATAACAAAAACATTAAACATAATGAGCAACAAAATATCCCCTCCTTTACTAAAAGAACAAAACAAAAATAATAAAACTATATGAAATTATGATAAAACAACAAAAAACAAACATTTGTATGTGTAATTATTATTATTATTGTATTTGTATTTTATGTATTAGTTTTCGTTCTACACTCTCTTTTGCTCTTTCATAAATAAAAAAAATGTGAACAAACATTTCATAACAGTTGTTTTATTTTTTAAATTCGTATTAAAAGTGATGCCAAGTTATTAGGAAGCTAAAATACTAGAATGTATGGGTGAGGGTTATAAATCTAATTTTTAATGAATTTTTCTACTTAAACTTTCTCATTTAAAATGAAAAGTTTTCAGTAGTCACAAAATTAACCATAATTTACTTGAAACTATCTATTTATAGTAATTTTAAAGAGTTTGACAGTAAATAACAGCCAAACCTAAATAAGCTCGCCAAACGTAACGTAATCTACCGCTATGATTTTACGCCAAAATGACATATGCTAGACGCACTACTAGGACGAACGACGAATTTTTTGCAAAAATAAAATTTAAATGAAAAAATCCGTTTTAGGCCGAGGCCACGCAATGAGCGTCTGAGTGGCGAGTTTGAAATTGGAACAAGTTCTATTCCTGAGTGGCGCCGTTTAGCCGCTCATCGAGTGGCCACTTTAGTAGTATTCCATATGTTTTAGTTTTTTGCCACTCATTGTGTTGCCTCAGCCTCACGCGGCGAACTCTGCAATAGATTTGCATCTATGTCTTATGTCGACGAACAATGAACTTTTTTTTATTTTTCAACTTTTTTAGAAAATAAAGTTAGTTTTTACTTAATAATTATTTTATTTTAATGTATTGATTTCAGTTTTTGGAAATGTTTCAGTTTTTTAGATGAAATTTTTTCAATATGGTCACTATTGGCTGTTATGCCAAAAACAAAATTTTAATTAGTGTTTACTGGATGTACCTACCACATTATTTGCCAACGTTTTCGTATAACCAAAAAAGTTTTTACTATAACAGAAATTGTGTTTATTATTTTGTTTAAAAAAACCCAAGTTCTATGGTCTATGTTATCACGACGAAGTTTACGTTTCGTAAGATTGTATAAACGAAACACATGACAAATTACGCACAATGCTCGGGGGAAGTCGGAAAAGTCCTTAAGAATATCTTCGCTGCTAATCATTGTCGAATGCACGTAGTTGGTTTAATTTCCTCTTCAGTCGAGAAATCAGCAGTCCGAGAAGGCCATTCTTCGTGGGGACGTTTCAGCCACGCTGGACCATGCCACCATAAGTTGTTTGATGACAATTCAGAGATTTTGAGACCACGGGTTGCCATGTCGGCGGGATTGTCTTTTGAAGCGACGTGTGCCCACGAATCGCTACCAACTTTTTCAATAATTTAAGAAATTCGATTTTCAACGAATGTTTTCCACTTATTGGGGGGGTTTTTGCAACCAAGCCAGGACGATGGTTGAATCTGTCCACAAATAAAGCTTGTAATTGTTCAAGTAGAGTTGCGACTGAATCGAATCAATCATAGTAGCCATTAATTCTGCTCCACATAGCTCTTTACGGGGTAGTGAGACGAATTTTACAGGAGCTACCTATGTTTTAGCGCACAAGAGATGAGTTGAGATAAACCCTTCGTTTTCCGCTCGAATGTACAGCGTAGCGACGTATGCCTTTTCTGAGGCGTCACAAAAACCGTGTAACTCAATACAATAAGAGAGATCGAAATCAATAAAACGGGGAATTTTAATTAGTTCTATTGTAAAATAGTCATCCAGAAACGTTTGCCATTCTTTCAGCGTTGACATTTGAAGATTTTTGATTGTTTTTGTTCTTTCTTCGCATTAAAAATTTAAACTACCTTATCAACTATAATAAATGTTATGTTTTCGCCCTTGTTGTGCTTCATACGACTAACATACACAGCGAATTTTTACCGACGAATTCGCCATTGCCATTGGATGAAGGTGTGCCGCCGAGGTCGTGACGGCCATTTGGCCCATATTTTGTTCCATATAATTGAACCATACCAATATTATCATAATAAAAAGAAATGACAATAATTTCCTAAATAATTTGTGCTTTATTTAAAATCAACATCGGCCCTTTGAATTTAACCACCCTTTATTATCTGGTCATTCTCTTTTGTGGCAGCCCCGCGTGATTGGCTGCTTGGTTTTTTTTACTGTCCTATTAAGTTTAATTTTCCCCTCTGTATTTCAATATTTATTGTACCTATATTGTTTATTTTTTTATTTATTTAAACATGATCTACTGTTTAATATAGTCTGTGGCCAGAAAACTGGAAGCATTATTATATTTAGGACATATGTTTGTTAAAAATTGAAGTCCATTTATGTCACGAGGATTGCTGCATATTTTACAAGCATAGAATACTGTAGAGCGAACATTAAAATTTTAAAATATTATTTTTAAATGGAAAGACATAGAAAGATTTAAAGAAAAATAGTTGAAGAGTTTCATAATTTGTTTAGTTTACCATTAGATTGCATTGCCTTTTCTATGTTCAAATAAATACTGTTACATAAGGATTACAATTGCGAAATAAATGATATGAGAAACGTCAAATAATAAATAACGAATAAAGGAAAAGCAATTTTTATTTTGTTTTTATTTGTATAAAGTATTAGTTGCAATAACAAAAAGTAAAGCTTAAGTGGAACAAAGGATGGGTAAATGGAAATCGCTTGATATCCCGCTAATAGCTTGAATAAATTTTTGACGGGAAAATAGCTAAATTTCCATCACTGGCAACAGGTCGAAAACTCGACTCAAAATTTTTCATTGAATTCATACAGGCAGTCGTGATTCTCTGGTCGGGTCAAGAGCTCGCTCGTTTTTTTCCATTATCATTAAATGGCAATCAGGTTGTCCCTTTTTATCTGACTTCGAGAGTTCTGCGTCTCACTTTCGCGAGGTTAACTGTGTGGCGTCGCGTAACTGTGCTTTGGATACAGCTTCCAGACTATTCTACAGTTAACCGCGTGATTTCGTTTTAATTGGAGGAGTACCAAATAAACTCATTTTACTTGTGACTCAACATGAGACTGGAGGAGTTCCATAAAACTCAGCAGTAATTATTGTTCAGACGTCTCCGACTTCCTATACAATGGTATAGGTCGACCTGCGGTACCTGAACCAAAGTTTTATAACTGGAGGAGAACCATTAAACTCAATTTTTTACTTATTGTTCGAGTGTCTCCGACTTCCTATACAAAGGTATAGGTCGACTGGCGGAGCCTGAATCAACATATGACTTACTAAATCACAAGTAATAAATCTTGTGAACAGTAAGTCGCACTACAAACACTTTTGGAGAGATTACCTGGCAATATGACTATGCAGCCAACCAATTTTAATAATTAAAAAAAAAAAAGAATTCATACAGGAATGGGAAATGAATTTTTTTTTGCACATAAAAATGTGTTGCCATATTTTTTACTCCATATATAATATACATATGTTTTATTTTTTTACCTCAAAAGTTTTGTTAATTTCTTTTACTAAAAATTTCTTAACAGCTTTACTAACAATTTTTATTTTTTTTAAATATTTTTTGTAACTCTGCAAAAGTTAGACTTGTTCAACCTTCGCTTGAGGTTTAACAATAGAGGTTACAACAGAAATTGTGCTCAGAAGTAAATAAGCCCAAACTTTATTTCAATATATGATGCAGAATACAATAGGGGGTTGTGTATTGAACAATTATAATAAAATGTATACTTTACCAACTTTGGCTAAAATGATTCCATTTTGAAGGACATTTTACAACCCTCTCGTGTTAATTTTTCTAACTAACGTTAGTGTTACATTAATGGTTTTTGTCTTAACTAACATTAAACTTGGAAGCTATGGTTCTTAGACTATACAACAGAGAGGAAATAAGCAATAATGAAACAATTGTTTTTGGTAGAAGAGTATTTTTTTTAGCTTCTTGAGAAACCTTTTGTTTATTTTTTTGTTAAACTTGATTTAGGAATTTAACATTCATTATGAATTGAATAAAGTTTATTTTTTGTTACCTAAAGTATAAATAATATTTTTTTAATAGTATCACAAAACATAACAGAAGTTTATAAAAAATGTGAATTTCCTGCAGCTGTGTTAGGGAAATTTCATTTTCCTTTAGCAGGAAATTAAAAATAAGTAAATGAGCACATAAATAAATGTTACTTACAACAAATTGATTTGACATTTAAGACATTTATACTTTTATTTCTAGTAACTTTTAAAGTTAAAGGTTAAACACGATGACTAGTTTAAGTTATTTGTAGAGTGACTGCTTAAACTCCCAATTCTCTACTGGGAGTAGTGGTGGCCATTTGACCCGTATGACTGGAGGGTGGTGGGGGTGAGATAATACTGGGTGCCAAACGATTTAATAGACTACGTATGGCAAATGTAACATCATGATTAGCGAAACAGAAGAGAAATGACACCACAAAACCCTGCAAACTAACCAAAATTACCGAAAGTAGTTGATAGAAACGTTCTAAAGGAGTTCCCGATTCGGGGCGATAGGGCAACAGAAAATGTTGCAGACCAAATAAAGGCACCTGTTGGTAAAAGAAAGCTACACATTAATACAAGTATTTTTATATGAAATTATTTTCTCCGTTAAACTACACTTACCAAAATAATTGTTGCTCTCACTGCCTTACGTATGGCCAAGGGGGCTGGTTGCGCCGATTGTGGATGCAGTTTACGTACTATAACACGCAAAACATTGATGAGAAAAACTGCAGGTGATAAAAACGAATCTGAGGAAATACCTTTTAAACCACAGATTTTTTAGAAAATACTTACAGAAACTGGCCACTAATGAAACACAGACGGGAACTGAAAATATCCACAACATAAGACTATCATCCATCCAACAGCTGAAAAATAAAAAAAACATGTTAGATTGTTTACGAAAGAATAAAACTTCTATATCTAACTCATAATTTATAGTTTAAATAATATTCTGATTCATAGTTATAGGCTAGGTTGAAAAGGAGGGGCATTAAAAGCTCAGTCCTACGACAAGTATACACTTATGCTCAATTGGCATGTTGTGCGCTCCATATGAATAGAATAGAAGAGAAAGAGAAGCAGACCAGTCCAGAGTCTCTGGCGGGAATCGAACTCGCAACCCCAGCACACTACTGACTAGTCCATCGTGGCGGTCTAATCTTAAGTCTTGAATTTAATCTTTTGACTTAAGTCTATAGTTAGTAGTCAAAACTATAGACACGATTACAGTTTACAGTTTGATCTATACTCTAGTATATTGTCTAGTCTAAAGATTCTTGTATAGTCTACTACACTGGGTTCAGGTTTATAGTCTCTCTCGTTTTTAGCCTCGACAATATCGATCCCTGTGCGCGAAATTATCGTATGTTATAAAAACAAAATTTTACAGAAGAGCGTTTTTATTACTTTTAATTAAGTACGATGTACACGATCAAATGTACACAGTGTTACCTCCACAACTAAAACAGTTATCGCTATAATATTTTATCAGTAGATGGCTTAATGGATGTAGAACCAATTTGCATAAAAAAGTCGATTTCTAAAAAAACGTAACATACGATAGTTTAGCGCATAGTGGTCGATATATTTACACATTTAGGAGACGATAACTCTTTTGTTAACTGATCGAGACTTTAGTGATTCTAGACTGTCGACTACTCATTATCTACAATCCTCTTTAATCGCCAGCATATATCGAAGGCTGATGTCCCCCATCATAGAACTCACTCTTAATGTGTACCTGCTAGTGATTTTAAATTTATTGCCCGCCAGTGCGGGACAGTCTCATTTTAAAGGGTGTCTCAGTAAAATTAAACTTTGTCGTCTTAAAAAGAAACACGGATTTCTTGAGACAGTTGTGATTTTTGAATTGTGAAGAAGACATGTTTCGATTAAGTAAGAAATAAAATATCCGTCATATGGCACCACAACTTTGATGACAGGCCATTACTCTTTTCACAAAATTTTCCATTACTTTTTTTACAGAGATATAGCTTTAGCTCACCAATGGTCTTGGATTTGAGCTTGAGAATTGGCTCTGGTCTATTCGCATAAACACGATAAATGCACGGTTTTATTTCGCGTTATGTAGGTGACCAGCTGATATCAGATCTTCTTGAGATAATTTGTTTTAAAAATCGTTGCAGCAATAAATGGATTGTTTTATGCGTGGTGGGGCAGGTGTCACATTCATGTTGAAACCACTTATATTCCAAAACCACGTCGTCTAGCTGAAGCTACAACCACTCCATTATACCGTTCAAAGTCATTGCAATTTTGGCATCATCTTCAAAAAAGTTAGGCCTAATTTAACAATTTTATGTATTCATTAAGCTGTTTATATGGAAATGTGCTTAATTGGAGATGACTTTTTTTGTTTTTGTAAAATTGGCATTGTGTGTGAGAACGATGCTGAATTGATGTTTTCGACGACATTCTCGTTTTTAAGATAATAACCGAAAGGTTAATACACAGGTGTCTTAATTGTTGACATACTAGATGAACTTGTTCGACTTAAAATTCTTCAGAGTCTGCAAGCGATCTCATCATTTTGAAATAAACTTTCACAATTATTTCACGTTTGGTTTTCAGTAATCGGAATAAATAAGTTTCAGAGCTGTTACTTACAAAAAAAATATAATAAATTTCAAAAGTGCATTCTTATTAAAACACCTTCTATACGCTCTGCTGTCTCAGAAGTTCCCAGATACATTTCACAAACATCATCCTTTTTTAATTTTTTTCAGATGATAAAGTTTCAAAGTTTCAGTACCCTTTGACCAACAGACACATTTCACAAACATCATCCTCATTTCATTCTTTTTTCAGATGATAAAGTTTCAGTACTCTGTGACCAACACAGTTATCCAACTCAGGGTCTTTCGATTATATCTTAGATAGTGCACTTCTACCTAGGAGCTCTTGATTACCATACGATCTTATTTTTAAGTGATTTAACATGAAGAATTTCTTAGTTCTTTCTATGAATGCTGCATAAGACTCTCTTACGCAAGTTTGCCTGCCGCCTCAATCGCAGCTATGCCAACGTGTGTCTTAACCCACATGATTTTCTTCAAATATATAAATTGAGCCTCAGAATATTATCTAGAGTCAGCTTAGGGTCAGCATCCGTTTGCCGCATGGAATTGATAATCGACTATTAAAAAAATTTACCAGGAACTTTCTTCTATCTCACTCGTTCTCCCAAGAGGTGATTTAACGCGTGTATCAATCCAAGTATCTCTGCCTCCCAAATTCGAAAATCTAGACCGGGTAAACTTAATTGAGTAGACCCAAGCTTTTGTCTTTCCATTTATAAGAGAGCAAACAGTATAAATACTATTGTCACTATTTATGTCATCGTTTTCCGTGGATCCCCGCATAAACATGCGATGTAGTTCTTTAAGCACTTCCATCCCAACCATAAGCTCAAACAAGCGATTATGGTTTTATTTATTATTAAATCTCTACTTTAAAGTTTTTAGCGAATTTTTTTTCCTATAAAGTTACTTACTGTATATTATCCTCAACGTGCAGAAATCTGGCAACACCATAAGCTGTTAGGAAAAAGAACGGCGAGATCCAGGAAAAAATCTTAAACCAACGCATCACTATAGTGTCCTTAACAAAAACCTAAATGAATAAAACATTTAATCATACATTTGCAATTTCTTTCAATTCATTGTCTGTGTACCACAACTAACACCAAATGCAAGTGTAATCCCTCACAGAACATCCAAAAGTAGTTGACCAACATAAAATAATGAATTACAAGATGTAAACCAATGCACCAGTACTGAGAAAAAAAAAACAAACATTTCAAAAGATTTACAACAATAAAAATGTAGTAACAACCGTGTAAGTGCAAACAAATGGAGGCAGATACTTACAGGATTATTGCGTATCATGTCGGGTTGCTCAACCACTAGTTTATACCACAAAATCCAAGTGACGCAGGTAAAAGCCAAAGAGGCAAACAGATGTACATGTATACGTATGCGGGTGCAGCGTAAAGACCTTTAAATATTTAAAAGTATAAAAAGTGGTTTAGTTTTTTCTTGAATTACTCAACATTTTATAAAAGCAACAGAGTAAAGAAAACATACTTAAAACCCAAGAAAATGATAAGGGAAAATATCAAAGCCAAACAGGAGATGCCATAACCCTTGACATACAGCTCATTGACAAAAGTGCGAAACTAGAATTCATGAAATTAAAGAAAAATATTAAAGATAAACTTAAGGAGTTTGATTTTTAAAAATGAAAGCAATAACTTTTACCTCCAAGTCCTCATAGTCAATGCAGTTGGTATAATTGGACCATTCTTGGCCGCTTTCGGGATGCTGATACCAGGAGCCATTTTCTAAGCAGCTGAAAATGAAAAATTTAAATCTTAAATGTTGAAAAAATAAATAAGAAGGGGTTTTTGGGAAAATTGGATTTTGTTATATTAGTTTTATATTAAAGCTTTTTCTTAAGGGAGTGTCGGAAATGATTTAAAAAAAGGATGCTAATAACAGCAAATCATTATCTGACTTTTTTTTAGAATAATCTTAGTTGGTTTATTCCAAAATAGATGGACCGTCTTCATGTTCTTCACTTCTTGCCACTTTTTACATCATCTTATTGAAACATATAGGGTGCCCCGATGGACTAGTCAGCAGTGTGCTGTTCTGCTAGCTTAGGGGTTGCGGGTTCGATTCCCGCCGGAGACTCTGGACTTGTCTGCTTCTTTTCTATTCTATTATTACTTTTCTATTCAGGTATCACAAAGGGATCAATATAATGGACTTAAGTGAGCTGTACAACAGCTGCCTGTTCTACCTAACCTAACCTATTGAAACATATCCCTTTAACGGTGCCTATAGACAGTACTTCCATAATTATATTCATTTAAAAAAGGCTAAATGATATTTTCATAGGATACATATTTTTATATTAAAAGAATTTTCCATAGCGATTACTGTTAATAACAAACTAATAAATTTTGTGCTTTAAAAGTACATCGAACTGATTTTGGGTATAAAAAATTCGGCCTTACTAGTTTGTTTTAAGTTACTAAGATTTTATTAAGAACGCAGATGTTTTCTACTTCAGCCTACTGATTTAAATGGCGGTTGTTGATTTTTTTTAATCTATATATATAAAAGTGAAACTCTGTGTGTGTGTGTTAGCTATAGACTCCGAAACTGTAAAACCGATCGAGCTCAAACCTTGGCAAGTTGTTGTACACATTCCAGGAAGTGTTTATGGGTGGCAAAAAGTGGGCGGGGTCACGCCCATAAAAAAAGTTATTATTTTGAGGTACTTGCACTGGGCCGATTTTTTTGAAACTCTGCACACATATTGAGCTGTCATGACTTTATAATTTGGTGATTAAAAAAGTGGGCGGGGTCACGCCCATAAAAAAGTTATAATTTTGAGGTACTTGCACTACTAGGCCGATTTTTTTGAAACTCTGCACACATATTGAGCTGTCATGACTTTATAATTTGGTGATTAAAAAAGTGGGCGGGGTCACGCCCATAAAAAAAATTATAGTTTTGAGGTACTTGCACTGGGCCGATTTTTTTGAAACTTTGCACACATATTGAGCTGTCATGACTTTATAATTTGGTGATTAAAAAAGTGGGCAGGGCCACGCCCATAAAAAAAGTTATAATTTTGAGCTTTTTTCCCTTGACCGATTCTTTTGAAACTTTGCACACATATTGAGTTATCATGACTGTATACTTTCGTGATTAGAAAAGTGGGCACGGCCACGCCCATAAAAAAAAGATATAATTTTGAAGTTCTTGCACTGGACCGATTTTTCTGAAACTTTGCACACATATTGAGCTGTCATGACTATACAGTTTAGTGATTAGAAAAGTGGGCAGTGCCACGCCCATTAAAAAAAGTTATAATTTTTAGCTTTTTGCACTTGATCATTAGGGGGCGTAGCAACGCGCGCCGGGCTTTTCTAGTGCTTAATATTATTAAAAATATTTTGTATTAAAAAGAAAATTAAAAAAATTATTATTTACGACCCTAGCAAAGTACAATCTTGATCATTTTTGTTATATAGGTAGGTGGCTTTTCAAAATCATTGATGTAAATTTTTATTTAAAAAGTTAAATTTTTCGTTATACAAATTAAATCCTTCAAATACTCGAGGCAACAAAAGGTTTTATCGATTCGCTTGACTTGGCGACTAATCTGTATTAGTGATCGATAATACATGAGCAATGGGAAAATGTTCTCCCTTAATCTCACACCTTTACGTAGCCACACAAATTGTCTGATTGTAAACAATCATGCACGTCTGCTATCACCTTTACCAGAACTTTGTGAAACGAAAATAATGAATCTCAGAATTTGCTACAATGTGCTGAATGAAATCAATTCGCGATTTTAATTGTAAACATCTCGAGACAATATGAATTACATGCCACCAAGGAATGAGAGAAGCAAATAAACAACTTGGTTTGGAGAAGACCGAACATTTTTTTAAATTCAATGACAATCTCAAAGTTTGGGAAATGAAAGATCACATCAGATATTAATGGAGTTCTGCTGTCTCAAAAGGACTGCTATTCTGTGTTGCAATCCAAATCTTTAGAAAAGGAAAGTGAATTAAAGTTTGAATAGGCAAACACTGAATCATGCAGAGTTGGAAACTAATAAAATTCGAAAAGTGAAAGTTCAACCATTGGAAAAGTGGTCAAGAAATTTAAATTTAGAAATTTAGTAAGACTGCTGTGGATCAACTTACTGGTCGGTGTTTTGAAAACATTGCTGTTGTAAATGCAAATTTTTACAAAAGACCTCCACCTTGATGCGTACGAAATTTAATCAGCAGACTATGGAAAGCGCCGGATTTTCATTCAATGGGTACTAGAGCAAAGTGTTGACAATTTTCAGAAAATCCTCATGCAAACATATTTACCTACAGCGAGCAACTGTCTGGTGTAGATTTTGGGTCAGGCAGCACAATTGGGCCATACATTTTTGAAAATGAGACCTAAATTTCAGTGAACGTGATTCTTTACACGAACATGATAACGAAGTTCTTGTGGCATCAACGCGACGATATGGAATTATTGGAGCATTCTAGAACAAAGAAATTCTAAGATCAATTGGGCACCAAGATCATGCGATTTAACACCGTGTTATTTTTGTTTTTTTTTTTTTTGAATTTCAGGTTCATGCAAACAATTTCTGAGCCCAAATCTATATCCCTATGAGAAAACATTTTTTTATATGAAAGGACTAATGGCCTGTCATCAGAATCGTGAGGGCTATTTGGCGGATATTTTATTTCATACTTACTCGAAATGTGTCTTCTTTATAATCCAATAAAAAAATCACAACTAATTCGTAAAACACGTGTGCTGATCTCAAAACGAAAAAGTGCATTCTTACTGAGACACCCTTTACAATAAATTTGAAATACAATAGGGCTGGAAGCTAAAATTTTCTGAGGAATTACATCAAAGGAAATATGATTTTGACCCAGTCGAGAAAAAAACATGCGGCTAATGGACAAATTCAGCAAAGTTGTTTTCCTTTAAAGGTCGTTTTAAATGCTCACTTTTTTCTAACTAAGCGAACATACTAAAGGATAATACCAAACATATGCTTTTCATTGCTCAATTGAAAGCAAAAAAAATTCGACAACATTTAAACGAAATTGTAAAATCTAAATGTTCCTAGAAAAGTTGTAATTTATTGTTAATATCAAGAAATTTACTAAAAGGATGGAGAAGTAAAACAACAACTAATAATAAATCATTCCTCCCAATAATAAACTAAACTTAAATTATATCCTTAAACTAAGAGATAAGTTTTTGAAACAAAAACCAATTCTTTTAGCCTTCAATTCTTACGATATTATACCATTTATTAGGATTAATTTCTTAATTAGTATTTAATACTCAAAAATTTTCTATTGTGTATTATTTTGTTATGCTCATCATGAGCAATGCTCTTAAATTTCGACAAACTTATTCTTTTGCTATATTTAAGTAAGTGTTTTTTTTTATTAGTATTGTGGATAGAAAGTCCTGATGTTGATGGGTTTTGCCATAAAAACTAGCCAAGAAAAAGAAAACATTGGTGTGCAGTTTGTGGTTGTATTTCAATTAAAAGTTAAATGTTGTAAAGACTGACTTTAAAGAACAAGAAAAGCAAGTGTGTATGTTGTTAGTTATTTGTGTGTGTGTGCAGTTTTTTCATTTGTGTTAAAACTTTAATAGTTTTAATAATGAAAAAACTTGAAGCCTTAAATTGAAGACAGGTAACAAAAGGGAAAGTAGCAAAATTAAGACAAAAGAAAGTTTTAAGTACTACTTGCACTGGACTGGTTTTTCTGAAATTTTGCACACATATTGAGCTGTCATGACTTTATAATTTCGTGATTAGAAAAGTGGGCAGGGCCACGCCCATAAAAAAAGTAATAATTTTGAGGTACTTGCACTGGACCGATTTTTCTGAAACTCTGCACACATAGTGAACTGTTATGACTTTACAATTTCGTGAGTAGAAAAGTGGGCAGTGCCACGCCCATAAAAAAAGTTATAGTTTTGAGGTTCTTGCTCTGAACCGATTTTTGTTAAACTTTATACACATATTGAATTGTCATGATTATACAATTTCTTAATTAGAAAAGTGGGCGGGGCCACGCACATAAAAAATTAGTTACCATTTTGAGTTACTTGCACTGGACCGATTTTTCTGAAACTTTGCACACTTATTGAGCTGTCATGACTATACAGTTTCGTAATTAGAAAAGTGGGCAGTGCGACGCTCATTAAAAAAGTTATAGTTTTTAGCCTTGCACTTGATATTCTATTAAAATTCAGAATGCGATTAAAATTCATGAAGGGGCGTAGCAACGTGCGCCGGGCTTTTCTAGTATATAATAAAACCAAGTAACAGTGCTATATTCGGCCGTGCCGAATCTTATATACCCATCACAACGTGTAATCATGCAATAGCAATTGCTTGTATCACCATTCATCTCATATGAAAAACGTACATACATTAAAACATCCCATTGTAAAATTATAAATTTATGTTAAATGTATGTTAAATGTATGTTTCCAAAAAAAAAAAAAAAAATAAATAAAAAAAAATTATAAAAAAAATATTAAAAAAAAAATAATAAAAATATAAATAATATTTAATATAAAAATAAAACAAAAATTTGTTGGCTCAGCTGGGATTCGATGCCACGTTTACTTTAACCAGTATACCACGTTTGTATGTATGTTGTTGTTGTATATTGTGGAAAAAATCGAGGTGGTCGTGGTTCTCATCTCGGAAAGTTATGAGGCGATTGTACTGAATTTCAATAGCGATTCATTCCCGTATATTCTCAAAAGATTGATACCATACACAGACCTCAAAAACATATAGTTTCTTCTAAAAGTTGATTTTAACCAACACACGGACAGACGGACAGACGGTCAGGGCTTAATCGACTCCTCTATTTATGGGGTCGGAAATGAAAATTGTAGAAATTACAAACGGAATGACAAAGCTATATATACCCTTGTGCACCACAGGTGAAGGGTATAAAAATATAAACAAGGACAATTTAATAATACAACCTAAATTAAATATAAAATGAAATTAGTATAAACAAGTAAGAGCGCTATATTCGGCCGTGCCGAATCTTATATACCCTTCACAACGTGTAGTCATGCAATAACAGTAGTTTGTATCACCATTCATCTCATATGAAATACGTACATACATATAAAAAATATACATATATAAAAAACATCCCATTGTAAAATTATAAACTTACGTATGTATGTTAAAAAAAAAATAAAAAAAAAAATTAAAAAAAAAAAATTTTAAAAAAAAATTTAAAAAAAAATTAAAAAAAAAACATTTTAAAAAAGTAATTAAAATATATATAATTAATATAAAACAAAAAAAAAATAAAAAAAAAAATTAAAAAAAAAAATAATAAAAATATAAATAATATATTAAATAAAAAATAAAAAAAAAATAAAAAAAAAATTAAAAAAAAAATTTTAAAATATAAAAAAATTTTTTTTTTGGCTCAGCTGGGATTCGATCCCACGTTTACTTTAGCCAATATACAAGTTTGTATGTATGTATGTTGTTGTTGTAATGTTGTTTTTGTTATGTACCGATGTTTCTGATTTTCAATAGCGATATACTCCCGAATATTTCTGATATTTTAATACCTCACCCGGGTCCAAGTGATGTCGGGGGGCTTCAAAAAGTTGATTTCAACATACACACGGACAGACGGTCAGACGGACAGACGGACAGACTGACAGAGCTTAATCGACTTCCCTATTCATAAGCTTTCAGAAAATATATACTTTATGGGGTCGGAAATGAAAATTGTAGAAATTTCACACGGAATGACAAACCTATATATACCCTTTTTCACTGTGTGAAGGGTATAAAAAAGAAGAATGTTTAATTTTTTTATTCTGTTGTTTAACTTTTGTAGTTACTTCTTCTGTAAAAACTTATCTGTCTTACTTTACAAGGAAATATTTACGAAAACAAATTTATTTTTTTTATATTTTTCTCGTCAAAGTTCATATATAAAAAAAAAGAAACTTGAAATGTCAGATTTCATCTTTAAGCAAAAAGAGTCTCTCTGTTGCGCAGCAACCTGTAAAACAAAGACACATTAATAACAGCTGTTTCTCTTTCAATGGCCGTGACTTAACATTGAATTTTATTTTCTACAGATTTGTTCGCAATACAACAGAACAACACTGAGCAGGGAAGGAAAATGGCTTTTATGATTTTGTACCAAGTATGAAAACAAAATATACTTTTTAGGCCATGATGGTACCATTTTTTTAATATTTTTAATAAAAACATAACCTTAACAAAAATGTTTATAAAAATTCAGAAATATACAATAACAGAACAGAAACTTAACAAAAATGTGATTAAAAATCGAGTATTCAATAAAAAATATTATATGTATATTACATTCATAAGTACATACGTAGAGATCGATTATTTAACAAATTTTATTTATTAAATACTTTTAGATAATTAATTTTCTGTTATTTTAAAATGTAAGCAACAAGAATTTGTTGACTTTAATAAATCTTTTGTTTGTATCAAATTTGAAACAGTAGAAACATGTAGTCTTTTTCTTTCCTTTGTTTTAATTAGGTTTTGAAAATAAAAAACTCGTTCGACGTTAGCCGATGAATGTGGAATAGACAGAATTCCTTTTACAATTCTTGAAATATCTGGGAACATGAACTCATTTAATTCAATTTTCATCTGTGATACTTTAGACCAAAAATAGAAAATATTTGAATCTTTTTGTGATCTAAGTTTAATCACATCGGTTCTCTACTAATTATTTATTGCATCAAATTTTGCGTGTTCGCTTGGAAACATTTTCACCAGAAGAAGTACTATTGAATTTGTTTCTCCCATGATAACTTTTTCTGGAGTTAACTTATCGAACCATTTTAGTACTTCATTATTGAAGTCCACCTTACATGCTTACGAATCATAAGTAAAATAAAATACATATTACATGAATTTATTTTGATAACAGCATTGCAACAAACAGAGAAGCTGACAGAATAAAATAAAACACACGCAAACAAAATTAAAGAGAACAGGGACAAATTTTTAAATTGTACCAAGTAGCTCGCGGTAGTACCACGGTAACAACAAGGTAAAAAATGTACCATAAAAAATACAATTGTACCATGATTTCCATCCGTGACACAGAGTAACAACAGACCACATTTACAGATTTTCAATTGAACAGAAACGAAACAGCTGATTCATAATAGCACAGAACGTACAAACTAATTCTGCCTTCACCCGTAAAAGTAATATATATAGTAATATATAGCAGACCGCTAAAAATGTATGAGTTTCCATGGCTCTTCACAGACTAAGACTTAAGCTATCAATTTTTGTTCTTTTCGTAACACACGGTAATAATTGTTTCTGGCATAATTTGTATACGTGTATAAAGCTTTTGTGTGTATTATTGTTTTTTTTTTTTTATTCGACGTTTGAAATTTAAAATCCACGCGAATATGGTGGAAATGTGAAAGACATCGTATTGTCTGTTTTGAGAAAAAAACCCAGTTAAAATAGTAGTAAAAGCAAAACAAAACATAATGGCCATAATTAAATAGTCAATATAAGGCCAATTCATTGCCTTTCTAAAAGCAAATATGCATGGAAAGTCTGCTTTCGCGACCAGCACCCCTCTTCTTTCAAATTCATTGCAACACCACGACGGTCAACTTATGACTAAATTAGCTCTGATAAAAATAAACAAACCTGTTGTTTTTTTAATGTATATGTATTGGCTGCTAGTCCGGGGTTAAGGCTGGCTGAAACTTTACGCCAACAAATAACCATACTATTCACCTCTTTTGCCTACAAACAGTCATTTTGTTCTGGCAGAATTTGTCTTATGTGTGTAGGGCCCATAACAATTAACTTTCTATAACAAGAATTTTTTTTTGGCTTTTGTAAAAATTTAATAACTCAATTTTAACAGCAACAGCATAAACTATAGAAAATATTGGATAGTTTTTATGTTTGAACAATTTCAATTAGTTATAACTTTATAAAAATTATTGAAAAATTGTTGCTTAACAATCATTGCTCAAAGAAGACTCTTGCTTTAAATTAAGTGTTTTACTTGCTGAATAGAATGTTAATAAGATATTTGTAATTCAGCTGTTTTATATACAATTCAGCAACTCTTTTTTATGAAGCTTGTGGTTATTTCAAATATTGTAACTACATTACATTTTAATTACAAACTTTACAATTGTTGCTTATTGAATCCTTCTTTAGAAATTTAAAAACTTTCCTTTCCTGCTAAAAAATTTTGCTGAATTACTTTGCTAGTGATTAATTAATATTTCTAATCAGCTGAATATCAAATTATTAAAACTATTTATATAAATTATGCTTAAAAATTTTTATTTAGCTTTACTAAATGCAATTCAGCAAGAATCTTTTCCGTAAGTTCTGGTTATTTTGAATTTTTTTCTAAAAAAATTAAATGCCAACTTAGCTTTTTAAAGTAAATTTAGCTCTTAAGCAAATATTATATTAAATTTTGTTAAAATTTTGCTGCTGAATTAAAATTTAATGAGCTGAATTTAAAATTTTGGAAGCTGAATGAAAGTTTCTGTTTATATTTTTATATTATGAAGTTATCTTAGCTACTTAAATTTTTATTCAGCAAAAAAGTCTTAACAAATTTTAATTGTTCTTGGCTTATATAACTGAAATATCTTCTGGGAAGCTGAAAAATAATATTTTCCAATTTACTAATTTTTAGTAGCTGAATTATTTTTTAAGCTAAAAATAAAAGATAAATAATACAATCGTGTAATAAATTAGCTAAATAAAACCTTGCTGAATTAGGTGTTTGGTATAACAAAATTATGAAAAAATCAGCTCTCAACATGCAAGTTGGGTTATAGGGCATCTAGTACAATAGGTTACAAATTTAATGAAACTTTATTAGGAAACAGACATTCAAGTCACCAAATTATGACTATTGTAAGCTGAATAGTATTATATTATTAATTGTTGAAAAGATTTCATATTTTCCACATGCCGTGTACATTGGCACAGTTTATACAGGTGCTATATATTCTATTAAGCTAATTCTCCTCCAATAATATTTCGGAATTAACAATTTTATAATTAAGGTGCCATAAATTAAAATATTTTGATAAACGAAGCAATATTTCTTTTTTTTTATAAGCCTCGAGAAATTCACCTGTTAGTAGCTGAATAGTAAAATTGTTCAATAAATAAGACTTTCGACAGCTTTATAAATTCTTTTTTAATACTGAAAGCAATTTTGAAGATATTATAATAATTCGTTTCTTATAATCACTAGGATAAAGTTTGCTGAATTAAATTTTTTGCAGCTGAATAATTGAATTTTGTAGCTTACATTAAAACTCCCTAATATCTTCACGTTTTAACTATTAGTTTCCTTTTTGTTTTCATTTATCTTCATCTCGTCCCCTATTAATTTAGCTTATACCCTGCCAATTTAAAAAATACTTTTACTTACGTTTTGTGTGCCAAAAACTTTTTATTAAAGCCCTCCACAAAATCCGGACAATATTGACTTAAAACCGTACCAGCTGGTGTACGCGGCCAGCACAAATAACCATCAAAACGCACTGGACAATACAGTGAAGATGACGTGGTAGAGGACGACTTTATAAACAAATTATGATAACTTCCGGGCGCACCTAATGACGAAATGCTACCGCCACTTATGCTGCTGCTGTCAATAGTGGTGGTGAGGGTATCATTATCTTCCTCTGTATAAAACATATTGAGATAATCTTGCTCAGGTGCCAGTGTTATTGTATTGATAGTGGCATACAATTCATTACGTTTCGCTTCATCTTCATTGACGTTTTGCATATCAATAGAACCCTCATAGAGTACAGCCTCCTCTAGGTAACGTGGTATGGCGGTGGGATAATCTTTAAATAGAAAACCATCGGGTATTTGATTAATTTTATTAGTCAATAACGTTTTATTTTATTTTATTATTTTCCGAAGCAAACAAATGATTGCGTACGTGTCTGGCTAGTGTGAGTGTGTTAAGACAATTTACCTGCTGCATTACTAGAGATAGTGCTGCTACTGCTGATGGTTTCCGTTTGATTTTCATCTATTGTTTCGTTTTTATAGCGTATCATACACTCCATAAACAGATGCGAAAGAAATTCCCTTAAATGTTTATCTTTCTCCCCCGGATGGGGTTGTCCAAAAAATAAGTTCATTTTGGCTGTATTACAGTTTCGTTATACTGCTTTAATGGTTAAAGTCATTTGTATTTCTAGAGGATGGAAGAGAGATAAATAGGAATTAATTTTTGTTATTTATTTATATTTTTGCAAATACAAGGGGAATTGTTGAAGTAATGACTTGTAAGGAAAAATAAATAAATGATTCATTAACTATGTACTTAATCAAAAGTATATAAAACAAATTCACAAAATGACCGCTAAAAGTGTTCTTTCTAAAGTGTCAATAAATCTTAATTTAGCTTAAGATAAGAGGTTTCTAAACTAGTAACTTAAACAATGAGAATTTTAAAAATTTCTTCTAAGAAATTCTTTAAATGAGTGTCTTAAATTACCAGGGGAAAATTGTTTCTTAATTAAATAGTTGTATAAATTAGTTTTCAGAATAGTTTGTAATTAATTTTAAAGAAGACTTAATAGAGCAGCATATAGTCTAGTTTGATATCTAACCTATCTTTAAAGTATCCATATAAAAATTCCTTTTATTCCTGAAAGGAGCATAGGGCTTAAACGTTAAAATTTCTTTCTGTTTTGTTTGGTGCAAATGACTTCAGCTTGTTCCATAATAAGGGGTGTCTCGAAATGCTTTTTTACATTTTTTACAGGGCACTATGCAAACAATTATTGTTTAATTAATTTTTATGTTCCACTCTGTGAGAGTTATAAGTGTCAACAATACCTTGTTAATAAGTTTATTAAAATTATTTAATCCGTATTTAAAATGTCGTCAAATAGAGAAAAAGTGAGAAAAAATATTATGGATATTTATAATGAAAATAAAGAACTTTCTTACGCTGAAGTTGCGCGACGGGCAAAAGTGTCCAGACAGACTGCTCGTAACGTTATTTTAAAATTCAGGAAAGACCTGCCTATTAAGCACAAGAAAGGTAGAGGGCCTCGTGGTTTTAGGAATCCTCAAATCGTTAAAAAGGTGACCGCACTTTGGAAGCAAAATTTAAACATTTCCATTCGCGATATCGCACGAAAACTAAATATTTCGAAGTCTCTTGTGGAACGAATAAAGAAAAAAGAAAATTTAAGAACATTCAAAGTCAAGAAAGCTCCAAACCGAAACAAAAAAGGAACAAAAACGGCAAGAATAAGAGCAAGACAGTTGCTACGTCACAAATTAAATAATTTTAATGGATGTATTTTAATGGACGATGAAACCTATTGCAAGGCTGACTATACAGAGCTTCCTGGTCAGGGTTTTTATGTTTCTAATAAAAGAGTGTTTCCGATAAATTTAAGTATAAAAAAATTTCAAAATTCGTCAAAAAATATATGATATGGCAAGCAATATGTACATGTGGGAAAACTTCAAAGGCAATCATTGTGAATCGTATAATGAACAGCCAATTTTATATTAATGAGTGCCTGAAAAAGGCTGTATTGCCATTATACAGAAGCCACAATATACCTCCACTCTTTTGGCCCGACTTGGCAAGCTGCCACTACAGCAAAGACGTCCTTGAGTGGTATGAGGCCAACAAAATAAATTTTGTACCGAAAAACATGAATCCACCTAATTGTCCAGAGCTAAGGCCTATTGAACGCTATTGGGCTATAATTAAGCAGTACCTAAGAACAAAGTTCAAAGCTTCTGCAAATGTAAAAAAATGTGGATTTATTTGGAAAATAGCTATCAAACACTTCGGTAAAACGTGTGTCCAACGTTTAATGCAAAGCGTTAAGAAAAAAATGCGAAATTTTGCAAAATAAAATAAAATTTGAAACTTTTGATTTTTGCATAATAAAGTTTAGAAATTTTTCTCCACAATGCCAATAAAATGTATTTTTTGTTTGAAAAAACTAGATTTGGGAGACATCTTCAAATGTAAAAAAAAAAAAAATTCGAGACACCCCTTATATCAACACAAGTTATTAACGCCAGGCGTAGCTTAGGTGTCCCCTTTGTTAATGCTTTATGGACTCCAGCCAACTGAAGCCCAGGTTATGTCGAATTATTCACACAAAGTTTGCCCCATTTCACCTTCATCTTCATTTCCGTTTTAATTTTTCGTTTTTAATTGGGATCTGTTCAATTTATGCCTAAAGTTGAACATTGCTGATAGTCTTTGGCCAGAAGATTTTTAAGATTCTCTAAACACAGCAGCTGATAAAAACCTGGTTTGTTCTGATAACACAACTGGTTTCTTTTAGCTGTTGAGGTAGGATTAGAGTTCCAAACTATTTGTAATTAACTATAGTTAAGTCCTGCTTTGTTAATGCGCTTATCAAAGTCTACTTTGAAACCTCTCCTTATTGTTCTGTTTGTACTTTGCAGGCATCGGTGTGAAGTTATGTAAACTTGAGTTGTTACTTATCATAGCCTTGGTCCTGGATGTGTTTATCCATGATTCCATTTCTCTCTCTTTCGATTGCACATCATTGAATTTGTGTGACAGCAAACATATGTCGTCTGCGTAATTAAGAAAATACCTCTGGTTTTGGTTAAAGCTATCGAATACCTTCTCGGAGACGATAAATATCAGGTATCGTAGAGACCTGAATTCAACTGTTTATTCTGTTATTATGCATAGAATATTGATGTGATCAATTCCAGAATTGTTAAGACGAAAACCAGCTTGTATATTTTGACTCTGGTTGGCAAGAGCATCTAACAGTCAGTTGTTTTTTTTTAGTACATTCGCAATCACCTTTTTCACCATACTAAGGACAGTTCCAGTTCTTGCGTCAATCCTTATTCATAGTAAAGGGTCCGCCATCTAACGTTTTTTTCCAACTAGTGCTTATTTCGTGAATGGTAACACTTAGCTCATGTCTGATTTGACAGATAATTAGTTTTATCCTTCCGCTGAACGAATATGTTTGTGTTTTCGCTTCGCTAAGTGGGCCTGTGATCGACTTACAGAAGATGCCGATTTCGCCGAAAAATCATTTTTCCAGATGAAGCTCATTTTGATCGTGGCGGGTATGTAAACAAGCAAAATTGTGCCCAAAACGAGTCACTGTTTGGTGCGGATTTTGGTCTAGAGTCATAATTGCGCCATTTTTCTTCGAAAATGAGCAAGGAGTGGCCGAGTCAATGGCGATAGTTATCATGCCATGTTAATCGAATTTTTGTTTACAAAAATTAAAGAGGAGGATATTGGCAACATTTGGTTTCAACAGGACGGCGCTACGTGCCACACAGCCGAAGCACAGTAGTTTTTTTTTATAGCATTAAAAAAAAAAGTTATTTAGCAGACCCTTTATTACTAATTGATACTTATTTCAATTCGTTACTTAGATCATCTGTGAATATCGAGGAAGAATATCCAAGCATACTTCTACATTTCCGGCTAATTTGCCTTTGGTCCCCAGAGATTTGAAATCTGCTGAGCGGCGTTCTGCCCCCAGTGAATCTAGAGCCACATACACGGTATTTAGTCCGCATTAGAAAACGATTTCATACTGCCAACTATCCTCATTACACAGTCTTTCGTAATCGCCAGCATCTCGTTTAGACTGAGGTCCCCTATAGCATTCACACTTAATTAACACCTGCCTGTGATCCTCAACCATCCTCCAGCTAATTCTAGACATTCGCATACTACATGCGTTGCAGTTTTAGCATCCTACTGGCATATTCTACAAACTCATCGTTCTCGATTTGAATCTTTATTGTATAATAATTTATGTTACCGTCACCAACGCAGTTTAACAGCTCATGGTACTTTGATTAACTTGAAAAACTTTTATTGGATCACTGCCATAAGGATTTCATAACCAAGAACAAGGACTTATCTACAAGTGATTCCCTTTATCAGCCTTTTTAGGCTTATAGAACTTACTCATTAAAAGACCTTTGCCCGCATTAAGATATCGCCTGTGGCATTTCTGGATTCTAGTTTACGGAATTTTGCCGCAAATCCTCTGTTCGCAATTTCATGCACCATTTTATTTCAGGCTGGACCACATGTCTCTGAACGCACAGCAGCATGATCTCATTACTGAGGAAAACATATTGTGCTCTGGAATACACCCAAGAAACAAAGATAAATTCATATTCATCCGCCGCATTTGAATTTTCTTCTCTTAAACCCAATATTCTAGTAGATTATCTAATATGTGCAGAGAACCAATGATCGCAGTCTGTTCGAACGTTACGTGCTCCTTCAGACTAAAGTAACTGAACGAGCTTATATATATACCGACACGTATCCTCCCGTCAATAAAGGACCCATCAATAAAGACATTTACCTTAATACTAATGCACTCAATGTGCAAGGATCAATCCGCTATCGGCGTGCATTGGAGACTTTCGACCCCTTGCAGCCAACTTAAGTACTCCAACGGCATCTTAGTCTTTCTAACCTTCTCATGTAAGGATTCCAGTGAATACGATTCAAAGTAATATTATGGGACATTCGGGCTTAGTTAGTTGGAAAGTAACGATGAGATTTGGTTTTAGCATCTCAGGCTTTTGGTTTCAGTTGAAGTAGGTTTGGACATATTTACCAATATGTCCTGCCTTTTTTGTATATATCGTGTTGTTTATAATCTTCTTTATTCTATCGATCGTATTAGTTGGGCACTTATTATCAGATTTGTTTTCCGCATATCAAGCTTTCGATTTTGAATAAAGAGGTTTCTAGTGGATATGTTCTGCCCCTCTGCATATATCACGTGATTTATAGTCTTCTTTATTCCATAGTCAAAGAGATCCACAATGTCTTGCAAGGTATCGTTCACGATAATACAATAAATATTAAGATATTTCATATTTTACAGATAAAATATTCTTCCAATTTCAAGACTTATCACTGAGCTTCAGAGGTCAGCCTTATGACTTTATAAAGGGATTTACGAACACACAGTTACCAGGCTTTTATTCTACTTTTTCTGGTTCATCGCATGCTGGAAATGATACTTTACCAGTCGAGGCTCGGTTACCAAAAATAGACATTCCTATTTTTTCTGGTGGTAGTCTGGTGTATAGTCATAGTCAAGTCTAAGGTAAGAACTGTTATCAAATCTATAATCTAGAAAAGAATTATGTAATGATATCGTTATATATGTTTGTAGGTGCATTAAGTTTTTTTTGTATAAAAATACAAGCATACATTTAGGTGGTGGTGTAAATACATTTTCGTTGCCTCACACATCTATTTAACAGGAGTTATTCAAGTGTGTTTTATTTAATACTGTTAAATCGTTATGGAAGTTAATGTTAATTTAATGAAGTTGTAAATATTGTTTATTGTTTTTTGTTCACATTAAATCATTTACTAAATGTGTATATGAACTTACTTGTTGCTTAATAAATTTACGAATACTTTTATTAAGCAACTTAACCAATTAACTAATAAATATAATTGGTTTTCAATATATGGGTGAGAATTCCAACATTGTTAGAATTTGATTTTGTTTTTGTATTTTTCCTAAAGTATTTCAGTTGGAATTTATAAAATAAATATTTTTGTACAATATCAAAAAAGTATCTTCTCACGGCTTTAAATTATCAATTTTCTCTTTCTTCATACCTTGTTACAGTTATATAAAATTAGAAATCATAAATAATGCATAACCTAAGGCGCCTAAAAAAGCAGCTAACTACAATACAACACAGTTTTAACAGTCTTTTTACCAAACCAGTTAAGGACTTATCAGACAATACCTTATTGTTGGCGTTGTTATGTATTTGAGTTCCCCCAATAACAATTACTTTGTATATTATTATTCACTTTGCAATGAGCAACAAAAGACAATAAAATGAAGCATACTTTAAGTGTTTTTGCTAGTGATATACATCTTAATAATTTTATTAATAACAACTTAAATGAAAGAGATAAAAGTTTCTATCTTAAGTTTAAGTAGAGTCTTATGTGCCAGTTGTTGTTGTTGTAGTTGTTGTTTATAAGGATTATATTTCAATTTTCCTTGTTACGTACAACATAAAAGACACGTTTTATGTAATAAAGCATAATTTAAGGATAAGAATCTTAAGTGTGCAGCCAGGCAAAAGCATAGTTTTTATAAATTAAAAAATATACATTTTCAAGTAAATTATTATGTATTCGAAAATGAATTTAAACTGGTTTAAGTCGTTTTATAAAGCATTTCGTTAGGGTGTTAAATGTAATGAATAATGTAGACTTAAAAGGTATTTTTTTTCATTTAAGGACATTTGAATAAAGATATTTCAAAAGATTAATATCCCTCGAAAATACTGAGTAGAGTATAAATGACTTAAAAGCTTAGTTATACGGGGTGATCAAACTAAAACGCAAAATCTTAATTGCAAGTAAAACAAAACTTATTTTCCAGAGAATTATCGTAGTATTTTTTGTTATGATAGAGAGATCTTTAACAGTTATTTGTATAACAAAATATCGGCTAAAAGCTCCCCACGGCTTTGGTGACATACATTTATCCGATGGTCCAGATTTTCAATGACACTGGGACATGATTGGAGTTTAGTTTCATTAATATGCCAAATTATCTCATTATTTAGTTCTTAAATTGTTGTACAATTTTCTCTTTTAAATAACCGCAAAGAAACAAGTCCACCGGTGTCATATCACGATAACACAGTCTTTCTATTTCGTGCATAAGAGATCCATTGTTTCGTTGGCTGCGTGACACCATCCTGCTGGAACCACATATTGTTCAGGTCCATTAACTAAATTTCTGATCACAAAAAGTCCGTTATCATCTCGCGCTGGCGAAAACCATTTACGGCAACTGCTTGCTCTTTTTTATTTAAGAAGAAATATGACCCGATGATACCGTCAGCCCATAAACCGTACCAAACAGTCACTGTTTGTGAATGCATAAGGCTTTCACTTGTGGATTCTAATTTTTTCAAATGCGGCAATTTTGCTTGTTACCGAATTTACTGAGGAGAAAGTGTCCCTCGGCGCTGATGATGATTTTCTTTGCAAAGTCACTATTCACTTCTGCTTCTTCAACTAACAATTCGGCATATTGACGACGCTTGAGATTGTTAGTAGACTTCAGCTCTGGAGACAATTGGACCTTGTAGAAGTGTAAATTCGATTTTTTTTATCAAAATTCGCAACAGTGATGTTCAAGAGATGTTCAATTGTTAGACACGACCACGAGTTGTGGTTGACGGCTCTTCTGCCACACTATCGCAAACAACAACAATATTTTCCCCAGTACGAACTGGGCGAGCATGCACAAGTGTTTCATATTGCCTTCATATGTAGGGGCAAATTACGGCAATCGAAAGTGATCGAAATTTTAAAATTTTTATTAGAATCTCTATACCAGCGAACTCGATCATTCGAGTAAAATTTCGATCATGATCGAATGCCGTAATTAGGTTCCAAGTTTGCTGTAGTTTGTGCAATATGCACTATTCTCTTGGTTGTGGACACATTAAGTCGATTACGCTGACCGAAAAATATCAGGAGTGCACGAAATGCATTTGGATTTCAATGCCTATTTTCGTAAAAGTCTTCAACAATCTTAACGCGCTCAATTATGTACCCCTCCATGGTTGATTTTGTAGAACAATAAAACAAAAAAATATCAAAAGAAGTTATACAAAAAAATTTGACGATAAGGTGTGACTCCACCCTGGAATGTAAGTTTGTAAAAGCGATAAACTCGTCATTAAAAACGCGTAAGTATGTGCTCAAGTTTAATTAAGAGGTGACTTTATTTTATTATTACATTTAATGTATAGAAAATAATCTGTCTTATTTAAAAAATCCTCAATTACATTTACATCTTCAGTAGACATCATTTACTAAAATACCTTATCAACCTTTTAATTAATCCAACTAATGATTGCTTTCCACAAATGACAGAAATATATGTCAACTAAAAGCTTCCTGATAAAATGGTATAAAAAACCCAACTCTAAGGTAGTGTAAAAACCTTTATCTATCCTAAATAGTTCGAAAGTGTAGAAAATTAACTCTTTGTCCCCTAAAAGCCCTAAGCACTAAAACAATTTAAACAAAATATTTCTTAATGCATACTTTAAGGCTGTTAACTGAAACACAATTTCTATTGTCTACGAAGGTTTGCGTTAAAAATTCCTAAAATATTTTATTTAGTATATTTGTCTTATGGTAGACAATAGGGAATATTTGATAAATTATGCGTATTATTAAATGATGTTGTCAAAATACTTGTTGTAGAATAAAGCATAACCTTAGGCGATGTAAAACAATAGGGATTATTGACAAAACAAGGAAAGGAAATTGTTAAGGTTAAAGCCCTAAATGTATGTTTAACAAAAGAGTGTTAATGGGTATTTTAAAAACAATTTCCTTAACAGAAAGTTTTAAAAGTTTAAAGTTATAATCTTACAAAGTAGATTCTGAAAGGATAATTAAATGGGTATTAATGGAGAGTTGAAATTACACCACAGAATAAAAGTAAATAAATAAGCTAACTTCAAGGTTTATCATACAGCAGATAATAACCAAAAACTGATTTACAAAAATTAAATTTTATACAACTTTATTGAAAACGAAATAGATCTTTTAATAATTAATATATTAGGCTTCAGACTCCATTAAAATTAAGAGAAAAGGCGGACTATATTTTTAACTTTTAAACAAACTGAAGCCCAGACTATTTACTGTACTTTGGACCTCAATGTAGAGTTCGTTATTGCCGACACTATTTATATATTATTTTGGTTCCTACGAAATTGGCTTACTTCACTAACTAGATACTAGAGTATCTGGCTCGTTCCACGTTCACCTTCTTCTTTATCTAGATGAAACGTTTGTCTTTTTGAGGGTTCACTCAAAGGTATATCCTCTCATTGTTAAGCTTTTGCAATACATAAGATATGCCACTCTTATTATATGCTATGGTGAATTTTTAACAAAACAAAATGCTGTTCTGTATGACCAGACTGCCGGCGGGTATGCCCACGTTATCCCGGCTGAAGCTCGCCGGTTGGGAGTTGTTTTTTGTCGGGTGCCTGCCACATCACGAATACAATAAAAAAATCATACCAGCTATATTTATTAAGTAGAAAAGGGGCAACGAAGTTAGGGTAACTACTCCCTGCCTACAGACATTTTGGAACCACTGGCTGGTGACATTGCTAGGATAGCCCTTCCACAAGAAATCAGAAATCTCTCCTTGACATTAATCGATAGTTTATGACGTACCCAAATATACACTGAAATTTTCAATAGCTAATTTTAATATCTTTTGTGTACATGTCGAAAGATTTCGCAACAGAACACTTGCATTCTGAGTCCTTTTTTGAACCAATTTGCTCCCCGGTATTTTCATGACTACCAATTATGGCATTTCTCCCTGAGTCTTGCACTACTGCAGCCAATACTACCTGCCAATTGTGGTGATTGCCAACAATCCTTATCACACAGTCCTTCAAAATCGCCAGTATATTTGTTCGACTAAAGTCTACCAAAGCATTCATACCTAATATGTATCAACCTATGATCCTTAGTCTACTGCGATCTAGGTCTCCCTAATTTCTTTAAGTGCGAAGTTCAAAATTCTCCTATGTCTCACTAGTAACAATACTGATGTCAATATCATTCCCATCTGCTATGAATGTTATATGCTGCCTCTCGACCATCTTCACACGACTCATGCGCTTTATCGGCTTTATCTGAGTGTCCCTAATATTTTTATGTGCAGGGTTTATTATTCTCCTATGACCCATCAGCAAAAATACTGATGTAATTATCCAAGACCTATTTGTGCAAACATCCATCTGCTATGAAAGTGGCTCCTTGAATACCTTTATTTATATCAAGTGTTCAATTGGCATCAGAGTATTCCTTTAAGTGTGAGGTTCACGATTCCCTTATGCCCGATCATCAAAAATATTGATGCCACAATCTATGCCCCTATGGATCCATTTATTTGGCTCATGTTATCCATTCTCATCTCGGTGTCCCTAACATTTTTGCGGTCAAGGTCCACGACTCTGCTAAGCCACAGGTAGAGATATTGTTATTACCTTTATAGCCCGAACAATAAAAATAAAAACAAGGCATAGACTCTTCTCGAAGGTAATAAGCCCCCGTTTGGAACAAGTTCTGCATAACATTCACCTTAAAGTTTATTATTTATTATTTATTTCACCAAAATGCAGAACATTGGCGGAGATACTGTTCCTATGTTTCCTCTTCTTCCTTGCATACTCTACATGCTTTTCTATCAGGAAGCATCATGAGAGCTAGATGAATTCTCAACTCTTTGATTTAATTATTCTAGTTAATCTCTTGAGTGTTGGCCTTTTAAATTTTATAACTTCTTTCGTTCTCTTAAAATTAAGGTTTTACCATAATATATTTGTTAGTTTATCTACAGCACAAAATTTCAAGTTTATATTGGAACTTCTGTAAGAGTTTTATATTCCCCAAAGTGGTGATATTCAAAAATTATCAAAATGATCAAAATCAAAACCGAAAAATTAGGTTTGTAAAAAAGCATGACCTGATTGTTTAACGGG
This sequence comes from Phyto melanocephala, assembly GCA_941918925.1. Classification (NCBI taxonomy): domain Eukaryota; kingdom Metazoa; phylum Arthropoda; class Insecta; order Diptera; family Rhinophoridae; genus Phyto; species Phyto melanocephala. Next base: position 18,302,220 of record OW799234.1, on the reverse strand, counting down.
TGTACAATTTTTGAACTAAAAAAATATACTGAGATAACTTTATGGCATTAGTGCTTGATTACTATGATGGTATGTAGGCAGAAGGACTGTCGTAGGTCGCTGTCGTTTAACTTCCATATGCCTTAAACATCACGTCCTTGGTTACATTACATTTTTAGATTTCTGCCAGCCTTGCTTTTTAACCAAGTGTTTATGTTTCTTCTTGAGATTATTCTCAAGGTTCCCTTAGATTTCGAAGCCTACTTATGCAGCATATATGACGCAATTTTTAATATTTGGCCATCCAAGTCCATGCCCAATAAAATACTAAAATTTTAGAAAAGCCTATGGACGAGACTGTAGAAGGAATAATAAATTTGAGTTTAAATTAGGCTTAAGGTAGCAATATGGACTAGAGTAAATATTGAAATATAAACTAAACTGTGGAAGAAATTCTAGACTCTAAATCGATTCTAGATAAGACTCAAAGATAGACATTGGCATGGCAACAAATTTTTTCTGGGGGTGCCAATATCTTAAGTTTTCTAATAAAATCTTAAACTGAGTTAATTTAAACACAATATCTAATGTAAATATCTAATATTTTCTTCAAATTGTGGTAGTGGGGGTGGGCTTATGTATTGTATCCCTCATATTAGATTAAATCCTTTTTTCTATATTATCACATATAAGACACAAATAAGACTACAAAACTGGCTGAACTGGTAAGTCTACAGAATCGACTAGGCTATTGACAACAAAATAGTCTAGATTTGATTAGAGATTGAGACTATAAATTATACTATTACATAGCCTAGACTAGTGTATAGGCTACTGCAGTATTGAAAATATTAAGATAATACAACAACGCAAAGAAAAAGAAAATATGAGTTGTCACATCAGTACATTATACAACACATTTTTAAATTTTTGGCGCCCATAAGTATACTATTAAATATAGGGTGGTTTTTTTAAATTTCTAAAGGGATAACTGTAATACAGCAAACATACTAAAGTGTGTTTGACCCTTTTTCAGTACACTTTGTCAAATTACATTAAAACAACTTTTACAAATCGTGGAAATTTATTTTAAGAATACGCGCTCGGTTGGCATAACTTGTAAAGCAGGGTACAAATAATTGTCTATCCAAGTAGATAAAGCCCAATACTATAAATAAATTTACCCTTTTCAATAATATTCATTCAAATCTATGCTGTGTGGTGCGTAAAAAAGAAGCCATCATCGAAGTAGAGTGTCACAGAGGACTCAAATTTTATCCGACAGAGTTCCGAGCAACTCGGACTATGCTCTCCAACATCTTGAAAAAGTTTAAGGATAAGTTTGGTTCTATATTTATATAGACTCGAAATGGTGGATTATTTATAGTTCGTGTACCATCGATTGCGTCGGTTTTTCGGAAAACGATCTGAGAATCAACTGCAAGTTGAAGCAGATTTTTATTGTCAAAACATCTTTAACCTTCAGGCTCATTTCTGTCTTAACGGGCGTGTGAACAAGTAGAATGTTTTTGGAGAGAGGACAATCCTAGTGAGACCTTTGAGACTCCATTACATTTAAAAAAGTCACTGTTTACATGGCAAGGGCGTCTTTAAATTCGAAACCGCTGCCAACATTACCTTGAATAGCCAACGCTTTTAGTTAACGATTCGAGATTTTTTTTATTTCTCATGTTATTGCACATCGATTGAAGGAGAAATATTTCCAACAAGATGGCGCAACAAGGTGTAGAGCACGTGAAACTATCACTAGGTTGAGCTTAAAGTTTGGCGACCGAACCCTATCACGCAATGAATCAGTGCATTAGCAACTTTTTGTGGGGGTACGTCAAATCTCTAGTCTATGCTGATGGTCTAACGACTGGTCATTCAGAAGCCGAAATAAGTCTGGTTATGCTCGAACAAATTATTCAAAATTGGATCGACAGAATAGCGTTTACAAGACGCAGTCATGGAGGCCATTTTGTTGAAAATTATTTTTATATATTAAATGTCATGAAATCGAAGGTACACTTTTGGTTCTGTTATTGAATTTATTGTGTTAGATTTTAAAGAATTCGATGCCTCTAAAAAAACTCAACAACATTATTGTGATGATCTTAATTGCAGTAAAAAATAGGAAACTTTAACTAGCATTACCATTTCTTCAAGCACTTATCATCTCTAGACCATTTTCGTAAAAGTCTTAGAAAATTTCAATTCAAGTTTTACCCAAATCGTCTTCAAATTTTTTAAGTCGAAAAGCAAATCTCATTTAACACAATGGTGTGGCAGATATTTTTTATTTTCTCTGCTCCTGCTAATAAGAAATATAAGCGACAGAACTATCAAATCTAAAAATCCTACCAATAATTGGATACATGTAATAGCTTAAGCCAATTTTAAGAGTCTTTCCATACAAAACTCTGCAAAAGTAATGGCGTCATCATTAATTGAACGGACTGTCAGACAAATTAACAGCAAAGGAATTGACATGTCCATTCACAACAGCAATATACATTTATTGGACATTAAACCAGTCTCATCTGCTTTGGGTGGTGGGGTAGATGAAAATTTGTTCTGCTTGAATAGAAAAGCAGGCTATTGAAAGATAAGAAATTGTAGACATTTTATAGAAACAGTAACACAAGTACATTTTTGATTTCAACAGAGAAGGTTTTTATGTGTTTTTTGTTTTGTTTTTAGTATTATTAAAAACAGAAATCTTTAATTGAAAATGTAGTTAAACAATTAAATAAACAAGCTATCAGCAGTCTTAAATTTAAGTGATTTTTAAAAAGCTGTTGAAAGTACATAAGAACATAAGTCCCTAAAAGTATGCAGTTATTATTTGTTTAAGAAAACACACAATTTCTATTGATTTAAAATAATAAAATTTTCTTACATTCTGAGGTTATTATGTATGTTCAAAGTAACTAAATGTATGTGTGTAAGTATGTAAAAATAATTTTGTATGTGTGTGTAAGTATGTTTGCATATACATGTATAAGCTTTTCTTTGCAGCAGCCTTAAATTATGCTTAATTTTATTTTCTCTTTTTTATTTTATAAATTGTCTTTTATTTGCTTAGGCGTTATTTACACACAATACACACGCATATATACATCCATATACACACACTTCAATAGACATGAATTGAAACTAGACGTGACTTTTACAAATTTGCTGAAACTCTACTTTGTTTTCTCTCTCATTACTTTAATAACAATTCGTTATGGGTGGTTTCATGCGACCCAGAACAATGTATTTAAAAAAAAAAATAAAATATTTTTAAATTTCATTGTCTAATTTCTGGGCTTTTCAAAGGCCACAAGAATGTAGCATATCATACAGCGTTTTATAATGTGAAAAATCATAGCAATTATCGTAATAAATAATAATGTTTAACATGTGTTTTTGTCTGTTTTCTTATCTCGACACGAAAAAGAAATCAATTATTTTTTTTTATCACGAATAAAATAAAATTAAATTTGATGAGCAATAAAATGTTTATGTCGTAAAGGCATCAACAAAGTTTAAAATAGAAACATTTCATAAAATCGAGTTTATTTCATAGCCCACTGTATAGTGTATAGAGTCTATTTTCAAGTATCATGTAATGTCTTGTTTATAGTTTTTATTTTTGGTCTAGTCTGCTGTATTCTTATAATCTATTTAATAGTCTGGTTTGTTATTTATTTAGTTTTAAACATACATAAATCTGTGGCAATAAGAAAAAACTGCTTATGTTTGCTTTTGTAGTTTTTCAGGAAGCACTGTTCAATTTAATTTAAATTTTAACTTTTTCAAAATTCATTACTCTTTAACTAAAGACTAATTAATTAATTTAGTGCCATTTGATTTAAAGGGCATTTAGCAAGTTTTTGTTTGTCTAGTTAAATTTTAACAATTTGACGTCCAAATGTATTGTCTTTAAGCGAAGATCAACAACAATCGAAACTTTGGCTCAAATTCTTCTAAATAATCAGGCAAATAATATTGTCAGTTCAACTAAAAATCTTGATATACCTAATCTTTAACAGTAATCTAAATTGGTAGGATCATATTATATATGCTTGCGGTCGCTCGTATTCAATACTACGAACTTTTTGGAAATCACAACACTGTACACCTATTAAAATAAGAATGCTTTTTGCCAAATTGTATCCTGTACCACCCTTACTTTATGGTTGCGAACTATTTGCTAGCAGTGACGCAATAAGAAACTTAAAACTGAAAGTACTATATAATAACATCGCTCAATATGTATTCAGCTTTAGAGGCCGTAATAGTGTAACCTGGTTTTCACAACAATTTTATGGAATTTATTTTGAAAATCTATTAAAAACAAAAGTTTTAATAATGATACACAAAATCTTTACATGGGCAATTTCATGAAAATGTCAACCACGTCTGTAAAAACAAAAACTCTCAATAAAAGTTTAATGATAAAAAAACACTAAAATTTTACTATGCGCAGGTATTTAGAGCTTATTAAATTATTTTAAGAGCAATAATAAGAGTTTAATCTGATTATCTCTTGTTAAAATGTCCAGCCCATTCCAAAGATAAAAACCTTCATACATTTTCATATTATGACAATCACTTTATAAATGTCTCTCAAACTGCATATTCATTAAGGGAAAAAGTTACAACTTAACTAGTTTGTAGTAGGCTAAGGTGACAGTTAAAACTTAGCACCTAATTTACAATATAACTTTTTTTCTTAACATATATACCTAAGAATATTATAAGAGAAAAATCTGTCACATACGATATGTGACGTACGATATTAAATTATATTTATTATAAAATCATTTAAAGATTGTTTTCAATTAAGTGTGATGGATTTTAAATGATAAATATGTGGTAGTGTAAGTGTAAGAAATTAAAAAAAGAAAAAATACCTACCAAGATTCGCAGATTTTTTCATATTTCCATACATACCTCAAAATCACTTCTGTTTTCTGTCACGTACGATATACTCTAATTTTGCTCGATATTTTAGACAACAATTATTCGAATATAATTATTTTTTTTTAATAAAGTACCCTCTGAATGGAACATAAAGATCTAATTTTTTTTTTAGTTACTCTTACTTTTGCAAAAATTTTTTAAGAGTATAAGAGTACAAATGTCACGTACGATGACATGGAATTGCCCATATATAAAAGTGAAACTCTGTGTATGCGTGTGTGTTAGCTATAGACTCCGAAACTGTAAAACCGATCGGGCTCAAACTTTGGTAAGTTGTTGTACACATACCAGGGAGTGTTTATGGGTGAAAAAAGTGGGCGGGGCCACGCCCATTAAAAAAAGGTATAATTTTGAGGTACTTTCACTGGACCGATTTTTCTGAAACTTTGGACACATATTGAATTGTCATGACTATACAGTTTCGTATTTAGAAAAGTGGGCAGTGCCACGCCCATAGAAAAGGTATCATTTTGAGTTACTTGCACCGGACCGATTTTTCTGAAACTTTGCACACATATTGAGCTGTCATGACTATATAATTTCGTGATTAGAAAAGTGGGCAGTGCCACGCTCATAAAGAAAAATTTATAGGCTACGCCCATTAAAAAAGTAATAATTTTAAGGCACTTTCACTGGACCGACTTTTCTGAAACTTTGCACACTTATTGAGCTGTCGTGACTATACAGTTTCGTAATTAGAAAAGTGGGCAGTGCCACGCTCATAAAGAAAAAGTTATAGTTTTTAGCCTTGCACTTGATATTCGATTAAAATTTAGAATGCGATTAAAATTCATGAAGGGGCGTAGCAACGCGCGCCGGGCTTTTCTAGTATATATATAAAAGTGAAACTCTGTGTGTGCGTGTGTGTTAGCTATAGACTCCGAAACTGTAACACCGATCGCACTCAAACTTGGGCAAGTTGTTGTACACATTCAAGGGAGTGTTTATGGGTGGCAAAAAGTGTGCGGGGCCACGCCCATAAAAAATAGTTATAATATTGAGGTACTTGCACTGGACCGATTTTTCCGAAACTTTGCACACATATTGGGCTGTCATGACTTTAAAATTTCGTGATTATAAAAGTGGGAAGTGCCTCGCCCATTAAAAAAAAGTTATCATTTTCAGCTACTTGAACTTCATAAGAAATAAGTTATCATTTTTAGCTACTTGCACTTGAGCGATTTTTCTGAAACTTTGCACACATATTCAGCTATCATAACAATATAATTTCGTGATTATAAAACTGGGCGGGGCCACGCCCATAAAAAAGTTATAATTTTGAGGTACTTGCATTGGACCGATTTTGCAGAAACTTTGCACACATATTCATTAATGGGCGTAACAACGCGCGCCGGGCTTTTATAGTCATATATAAACGACAGCCTAATTATCTTTATAAAAAGCTTATTTTTTCTAGATCGAACAGAGGCAGAAGACTTACTCCATTATGCTACTCTGACATCCGAATGGCAATTATTTATTTATGCCATCCGTCTTTGGAACACTTTACCTTATAGCGCACAAACACTTAGGAATAAAGTGAATTTTAAAAACGGCATACTACATTTTTATTGAAATTTTTAATTAAATTAATAATTTTTAATTATATACAAAAATAATTTAAATATTTAGTTTTTTTTCTTTTTGAACTTTTTTTTTATAATTTATTTATATTCTTTCAAAATTTGTTACTCTTAGTTAATATTTTTATACCCTTCACACAGTGAAAAAGGGTATATATAGGTTTGTCATTCCGTGTGAAATTTTTACAATTTTCATTTCCGACCCCATAAAGTATATATTTTCTGAAAGCTTATGAATAGGGGAGTCGATTAAGCTCTGTCAGTCTGTCCGTGTGTATGTTGAAGTCAACTTTTTGAAGCCCCCCGACATCGCTTGGACCCGGGTGAGGTATTAAAATATCAGAAATATTCGGGAGTAGATCGGTATTGAAAATCAGAAACATCGCTACATAAACAACTGAGATATGAGCAAAAACCCACGACCACCTCGATTTTTTTTTTCACAAAAACAATATTACAACAACAACATACATACATACAAACGTGTATACTGGTTAGAGAAAACGTGGCATCGAATCCCAGCTGAGCCAAAAAAAAATTTTTTAAAATTTTTTTTTTTATTATGGATATTATTTATATTTTTATTATTATTATTTTTTTTTTTTTTTTGTTTTATATATATTATATATATTTTAATTATTTTTTTAAATTTTTTTTTAAATTTTATTTAAAAAAATTTTTTTGTAATTTTTTTTATATTTTTTTTTATTTTTTTTTAACATACATACGTAAATTTATAATTTTACAATGGGGTGTTTTTATTTATATATATTTTTTATATGTATGTACGTATTTCATGGGAATGGGATGAATGGAGATACAAACTACTGTTATTGCATGACTACACGTTGTGAAGGGTATATAAGATTTGGTACTGCCGAATATAGCGCTCTTACTTGTTTTTTTAATACTTATTATATTTATTTGCTATTTGTAATATTGTAATTACTAATTGTTGTGCTGTTATATAAGACTTCAAGTCTTGTGCATAGATTTTCTAATTAAATAAATAAATAAATAAGTTAATATTCCAAATGGTATTGTTCATTGAAAAAACTAGTAGGAGTGCTATATTTGACCGTACTGAATACCCTGCCCCGTCATGTACAAATACCACATCGTAGCTTAGCCCAGATTTTAGATTTCATGTAAAACTCCATTTTCTTCATTATTTCTGACGCCATCTTTGATTTTGAATTTTCACATTAATAACTGTATTCTACTAGTCAAGCCCTTTCATTAGATACCCATTTTTCTGTCATTTTGCTTCAGACGCCATCTTGGATTTTACACTTTTTTATAGTTTACTACATTTTACTGGTCAAGCCCTTTTAATTGATACTAATATTGTGGGGGTTAAAGGGGACAAAGTCAAAACTACTTTAATTGCTTTAATCGCTACGACGCAATCTTGAATTTTGTTTTCTTTTCATAGATAACTATATTTTAATACTAAAGCATTTTTATTTGATCTCCATATTTGCTCTTTCTATCGACTTTCGTTTGTATAGTTTGGTAAAACACCGAAGCAATTGTACTCTGCTGTTTATAACTTTGTTGATTTCAAACCGATTTATTAATTTTTCTAAGAAATAATATCTGAGGCTGCGGTTTATAATTTGGTATTTTAAAAGTGTTTAAAAATTGTTAAGGAGTTTAAAAAATTTTGATATATTAAAAAAAAAATATATTTTTTCATATAACTTTTGCCCATAACTTTGACGATTATTAACCGCTTTGTTTAAAGTTGAATGAACATCTCCAGAGGCATAAAAAATTTATAAATAGTAACAACCGTGTCTAAATATAAATTATCCTAGGCCTGAAAAATTTACATTTTTGTAAAAAAAATAAGCGAAAAAACAGAGGCAGTCGAGTTTATTTGCTCATATCTCAGATAATTATGTGGCGATCAAACTGACTTCCAATAACAATATTCTTCCAAATATTTCTGATATTTTGGTTGCGTACAAGTTTCTTACCGATGTTGAAGGGCTTCAAAAGGTTGATTTCAACATACATTTGGACAGATGGACAGATGGACAGACGGATATTATATAAAGGGTGATTTTTTATGAACTAAGTTTTTCGGGCTGGCAGCACTGGTTGGTAATTGTGTCTAAACTGCATCTGTGAAAGTGAAAAGTGTTCAGAAAACTCTGCACGAGCAAAGACTGCAAAATATTCTTGCTCTGTGAGAAATGTCCATCGTTTGTTACAAATTTTTTTATGGTCGTCATAATCGACCTAGTGAATAAAGAATTCGTGCTATTATCACCAAATTTCGCACCAAATTTACTTTGATGGACATTAAACCACCGACTCGCTTTCGCAGAGTGCGTACCGAAGAGAATATTGCAGCCATTGCGACCAGTGTTAATGAGGATAGTGAAATGTCAGTTCGTCGCCGTTCTCAGGTATTGGGCATGTGTTATTCAACCACGTGGAAAATTTTACGTGTCGATTTGCATTTGAAAGCCTATAAAATCCAACTTGTACAAGAATGAAAGCCGTCAAATTTTTGAAGAATGAATTTGGTTAGCAGTTAATCTCTCAAAATGCCTCTGTGAGTTGGCCGCCAAGATCATGTGATTTGATACATCTTGTGAAGTCGTTGGTCTATGTGGACAAGCCAAACACGATTGAAGCCTTAGAGTATAACATAACACGTGTTATTCGTGGAATACAGGCCGAAATTCTCGAAAAAGTGGTATAAAATTGGACCTTAAAAATGGACCATTTGAACCGAAGCCGCAGGCAACATTTACTCGAAGTTATTTTTAAAAAGTAAATGGCAAAAACCAATTTATCGATTCGAATAAAAATTTTGAATATATGATGCCAAGAAAACTACGCTTAAAAAATCACGCTTTACGTTACGTTACGGTGTCGGAAATGCTCCCCTTTCCAAAATAGTTAAAAATTCGCCTGAGCATAGTTTTAACTTGCGGGATTGCAATGGTGTTGTTAACTCAATTTAAGCTTATGCTGACTTAAACAGTTATTCCTTCTTGCCATAGAAATTATACCATCAAGTAAAGTATGCAATCTGATATGTAGTTTGTTTAATATTTTTCTTTTAGTTCTAAATATAATCTCATGTGTACACAAGTCGCAATTTGTATGGTCTTTAGTCTGTTTTACATATAATCTAGTCTATAGTCAGACATGTAGTTTGTTCTATATTTCAACTGTTAGTCTAGTTGATAGTCTTATCCCCACCCTGTTAAATTAAAATCCTCTTGTAATATTTCAAAAAGCTGACAAGCGCGTATTTTTTATTTTGGTTCCTCTACCAGAATCCATTATCAGAGGGTCGTTATTTTAAAGAAAGTTAGAATAAATTTTATTCGTAATCTGTATTCAATTGTATTATAGTTTAAAGAATATCATGTAGTGTTTTTTATTTATTATTAACTAGCTAATGCTCTGATGTAAAATTTTGTTCAAAGTCTTTCTTATGGTCTTGTCTACATTCTCAAGAGGATGGACCATTTAAAAATTTAAATTTGATCTACAGATTTCTTTGACTTTGAAAGGTACAATAGCATTAATTTTTTTATTCAGTTTTATGTTTGACATTTGTAAGGTAGAGCGCTATATGCTCGAACAAAATTGGGAAATATGAAAAACTTGCGTTCCGAAGTAGTGAATCTTTAACGTAAACTGTAAGAAACTTACGTGGAAAATGTTCGAGAAGAGATCGGCCTTCAGTTCAGTTTGTGAAGCGAGTTCATGAAAATAGATCATTATTGGACAAAGCATTCCGTGCATGCACGCAGAAAACAGAAAATCACATTCATTGCCAATCGAATGGTTCAGTTCCTGCAAACGAACTTTTTATTTGTGATTGTAAAGTTTCTGTTGCAAGAATCATAATTTATTAGTGCTGACTACATATTTATATTCCGAAACGAAATTGTGTAGATCAAACCGTAAATTCTACTATCACAACTTAACTATGCGATTAACAACAATTGCGGTACTCACAACCGATACTGTTTTCTCTGTGTGTTCTCTTTCAGTGCATTAAATCAAAAAAATTGCTGATGTAGCTGAGAATGTGTAAGAACCATTCATTCATTATCGTTCTCAAGAACAAAACATTTTTCGCATTTATTTGAGAAGAATTTTGTGTACCGACCTCGCTATGAAGGCTTGCAAAGTTCAATTGATACAGCAACTGAAGCCTCATGACCTTCCAATGCATTTCGCTTCGCGCGCCATTGGCTGCAGATTGTTTGGCAAGAGATGAAGAATTTTACCGAAAAATCCTGTTTTCAAATGAAGCTCGTTTTTGTCTCGGTGACTTTATCAATTAGCAAAATTGCCGCATATGACATTAAGAGAACCTTAACATGACGATTGAGAAGCCAAAACATCTACAATGAGTCACATTTTGGTAAGGGTTCTAGTCTGAAGGCATCATTGGGCTTTTTTTCCTTTTAAAATAAGCAAGGACCCTCCGTTACCGTCAACGGTTAGCGTTACCGTGCCATGCTCAACGAATTTTTGTTTCCAAAAATTCAGGAGAATGATATGGACAACATTTAGTTTTAACAAGACGGGGCCTTATGACACACAGTCGACTTAACCATCGATATTTTACGCACTGTTTTTGAAAAACAAACAAACAGCCGAAATTGTGATGTCCATTGGCCGCTTCGGAGCTGTTATTAAAGATAAATGTTACGCTAACCATTCAAAGAAAAGTGAAGCGTTGAAACATGAAATTGAAGTTGCCCTTACAGAGATTCTAGCCAAAGCAATCGTAAAAGTACCTTAAAATTTGGTTAATCGAATGAGGTGCTCCCGAGGCAGTCGTAGTAGTCATATGAATGATGATGTCTTCTATTCTTAATAAAACCTTTCCAATGAAACCAGAAATTAAAAAAAAATCAGTCTGTTTTTGAAAGCCGATTTAAATTTAAAATGTCCCACCCTGTGTATTAGCCAGTCTGTTTATAAAATGTTTATTGTGTGTGTAGTTTTATTGCATTTAGTATTAAGCTCTTCTTTGTATTGGTGTAGTGTTAACATTTTTATTTATCTAAAGCCCTTGACTGTATGTTAACTTTTTCTCTATTACACCCACCCATAATAGAGAGATTATGGAAGTCATGTCTGTCTTACCCGCATCAATTACCTTTTGCAGTTAAACTGACCAAATTCTAGTTTAGGCGTTTAAGGCAAGGTGTTAACGTTATCTGCTGTTTTACCGTTTAAATACTTTCAAGGATAGTGGGGTCGGATTTTGTAAGCGATGGCTTATCAAGAGATACAAGAAAGGATGTGTCCTTTTTCTATATGTGTAAAACAATGCTGTAGAATGTTATTTATGTTTGTGTTAAAATTGTTTCTTTTTTTTATTGTTTTGCTTTTCTTTTTACGGTAATAATTTTAAGTGTTTTCTTACAGCGAGAATATGTTTTTTATTATTAAATAATAAAAGATCCTAAACATATGTAAGTAGGTTTTGCTTTATATTTTCGGTTTTTGTTGTCCTTTTTATTGTGTTATTTTAATACCTTTTTTACAATTACGTATTAACACAACTGCCATTTGTGTGCATGTCTCGCGTTTATTACCCTTTTCAATGTTTAGGTGCTTTAATTCCTTTAGGATATACATTTTTTATAAGTTCAGTTAGAGGCTATGACACTGTAAGAATATTATTTGCAGTTGTTTATGCTGTTTAAGGTTACACACCATTAGATTGTGTTATTTTAAATTCAAATAAAGAAATCGTTATAATTTGAAGGTCAGCTGTTGAAAGTTGTTAAAACAGAAACGCAATAAAATATTTTAAGAATTAAAAATTAATGCAACAATAAAGTATTATCTTCACAAAATTTTATTTAAAGTATGTCCTTTCACATAAATATAGTTGTAGAGTTAATTGTGGTTTGTAATAAAGTCTACTGTTAGAATTCAATGAAAGCCCGCTTTTAAACAGGAACTCCATAAATTTTTCCTTTTTAACACTTTACTCCAATTTTTCTTGGTAAAAGATGCGTCTATCGTTGGCTTACCTGCACATTCTTGTTACTTTAGTGGTTCCGTGCTTTGATTGTATTTGTATTTAATTAAATTGACAATTAAATAGTTTTGGACTCCAGTTTTCAGGAGTTTTATCACCCCTGTTGTGATTGATAATGGTTAACATTATACATATCGAGTAAAGATAGGAAGAAGTAAACGTCGGATTTATGCTAATAACGAAGTGCTGGTGGTCAGGAAAAATTTTCTTTCAACGATTAGCGAGTTTTAATCGGCTTTTAAACGGCTCTTTGAGTAATCCCGGACAAGTTCTTTTTTCAATGGGACATAAGGTCAATGAGTTAAGGCGATTGATACTTAATCAGGTGGAGCTGAAATTGACTACTGTATACTACTGAGACGAAATTTCTCGGAGTAGTCATAAGCAGTAAAATGAGACAACAGAAAATACACATAAAGCAACAACACTCGCGTCAGTTAATTATAACGACAACTGTTCGAAAGAAACAAAAGAAATTCAATCGAGTGATATATTTATATAGTTATGAAAAACTGCTACGCATGATTGTGTACGTCATGCGGTTTATAAAATCGTTTCGTGCAACAACAATTTGTTATGGACCGATAATGGTTGAAGAAATGAATACTGTTTTGATAGTTTGTTGTAAAATCGTACAAAAATAATACTTTGCAGATGAATTAAAACAACTTAAAATTGGCAAGCCGCTCAACAACTCTAAACTAATTCAACTATCACCGTTTCTAGATGATAACGTTATTCGTGTTGGTGGAAGATTAAAAAACTCTTCGTTGAGCTTTGGTGCAAAACACCCCATTGTATTGCCCAGCAGTCATCCATTCGTAAAAACTTTAATAAGATATCACCGCAAAAAACATCTCCATGCAGGCACGTTATCACTTCATAACATTCTACGAGAACTGTTTTGGATAATAAATGGCCGAAATATTATAAAAAAGGTTATTCATTCATGCGTATTGTGTTTCAGATATCGCCCACAAACTGAACAACAAGTGATGGGATCCCTTCCGGCCGATCGTGTTAAGCCTGGTTTCCCTTTTCAAATTTGCGGAATTGACTATTGCGGACCATTCCTTGTTACCCAAAAAATTCGTGGTCGTTTGCCAATAAAGGTTTATACATCGTTGTTCATATGTTTTTCAACAAAAGCCATTCACATGGAATTAGTACCAGATTTGACAACAAATTCCCTTATTGCTGCTTTGAAGAGATTCATAGCTCGACGAGGTCGACGTTCAACAATATACTCCGACAACGCAACAAACTTTATTAGAGCGAACAGAGAATTAAGAGCCCTTTTGAAGGACTTCTTGTCAGAGCAACACACCATGGCTGTTCAAAGAGCTTGCCAACAAGAGGGAATTGCTTGGAAATTTATACCCCCTCGTTCACCACAGTTTGGTGGCTTATGGGAAAGTGGGGTCAAACAAGCCAAGCACAATATACGCCGTGCAGTTGGAAATTTCACATTAACTTAAGACGAATTGAAAATCGTTTTATGTGAAACAGAGGCTATAGTAAATAGTCGCCCTCTAACACCTCTCTCAAGCGACCCTTATGATCTAAAACCATTAACACCTGCGCACTTTTTGATTGGCCGCCCATTAACAGCTTTGGTGGAACCAAATTTATGCAACGCAAATCCTGCATCTTTAAAAAGCTACAAACTAATCGAGTGGATACACCAACATTTTTGGGAGCGCTGGCGAAAGGAATATTTAAACTGCTTGCAGCAAAAAACAAAATGGTCCAAGAAATTACCTAATATAATATAAATCAACGATTTGGTCTTAATAAAGGAGGACAACGTTCCCCCACAAAAATGATCGCTTGCAAGAATCATTGATGTCAACCCTGGAGATGACGGAGCTGTTCGTGTTGTTACTGTTAGGTCAAATGAAGGCATATTAAAAAGAGCTATTACCAAATTATATAAACTTCCTCTTGAAGAGTGAAATTAAATCTTGTAAGTTGTGACTTTAAAGGGGGGGTGGATGTTTGGATCTTTGAAATGCATTAAATTTCCTAATGGGAATGAGTTGTTTACTAAACCGAATTCTTTTTGATACAAACAAATATATTGCCAATGCAATCAATATTTGTCTCTGCAAACTTAATAAATCTGTTTACATATTTTATTGTGTCCGTTACAAATATTTTTGTTTTTGTTGAGATATTTGTAGTTTTTCGAACAGACAGTTAATTTTGTTTGTTAAAATGAAAAATATATAACTTGTTGCTTTCTCTTATTTTTGCCTAAAAATTCTTTTAGTTAAAAATATATCAGTACAGTCCATAAACTCGTAGAATAACCACTGTGAACCTTTGTATTAAAACAATTGAAGTAAAAAAGGGTTTATCTGTTGAATTATAAAAACCCAATCAATACATATGTATACTTTAATAAATAGTATTCATTAAACTACAATTTAATCAAATTTTCGTGAGTTTTATATTTGCTTTGTGGGCAGAAAAATGCTTCTGTCTTCTACAGGTGTAAATTGGATTTACACAGCGGTAGTAAGACTCATTCTAACATATGAGCTAATGTGTAGTGATAGGTATTCAAAAAGGGTTAGAATAGAAAGCTACTGAGAAATTTTTAGAGGTGTGCTTTACTTGATACCATGATACTTTATGAAGTACACCTCAGAAGGCACTGACCACTATTCTTAATCGAACCTATAGAGTTTGGGTAAAAGAAATGTCGGCAAGAAGTTTAATGTTGGTCACACTATGATCTTAGGGGTAACTGGTCCCCAGGATTATATTCAATGTCATGGAAATGGGACAGAAAATGTCGCAAGAGAGATCAGTTCTGATAGAACACTCAAATAATAATTCCTGAAAGGCATAGTTGGTTTTAATTGGACGGATTGTATAAGGGGGTGTGCAGATTTAATGGTGTCTATATCATGGGAGAGAATATTAGGATGTCCTAAAGACTATGTGATAATTGTAGTGTGTTCCAAGCAGAGATACTGCCAAAGGGTGTGGAGGTTACTCTAAAGGTGGATAATCCGACGGCTGTTAAGGCCTTGAAATGACTGTAAACCAAATCTAGGCAACATTATCAGAAAAGTCAATGTGAACATAGAACTTATTTACCTCAGCACAAATTCTTCTAATTGGATCAAAGTTAATGTAGTTTGATCTATGAAATGGTACATATAACGGTTCATAAAATCTGAGCTGCCTATTAGGAACATTGATGCATATTTTACGTTGAAGATATGTAGAATCAATTTTACGTTTTAGATTCATGACAAATGCAACATTGGAAAAAATTCTACGGCTTTGTAACGTTGGGAGCGCAATGAGTAGTAAACGACTACGATATGACGGTAAGTTTGTATTAGGATTCCAACGAAGGTTAAGAAGGCAGAACAGCAAAAATTATTTTTGGACTGACTAAAGTTTTTGAATATACACATCATATTGGGGATCCCAAATTACTGATCCATATTTAAGTAAAGGTCTTACCATGACGTGAATAAATATTTTGTTACAAAAGGATCATTAAATGTCTTAGTCCAACGCTTTAAGAAGCTTAATACCCCATTACGTATTGTCTGCGATATCTATATATATAAAGGTGAAACTCTGGGTGTGTGTGTTAGCTATAGACTCCGAACCGTAAAGCGTAAAGTTGTTGTACACATTCTAGGGAGTGTTTGTAGGTGGTAAAAAGTGAGCGGGCTACGCCCATAAAAAATAAGTTAACAATTTTCAGATACTTAAAATTCACCGATTGTTCTGTTACTTTGCACACATATTAAGCTGCTATGACTTTACAGTTCAGTGATTAGAAAAGTAGGCCGTGCCACGCCCAAAAAAAAGTTATATTTTCTAGCTTTGTGCACTTGACTTGAAACTTGGCACACATTTTGAGCTGTCATGACTATATAATTTCGTAATTAGAAAAGTGAGCAGTGCCACCCCCATTAAAATAAGTTATTCTTTTTATCTATTTCCGCGCATTCTAATGGTTCCCACCGATTTGCTTACAATTTCAAGCGACTACTGTTTTCAGTTCGCCTTGCCTTCGCTATTACCATCAACAAAGCACAAAGACAATCTCTGCGTGTTGCAGGATTGAATTTGAAAAATTCAAGTTTTTCACGTGGCCAGCTGTACGTCACATGCTCCAGAGTGGGAACACCAAAAAATTTGTTCGTTTTTACAAAAAAGAAAGAAACTAAAAATATTGCATAACCACTTGCATTACAATAAAAATCAATAAAATATTATTTTTAATATATTCAATTAAAATTTAGAATCCATTTTTATTCATTAAGGGGCGTAGCAACGCGCGTAATCTGTTTTAAAAGGTTAACTGGAAATCCTAAGATATTGGGCTTTACTAACATTATATCAGGGTTAACCTTCGGTTTGGTTACCATTAGAAAATCCTTTTTTAAGAAGCAAAGCTTAAGCGTCCGATATTGATTTGATGCCCCTAAAAGTATGCTCATTAAAAGCTGTTGTGTGAATAAATAAAATATCTAGGAACTCCAGTTAAGACAGCAAATGGTTTTAATATTTGTTTTTTTCCTTGTTTAAAAAGTAAAATGCAGATTCAATTTAATATTCCAGCGAATTGTAGCTCTGTGTTATGTCGTGTTAATACTCAAGTCTATTTTCTATTTGAGATTAGACTAGAATTTAAAGTAACCTAATATCTCCTTTTGCTAATATTCTTAATAAAAATCCCTTTAAATTTTCTTAAATCAATAGTACACCAAAATAGAGAAAAAAGTACTAATTTTGTAGTTCCTGAAAATAAATTTTAAATTTAAAAAATTTGCTTAAACTTTGTGTGCATTTGTCAGTCTGGCTCATTATTAGTTCAATTATAATTCAATGCCAGATGTTGTCAGTCAGCATCATCTGCATAAAAATAGCAACAACAAACTAAGGAGTAGCAAGAATGAACATAATAAACTTGACATTTAAAGGGCGCAAAGTCTATTATTATTATTTTTTTCTCTCCTAATATCATGGCCCATAATCTTACACACAAATTCAATAGAAAATTAAAAGGAAATTTTTGTAAAAAGGTTTTCTATTACTTTTGCTTTATAATGGCAAAGCAATCGGCTTAATAAAAATACAATAAAAGATTGAGGCAATTGTTAGATTGAAGAAGAGAAGTCGAAAGTTAAGTTCTAGTGCCTATTAAAAATCAAAAATTACAAATTTCGTTGATCATTGTGTAAAGAAAAAGATTTGAATAATAAACGCATTTGCCATTGTTGTAATAAAAATATTCTTATTCAGTTCAATACTTTGGAAGGTATAAGAGATGCTATACAGGCCGGTATAAGTTGAGGGCTTTAATACATTTTTAACAAACTGTTGTTCGTTTTAAAATAATAATAATAAAATAATATTTTCAATTTTATGTTATTTATTTTCGCATCATTTAAGTGGCTTATTTGCCCTTTAATTTTCTTTTCAAACTCATTATTACACCACTTCGACTGTCTTCGTTCATAAAACGCATATTTAATTCAAAACAAAAACAATAAATACCTTCTGTGCGACTTAATTTCAAAACCAAACAGATGTTTAATTATTAAATAATAAAGTTAATTACTAATTAACTTTTACGGAATGTCATTAATGAATTTTTAATATTTTTAATCAAACTTTTCGTTTAGCCAACCCAAATAAAGGAAGCAAAAGTCTGTCGAAGTTACGCATAATGAAAATTTAATTTTAAAGCAGCAAATTATTGAAATGTGTAATAAATTAAAATAAAAAGTTCTTTCCTTAGGTACATTTAACACATCATTTTGCCAAATACTTAACCTTTTTTAAAAACTGACAATGGTCTATACAAATTATTGTCATTTTTATATGTGCGTATACACTATCGTGTCTACCTCTTTACATACCCTTCACATTTTTTTCCACTCCATCTGGTGTGATGGTGAGGTAAAAGTTGGTGAACTGAAAATGTTTTATGTTGTGCTAAAACCTGTAACTAATTTTATTAATGACACTAAAAGTTAATAAAAAGCGTCAAAAGTTGTGTGTGTTAAATCCTCTATGTGTTAATACTCTGAGGACATACGTATAAATAATTTGTAAATATATATATACTCTTCACCTGTGGTGCACAAGGGTATATATATGTTTGTCATTCCGTTTGTAATTTCTACAATTGTCATTTCCGACCCCATAAAGTATATATTTTCTGAAAGCTTATGAATAGAGGAGTCGATTGAGCCCTGACCGTCTGCCCGTCTGTCCGTGTGTTGGTTGAAATCAACTTTTAGAAGCAACTATATGTTCCTCTGATCTGTATATGGTATCAATCTCTTGGAAATGTCCAGGAATGAATCGCTATTGAAATTCAGCACAATCGCCTAATATCTTTCTGAGATATGAGCAAAAAACCACGACCACCTCGTTTTTTTTCACAATTACAACAACAACATACATACATACATACATGTAAAAAACATACCAAACAAAAAAAATTACAAAAAAAAAAAATATTAAAAATAATAAAAAAATAATAACAAAACTACAAAAAAAAATTAAAAAAAAATTTTAAAAAAATTAAAAAAAAAATTTTAAAAAATTTTTTAAAAATTTTTCTAAAAAAATTTTTTAAAAAAATTTAAAAAAAATATAAAAAAAATAATAAAATATAAATAATATATTAAATAAAATAAAATTTTTTTGGTTCAGCTGGGATTCGATGCCACATTTATTCTAACGTGTACGTATGCACGTATTTTATATGGGATGAATGGTGATACAAACAATTGTTATGGCATGACTACACGTTGTGAAGGGTATATAAGATTCGGCACGGCCGAATATAGTACTGTTACTTGCTTTTTTATCCACTTTGCCGTAAATAAAAGGTGGGCCAAAAGTCATCGTGAGTGTTAAAAATTTAAAAACTTTTTTGTTTATATATACGTTTTAGTATTTCTTTTCAATTATAAAATATACACAAAATGGAATTTTTTTTACACTAAAAGTATGGAAAAAATTTCATTGAATGGACTCCCGTTTTCAGCTTCGCAATTATGGGCCCGTTTGAAGTTATTTTCCATAACATGTGGCTGTAATGCTCAAAATTCTGCAACAATGTTATTCTTGAGTTCAAGAGTTTTTTCGGGCTTGTTCATAGATAAGGGGTGCCTAATTAGTTTGCTTATAGTTTTTGATTAAATACAAGAGAATGGATCTTATATTAATAAATGTTTTATCTAATGTCGGCAATTATGTATGGAATGCGTCAACTGTGAAAACAGCTGTTGTGGTATCTTGATTTATTTATTTCTAACTTACATTTTCTCGGTCATTTAATTAAAAATTTTGCGCTATAAGAAAATGGTTTGTTCATTAAAAAAAGAGTAAATTTTGTCAGCCTTGGTTCAATCATCAGGTAGCCTCAGTTCTGCAACAACAAAATTCTACATGCATTTTGTTGTTGGAAAACGATGACTGAAATGCCAAAATGCAAATGGGTGTGTATGTGTTTTTTTTTGGTGGTATATACACATACATAAGTAAACAAAATTTGACATTTTAGTTAAACCTTAATGCTCGGCGTACAATTGGGACGAACGACGAATTTCGCCCAACACAACGAACTCTTCGGTAAAAATTCGTTGTGCAAATTCGTCGTGTGAAGCACAACAACGATAAAAAAGTAACATCTTTTATAGTTGATAAAATTGTTTAGTGTTTGTGCAAAGAAAAAACAAAAATAATCAAAGAATTTAATTTTTTGTGAAACTCAACAAAACAATAAATATAATTTCTGTAATAATAACAACTTGTTAACGTATAAGCAAACGTTTGCAAAGAATGTCGTGGGTACGTGCATTAAACAATAATAAAAATTTTGTTTGTGTATAACAGCTAATAGTGTGACCATATGAAAAAAGATCATTTAATAAACTTAAACATTTGCAAAAACACAAATGAAAACAAATTTTTGTACTTAACTTTTTTAAATGTTTTAAAATAAAAAATAAAACAATTATTAAAGTAAAAACTAATTTAGTTTTTTTAAAAAATGTGAAAAGTAAAACCAATTATAATAAAAAATGGTCACCTTGTATCAATTTGTTCGTCGTTTGCCGGCGTTTGAAATATAAATAAATCTATTGCAGAGTTCGCCGCGTATAGCGAACTTCGACTGACGCCACAATTGTATGCATTCTCATATACACAAAAATGTGTTTTATTTTTGATGACGAATATTCGCGACGAAAAATTCGTCGTTCGTCCCAATTGTGCGCCTAGCATAAGGTAGAGAAAAAGAAATCAGCTGTTTTAGTGAGGCTAGCTGAAAATTGTACCCTGGTATCAGCTCTATACATGTACATATGGGCAGAGATTGTCTTGCAAAAAGAGAGACTGAAGGCGCATATTAAAAAAAAAACTTTATATAAGAATTTCGGGAAATCGACAACCAAAA
Source organism: Phyto melanocephala (assembly GCA_941918925.1). Classification (NCBI taxonomy): domain Eukaryota; kingdom Metazoa; phylum Arthropoda; class Insecta; order Diptera; family Rhinophoridae; genus Phyto; species Phyto melanocephala. The sequence goes on along the minus strand of OW799234.1, from coordinate 18,281,192 downwards.
ATGCTTGTTTAAAAATTTCATCCGAATGAATGACGAAACTTTTGAATATTTATTTTCAATGTAAATATTTTACTTAATACGCTTTAAATTGCATTTGAGATACACTTTCCAGTACATCTACGACTTATCTTATCTTTATACTAAGAGTGACGGTCAGCTTGTGCATATTTTAAAGTTAAAATCAAATTATTTATCTATGTAAGGTTAGGTTGAAAATGATGGACACTAAAAAAGCCCAAACCCACGACAGGTATACAATTATGCCCAGTTGGCATGTTGTGCGCTCCATATGAATAGAATAGTTAGTAAAGAAAGAGAATAGAAGAGAAAGAGAAGCAGACCAGTCTAGAGTCCTTTTCGGGAATCGAACCCTCAACCCCCAAACTTGCAGACCAGCACACTACCGACTAATCCACCGGGGCATTTACATTTCACATTTATCTATGTAATTTTAGTATAGAATTTAATTTTTATAAACATTTCAAATTTATATTCACCTCAATAATTTTATTGTAAGTTAATTAAAATTAAATAGCAGCAACACCTTGATCTGATATATTTTTTTATAAAAAATTATAAATAATTATAAAAATTTTTATAAAAGATTATTATATTATTATTTATATTCTAATAAAATATACTAATAACGACGGTTAATAAAAAATTATTAACCAACTCTAAATAAGTTACTTTTTAATAATTCTCAAAAAATGTTGGCACGAATTGTCCAATTTTGTTGCCGCAAAATTTCGCAATAATTGGTATATTTGGGCAATCGTGTGACCCTACCTTTGCTGGTTTAAAATTAGTTTTGACTATATTTTAAAAAATATTTACTTTCAAGTTTAAGCTAAATACGTATGTTATGGGCTTTTAAATCACTTTGTTTAAACTTGCATTTATTTATCCTTCAATATAAATTTATTTTCATTTAAGTTTAATAATAATGTTTTTTATTTACCTTATTTATTTAATTATGGAAAATTGTTATTAAATGGAAAATTTCAATTGAATTGTTCTGTTTATATTTTAAAACAATAAGAGTTATTTATGAAATGCGGGTAATATTAAGGGCATTCATGGCAGTAATAAGAGAATAGTATAAAATTTTTAAATAATTTTTATGCTTACCCAGCACAAACTAAATAATGACTTGCTCCTACTAAACAACATACTTTTCAATGACTATTACATATCCTCTGTCTTAGTAAAAAGTGTTTTGGTAATCACTTGATTTATAATGTGATGCGTAAATACTTATTTTCAGACACTTCCTTCGATACACACACAATACAACTTCTTGTTGCGAAATTTGCTAGAAGCCTTTCCAATACATAACTTCTTATAATTCCCATTTAGTTTAACGCGCTTAGGGTATAAGTAATAATGATTTTGACAATAGCGGCAAAGCATTTCATTAAAAAAGTGAGGACTCTTAGATCTTCACTGACTTTTAAATTTTAAATTAACGTATCGCAGAGTAATCAAACCGAATTTTCGTCCTTAAAAGAAACGAACGACTTGCGTAAGTAGAGCTGTGCCAAGTCGTTCGTTTCAGTGATCGCTCATTTTCGTACAGTTCAATGGGTCACTTTTGAACGAAAATGCAGGAACAAGCTTTTTTTTTCTTCTTTAAATCTATGCAAAAGAAAATCGCTTGTAAAATTAATTGAAGAAGTTATATATTAAATTTAATTAAAACATTAATTTATTGAATTTTTTTAGTAAATAAATAATAAATATAAATTATTTATAAAAAATTTGTTGTTTTGACTAGAATATTGTTTATTTAATTTTAGCTTAATATTTATACTAAGGGCCATTTTTACAATTTGGCAACATAAACAGTTAATAGTTGACTGTTACTTCCCCCTAACTTAAGCCCACCCCTTATCAACACACAAACATTCAACTGAAACAAAAGAACATAACTATGGTGTAATAAGTGTTCTTATTTCATCATTAACATGGAATAAAAAACATATCGTCGTTCGTAAATTATTGTGTTCTATGTGAAACATAAAACATATACCAATAGAATACAATAATTTGAGAACGACGACATATGAACGAAAGAAAATTTGACATAAAAAAAATCCTGAAGAAACAATCATGGAACAAAACGCCATTGAACCAAAAGCGCTCAGTAAAGTAACTGGATTACTTTGTTCAATTTAACCCGTTCGTTCATAAGCTACACTGCTCTTATATGTACATAAACACTGAACTGATACAAAGAACATAGCATTAACAAGTAAGAGTGCTTTATTCGGCCGTGCCGAATCTGATAATACCCTTCACCATCATGGACATAGTAGATATAATCCTACATCGTCGCTTAACCTAGATTTCATTTTATACGCCATTTTTTCTTTATTATTATCGACGACATCCTTGGTTTTGAATTTTTACGTAGTTAACTGTATTCTACAAGTCAAATCCTTTTATTTAAAATCCATATTATTGAGGTTAAAAAAAATTGTTCCCCCATTTTGTTTCAGACGCCATATTGGTTTTTACACTTTTAAATAGTTACTGCATTGTTTTGGTCAAGCGCTTTTATTTTATACCAATATCGTGGGGTTGAAGAGGATAAAGCCGTAACTACTTTATTTAACTCATATATTTGCCATTTAATTAAGGACGCCATCTTGGATATTTTCCTTTTCATAGCTAACTATATTTTAATACTCAGGCCTTTTCATTTGATCCCCATATTGGCTTTCTCAGTGGTATGGAAACAGAAAAATATCGACTTCATTTTTTTAATTTTAACGAAAACACCGAAGAAGTTGTTCTTTGGTGCTTATAGCTCTGTTCGTGCAAAACCGATTTGTTAGTTATTCGTAGAAATAATTTCTGAGATTACGGCTTATAATTTGGTATCTGAAATGTGTTCAAAAATTATTTAGGGGTTTGATATATTTAAGAAAATAAAATTTTTTTAAAATAATCTTTGCCTATAACTTTGCCGATTAATGACGAATTTGTCTCAAATTTTTCACGAATGTATCCAGAGGCATACCTATACATAGTCACAACGGTGTGTTAAAATTATTTTAAAGCTGGAAAATTTTTAATTTTTGTGATAAAAATAAGCGAAAAAACAGATACAGTCGTGTTTATTTGATCATATCTCAAAAAGTTGTTCGGCGATCATACCGATTTCCAATAACAATCTGCTCTTGAATATTTCTGATATTTTTATACCTTATAAGGGTCTTGCTAATGTCGAGGGGCTTTAAAAAATTGATTTCCACATACACGCGGAAAGACGGACAATGCTTAATCGGTTCGCCTATTCATAAGCTATCAGAAAATATACACCTTAAGGGGTTGGAAATGAATATTGTTAAAATTTCATGCGAATTGACAAACCTACATAAACCTTTTGGCACCACAGCAGAAGGGTATAAAAACACATACAAACATACATACATACATAAATAAACGAATGAAAATTTGATATAACACAGAACTGAAGAAGCAAACATTGAACGGTACAGTATTGAACGAAAAGCGCTCAGAAAACTAAGCGCATCACTTTATTCAATTCGGCAATTTGTTCACTTTAACCCGTTCGTTCATGAGCTACGCAGCACTAGTATTTATATAAACAAGCACGAGACAACCCCTTAACCCTACGTTGCCACAGGCAAGTATTTACTTGCAAGTAGTGTATACGTATTACTAACGAAAATCAGGAGAAATGCCAAAAAAAACACAAAAATTGTTTGAGTGGCTACACAGCACAGTGCAAGTTCATTTTTAAAATGTCGTCAACAAATAAACCTCAAACAAATTTAAAACAAATGGCGCTGCTTCAATTGGTAATTAAGTGTTGTCAATAGCCACTATTGAACGTTACCTTTAGACATGTAACTTTTTAATATAATTTTTTTTTTATTAAATATTGATATTTATATTAAAACTTACATTTTAACTGAATATTTATATTTTTTCTTAATATTCTTCATATACATATATACATATTTATTAAAAAAATTAACTGAATTATTTGCCACAATTGTATGATATATTAGTGAGTTAACAAAAAACTCAGTATTAGACAACACTGTTTTTCGGTTTGTTACTTTACTTGCCGTAACTGTAAAAATTTTACTTGCTTAAAAATTTCTTCGCAAGCTGAGTCGCAGGTTGCCAAAGTGTAGTTGTGTTAGTAAAAAAGTGTTAGTGTATTGGTTTTTTTTCACTTGCACTTGCATGTGGCAACGGTAGGTAACTCAAGTCCAAGATTCTTGCAGAATCAACTACAACAATCCAGCGTTGTAGTCACAAATTTTGAAAGATTTTTGGAAACTGCGGGATAGCGAACTTATTATTGTAAAGCTGAAAAGGGTATCACTAAAATGACATTATTATTTTGCAAACTTATTGTAATAATATTTAAATTTTTTATATTTTATAACTTGTATGTTTATTTATATCTTCTATATATATAAAAGTGAAACTCTGTGTGTGTGTTAGCTATAGACTCGGAAACCGTAAAGCTGATCGGACTCAAACTTTGGCAAGTTGTTGTACACATTCGAGGGAGTGTTTATGGGTGGCAAAAAGTGCGCGGGGCTACGCCCATAAAAAATACGTTTATCATTTTTAGCTACTTGCACTTGACCGTTTTTTCTGAAGCTTGTCACACATATTGTGCTGTCATGACTATACAGTTTCGTGATTGGAAAAGTGGGCAGTGCCACGCTCCCATAAAAAAAGTAATAATATTAAGCTTCTTGCACTTGATATTCAATTAAAATTCAGAAGGCGGTTTTATTCATTAAGGGGCGTAGCAACGCGCACCGGGCTTGGCTAGTATTCTATAATTTAAAAATTTGTTTTCTATTATTCAAAGAGTTTTTGAACAAAAAAAAATAGTTTTTTTAATGATTTTTAAAAAAGTACTAAAAATGCTACAGTTTTTGGAAGGTGTAGTAAAACCGAAAAACAGCTGGAATATTACTCTGATTTTAATGTATTTTCATTGGCTATTTAACTATATTTCTTTTGCAGTTTTTTCATTAGTTTAAAGTAGTAAAATGCTTTTACTTAAATTATTATAAACGTTGTAAATATTAATAATTTTCATTTTTTTAATTAGAAAAATTTTAAAAAATTAAGTAAAAATACTATTTATAAAATAATGATATTTTATTACAATATCATACATTTGGTTAATAGTGAATACCATGATTGTATTTGCCATGACCTTTTAAAACAAATTATAATGGAAATAAAAGTTATTAATTTTATTAAAAATAATTATAAAAAAATTCACTTATTGAAACTTATTTCTATTATGTCTTGCCTTTTAATTTAATATATGTAATTAGTTTACTTAACTAGCTTGATTCATTTACTACTAGTTAAACTATTTCCCCAGTTTCTTGAGAGCTGTATTGAAACAAAGCTCTTGGCCTGAAGCAGTCTTCTTTAAAAATCACTTTGAAGAAAATTGTACATTTATATGCCAATGCTGAGAGAAAGATGTACATTTTAATTGTATTAGTTGCTGTCTAACTGACAATGGCTTTAACTTAATACAGTTACATACACAATTTTTGCTATTGTTTACATATTCTACTCATTTTACCCTCAAGTAGTTTTTTATACCCTTCACAGTGGGTGTAAAAGGGCATATAGGTTTGTCAATTCGCATGAAATTTTAACAATATTCATTTCCGACTCCATAAAGTATATATTTTCTAATAGCTTATGGGGAATAGGGAAACCGACTAGCATTATCAATCTGTCCGTCCTTCCGCATGTATGTTGAAATCAAGTTTTTGAAGCTCCCCGTCATCATCAAGACCCTTGTGAGGTATGAAAATATTAGAAATATCTGAGAACAGATTGTTATTGGAAATTAGTATTATCGCCGAAGAACTTTTTGAGATATGATCAAATAAACACGACTGCCTTTTGTTTTTTTTTGCTTATTTTGACCAAAAAAGGTAAAATTTTCCAGCTTTAAAATAATTCTAAGACACCGTTGTGACTATGTATGGGTATGCCTCTGGAGATATTCGTGAAAAATTTTAGACAAATTCGTCACTAACCGGCAAAGTTATAGGCAAAAATTATCTTAAAATATTTATATTTCTTTAAATATATCAAACTCCTAAATTATTTTTGAACATGTTTCAGATACCAAATTATAAGCCGTAATCTCAGAAATTACTTCTAAGAATAACTAACAAATCGGTTTTAAACCAACAGAGATATAAGCACAAAAGTACAACTGCTTTAGTGTTTTTCCTAAAATCTACAAACGAAAGTCGACAGTTTTTAGTTTATATACAACCAAGAGAGCCTAGAGGGATCAACTGAAAAGGCTTGAATATTAAAACATATTTAGCTATAGAAATTAAAAATCCAAGATGGCGTCCTAGATTAAATGGCAAATATATAAGTCATATATAGTAGTAATGGCTTTGTCATATTTAACTCCCACAATATAAGTATCAAATAAAAGAGCTTGACCATTACAATATAGTAAACTGTTAAAAAAAATGTAAAATCCAAGATGGCGTTTGATACAAGATGGCGGAAGAAATTTTTTTAACACCAACAGTATGGGTATCAAATGAAAGGGCTTGACTAGTAGAATACAGATAACTATGTAAAAATTCAAAATCAAAGATGGCGTCTGAAATAATAAAGAAAATGGCGTATTACCTGAAATCTAAAATCTTGGCTAAGCTACGATGTGGTGTTTATAACTATGTACATGACGGTGAAAGGTATTTTTAGATTCGGCATGACCGGATATAGCATTCTTGCTTCATTTTGTTTGTCTGGTAATGATGCAAGAAATTAACGTACAAATGAAATAAAAATACAGGCATACAAAAATAAATATACATATTTATTGTATAAAACACGCACAGTAGAACTTAGTTATTTATCTATTTGTATCTAGACGAAAACGATTTTTTAAAATTGTAATTTTTGGCAATATTTAGCTTATCCTGCCCTATTATCAATAATTTTTTTCTATTTAAAAGCCTACGTAATCCGCCACAAGTTCACCTTATAACCCGACCATTAGTTTTAAACATAATAAAATAGATTTCGCAGCCTATCCCACTGTACCTACCCAAAGAGTGTATGCAAAAGCATGTGTGCAGTTAACGAGAGCGTCAGGTAGAGAATAATATCTAAAATATCTAAACATACGATTACACACACATACATAAATATGTATGTATACTAAATAACTAACATCTACAGCAAAAATAATAATTGAAAGACATGTCTGTAATGTAGTTTGTTGTTAAGCAATGGACTGAAAAATTATGTAAATAAATAAATTGATATAAAAAATGTATAAAATGAACTTAAAAGGACATGGAAAAGTCATATGTCAACAAAACTTCCTAATAGGGAAAGACACAATTAATAAAATATTCTGTACCTTTTTAAATTAAATCATGCCAATCAATTTAATTTAAAAATCTTTATCTAAAAAAACTACTATTTATTATTTAGAAAAAGAAAAAAATTATAAACATCAACAAGCTTAAATTTAAACGTAATAAAAAATTTGCCAACAATACCTTAAAAAAGAAATTGTTAAAAAAATTTGTCAATGGCTCTAGAATATATACTACTACTTAAACAAATTTCTTAAATGTATTAAATTAATGTTGTCAGAACAATTTTGTTTATATCGAAAGTATTTTTCAAAAAATGTGTAAAATACTATCTTTTAACAAACACTTTTCTACGATGTTTTTCAAATTTAAAAATTTTTTATTCAGCCAAAACGAAACTTTTGTATTTTATTTTATTCACTTACCCTTATGAGAAAAATTTTGCGTATAAAAAAAGCTTTGAAAAAAGTAGTAAATTTACTACTAATTTCAAAAGTACTTTATCTTCAAAAATGTTAAGTTTTTTTACTCAACATGCATTAGAAGAAGTAGGATTACGAGCAATTAAGTTTTTTTTTAAGTAGTAAAACATTACATTTTTAAAATGGCTTTTATGCGATGTGTTAATAACTCTTTAAGTTTTGCTGCAGCTAAAATTAAACTTTCGTATGTTTAGTCATTCATTTACCCTTATAAGACAATTTGTGTGCATACAAAAAGTTTTTTAAAAAGTAGTTAAACTACTACCTTTTTTAATTAGCTGAAAGGTTTGCTTTTAAAATGTATTTTACAAAGACAATATAGATCTTTTAAAGAGTTTCGACTGCTTACAAGAAAACGAATACATATCAAAACTTCTTAAAAATAGTAGCAGAAATACTACCATTTTTGATTACAATTTTTTCTAAAAATATTTTTGTTATACCACTCACACGACAGAAGGAAAAAGTATATATAGCTTTGTCATTCAGTTTGTAATATCTAAAATACTCATTTTTGACCCCAAATTCGATTAAGCCCTGACCATCTGTCCGTTTGTTGGTTGAAATCAACTAATAGAAACAACCATATGTTCCTCAGATCTGTGTATGGTATCAATCTTTGGAAAATATTTCAAAATGAATCGCTATTGAAATTCAGCATAATCGCCTTATAACTTTCTGAGATATGAGCAAATAAACACGACTGTCTCGGTTTCATCCCATATTTTTACCACCAAAGCTATAATTTTTCAGCCATAGAATAATTTATAGGTACCTTGGCTACTATTTTTAGATATAATATGTCTACATTAAAGCCCGATATAATAAATCGGGCTCTAATTGGTAAAGTTATAGGCAAATTTTTTATGTAAATATATATTCCAAAAATTTACAAAGGAAAACCAATTTTTTCAGCTTCTAGACAATATTGATATAATCTGATTGGACTTGACTAGCGCAATATAAGGTATTTAAAAAAAAATTAAATTCATGATGGCCGGCGCTACAAAATGATGGACAATCTATATACATATTTAAAAGAGTAACGTGACTGACTGACTGATTCATCATCGCACAGCCAAAACGCAAAGACCTAGAGACATGAAATTTGGACAATCGGTTCCCTTTTCAATGTATAGCTCCATTAAGGAGGGAGTTTTGGAGATTCGTACTTTAAGGGGGTAAAAAAGGGTAAAAACGGGTAAAATCTGTAATCTTATATCTGCTAAACTAAAAATGATACAAATTTAATTGAAAAAGTATTGTAATTTGCACAAAAAATAAGCTGACACGTGTCTGACCATTTTTTGAATTTTCAACCCCTAAGGGAAAAAAACGGGTAAAAACTATAATTTGGTACTTTTTTGGTACCCTGCGTAACTTCCAAATACATAAAGCTAGGAAAAAACTTTATTAGTTAATCCGCGAAAAAATATTAATAGGATTTCAACACTTTTTTTACATTCGTATGTATAAGGGGTAAACAATATGTTTATGTTTTATATTTTTGGTACCTTTTTTAAAAGAATTTTGTTCTAATATTATTCAATGGGACAAAATTTGATCATTATTATTGCCTAATAGAATATGGACAATTATTTAGGTGAAATTTTTGGAAACATTTAGGGCGACAAAAATGGTACCAAAAAGGAAAAAAATACCGAAAATGTGTATAATTCTTAATTGGGATACAAACATACAAAAAAAAAATACATACAAAATAATGTAATTTGGTATAAATTTAAACACATTAATAACAGAGTAGAAAGGGAAAAATTCGGGAAAACAGTTTGGTACTTTTTAGAACATAATTACTTTTATGCAAAAAAGAGCAGATTTGCTGACTTTAAATCATGTCTATGAAAATATTTTTTGTTACATAAGTATTTAAACATTTTAAACTTGGAATTTGGAACTTGGACCAAAAATGTACTTTTTCGCATTTCTATGGTACTTTTTGTATTTTCTACGTTTATAAAGGTGGAATTGTAAAATAAAGGACTATTGATTCGAGGTAAGACTGAAAATGTTATGGTCGACCAAAAAGGTACTTTTTAGATTTTTTGTGGTACTTTTGGTATTTTTTATGTTTATGAAGGTAGAATTGTACGTACAACAAAGGACTTTTGATTCCAGGTGAGACTAAAAATGTTATGGGCGACCAAGGAGGTACTTTTCTGAATTTTAATGGGACTTTTTGTATATTCTACTTTTATAAGGCTAAAATTGTGAAATAAAGGATTATTGATTGAAGTTGAGAATTAAAATGATATTGGTGACACAAAAGATGCCTCTTTGCATTTTTAATGAATTCTTTGTGTTTTTACGTTTGTAAACATAGATTCTTAAAATTAGTGTTTATTAATCCGAGGTCTAGCTCCTAATATTATGGACGACCAAAAAATTACTTTTTCAGTTTTTTGTAAAGGAAAAAATGTTACTTTTATTATTTTTAGGCTAATTTTTGCAAATTAGGAATTTATGAATATTATTTTTTGAAACTCAGTAGCATTGATCTTGGTTTTAGATAAAAACTGTATGCCCGATATATCCTTACTCTACTTTTAATTTTTCTTAGTAAATTGAATCAGAGATACAAATTTTCATTAATTGAACCAAAAATATTTGATAATTTAAAATAGAACTTGAGTATTCAATAAATAGTAAAAACTGCGCTATCGAAGTAGCGGGTTAAATGCTAGTAAATTTATATATTGGGTAAAATCTGCAGTTTTAAAATGTAACTCCTTTAACCCCTACAATATTTCTATCAAATGAAAGGGCTTAAATACAGTAAATTATTAAAAAATGTAAAATGTCTTAGTTTTTTCCTCATATTTAAATTGTTAACGTACCGATTTTTCTGATTTTTAATACCGATATGCTCCCAAATATTTCTGATATTTGAAAACCTCACACGGGACCACACACATACGGACAGACGGATACGGCTTAATGAACTCCTTTATTCATAGGCTTTCAGAAAATATATACTTTATGGGGTCGGAAATGAAAATTGTGGAAATTTCACACGTAATGACAAACCTATATATACTCTTTTACACTCATTGAGAAGGGTATTATAATCTGTCGTATCTTTAATATCTACTACACTGCTTTAAGATAACATCTTTCAAATAGTAACTATTTCTCCTTGATCTCTTCATATATAGCGTAAACAAGAAAATACTATTAACGTGGTATTGTTTTAAAACTCTCAAATTAATGAAATAATGAATAAATGTTTATTTAATTAAAAATTTCATTGATTTAATCAAACTGCAATTATTGCATGTAAGAAAAATTAAATAATATTAAATAATTTTTTGCCACGTTTATTCAAGCAAATATTTGCGAATTGGGAATTCTGTGGTTTTCATGGGCAACCACGTATGTCTTTAATTCAAATTTTTCAGGAGAGCTACAAAACCGTGTTAGTGCTGAACGCTCTTTGAATATATAAATATATAGAAGTTACTTTGTTATTCCATTAAAAAAATCGAAATGAGTCCATCTTATTTAAGAAATTTTTAAAAACAAGGAAATGACGTCTAAAGCCAAGCAATATGGCATTATTAACTCTAAATCGTATAAAATGAACATACGCGGTTGCCCATGAAAATCACAGAATTTACCTCTAGATAGAAAAGAATCTGTTTGACTGAATATTAATGCCTTATTTATAAAAGTTACCAAAGGCTTATAAAGGGTACATATAACTGATTAATCATTAAATATGGGAATATCTATCTATCTATATATATAAAAGTGAAACTCTGTGTGTGTATGTGTGTGTGTTAGCTATAGACTCCGAAACTGTAAAACCGATCGGACTCAAACTTTGGCAAGTTGTTTTACACATTCCAGGGAGTGGTTATGGGTGAAAAAAGTGGGCGCGATTACGCCCATAAAAAAATTAGTTATCATTTTTAACCACTTGCATTTGACCGATTTTTCTGAAACTTTGCACACATATTGAGATGTCATGACTATATAATTTCGTGATTAGAAAAGTGGGCGGGGCCACGCCCATAAAACAGTTATAATTTTGAGGTACTTGCACTGGACGGATTTTTCTGAAACTTTGCACACATATTGAGCTGTCATGACTTTACGATTTCGTGGTTAGAAAAGTGGGCAGGGTCACGCCCATAAAAAACTAGTTATCATTTTTAGCTACTTGCACTTGACCGATTTTTCTGAAACTTTGCACACATATTGAGTTGTCATGACTATACAGTTTCGTGATTAGAAACGTGAGCAGTGCCACGCCTATTAAAAAAAGTTATAATTTTTAATTTTTGCACTTGATATTCAATTAAAATTCGGAATGCATTTTTTGTCATTAAGGGGCGTAGCAACGCGCGCCAGGCTTTTCTAGTTTTTAAATAAAGGTTAGCTGTCATAACAAATAAACTTTTTTCTAAGCAAATTTTCGCACATATATATCAAAACTAACCATCATATTTTTGCAATAAAATTTTTGAATTTATTAAAGGTTTATAAAATTTGATGAATATAAACAATGATTAATTATATGATGGTAAATTTATCTGTCGGTAACTTCTTCCTACGTACATGATACATAGCTCTTGATGGGAAGTAGTCTACGTCAAGATAAATTTTTTCAAAATCCTTTTTGTACTGTTAATATTGTATTTTTCCTTCCTTTATCGACAAGTAAATAAAACTTAGTTCTATAAGATGTAGTTTTGTGATAGAATATAAAAAGAGATTAATTAAGTCCAAAGTGTTAAGAGAAAAAGCATACCAAGTGTAAAGACGTTTACTGCTAAGAAGGTAATACAACTGTTACGGAGGAAAAAACATGCTGGACAAAATGAAAAGGGCAAGCTTCCAGGTAATGCGAGATCAGGATACTCCTTAAAGGCTTTTTTTGTTATCTCTTGTAAAAAAAAAAAAAAAAAACATTTGACTTGCTGTAGTTAACTTCCCTCCAACAGGTTTTAATAATAAATTTAGCAGCTCGTAAACACACAAGGCATAAAAGACCAATACACTATTCATTGTTCTGTTTTTCATTGTGTGTGTTACTTTTATTAAAACATATATGTTGCTATTTGTATGTGTTTTAATGTATGTATGTTCCTATATGTGTTAAGTAACATCCGCCGAAATGAAATTTTTTTTTATAATTTTTCATAATTTCTCAGGACATAATGCATGCAGGCATAAGAGTAGAAGAATGAGCTTAATTTATGGGCAGGAAAAAGTGTGCGTGTAATATGTTGAAGGGAAAACTGCGTAGTTGTTTGCCGTTTTAAATTTTTTTAAGTTTGTTTAATAGAAAGAGAAAGCTCTTTGTAAAATGGAGGACATTTTTCAATTTTATCTTTGATATTTTATTATAATTTTTGATTTATTTGCAGTTATACAATACAGTGAAGTGTGGCTATAACGAAGTTGCTTTTAAACAGTTTTTGATTTCATTTTTATGGCTTGTCGTTTTAATATCATAAATTAATGTTTGATATCTATTATAATGAATTTTCACTGAAAACCATGCAACCCGATATCAATTGGAGAAGACCTTGGTGTGCAATGTTTTTGTCGACAAATTTGCAAATTGGTACAAATCGACAGGTGGCCATATTTCTGGGACATGTTGTTCAATTCCTCTAAATTTTTCAAATTCTCTCGATTCTCCAAATCCACCCAAGTTTCAAAATTAACTAAATTTTCTAATTCTTCTAATTGCCCTCTTAATTTAGAACTTCAAGATCCGCCTTGCAGTTGGAGGGATCAGAGTTGTTAGGAACGCGTGAAATATCATTCAAAACCCATGGCATATCATTACGAATGACACGTATATTGTATATATACGCAGCTAATTTAATGGAATGACCTAAATTTAGGCTTCATAAGCACACAAATTTAATGGCACCTTAAAATAAAATAAGTTCTAGCATATGGTCTCCGCGACTGCTCCTTATGAAGGCCATTCTGTGATTCAAATTGTACACCCTTTTTCGCTATTATTTCGTCAATTTCCAGTCTCATTTCGTCAATATTACCTCGAATGTTGGCTTTTTATCTATCAATCGTAGCTGGTTTATCAGAAGAGACCAGAAATTTGAAGAGGCCCCACAAAAAATAGTACAAAAATATTAAATCATACCAACAAGGTGGCCAATTCTCAGGTTTATTTCTTGCGATAATTCGGTCATCAAATGTTTGGATTATAGCGTGTTGCACTGTCTTGTTGGAACAATTTCCTCTCTAAGTGATTTCCAATGATATGAGAAATAAAAGATCACGAAGCAGTTGTCATGAGAGTAATGGCACCGCTTTCAGATTTTCGGCATGTGAACCACACCAACTAATAATCTAATGTAATGAATTCGCAAAAGTCTCATGAGGATTGACTCTATCGGCCAATGAAAATTCTGCTTCTTTACATAACCCTTAAGCCAAAAATGAGGTTGATTGCTGAAGATAATTTTAAAATTAACATTAATTGATTCTCGGCCCATTCACCGCACAAACGAGGCAGTTGATAGTCTGCTGGCTTTTCTTGTTAGACCAGTTGGATCCTTTATAGATGTAAGCCAAGATCTTTTTTAAAAATTTTCTAAGTTGTGGTCGAACAGAGAGTGAGATGCTGAGAACAGCATCTGATTGCCAAATACGAGCCCACTGTCACAGCGGCAATGGCTTTACGCACAATATTGGCTCTATTTGGTTAAATATTACACAAAAGAGTCATTGATCATGAATCGATCGATCGCACTTCTGAACAAGAAATACGTATTCGTTGAGAACAAAACTTCCTCAACAACTAGATCTTAAATTAGCACTAAAGGAGGAATAGGCAAACATAATTCCCCAAGTCACACAAAAGTTAGTGGAATCCATGCAAAGAATACTGAATGCTGTAATTGACCCAAACGGAGTTCATCTAAGTTTTGAAATTAAAATCAAGTTAATTAATCGTTAAAATGTTTGTTTATATCAAGTAGTTGAAATAAGCTGTGACTACTTAAACAACTATGTTTTTCGTTTTAAGCTTGTAAGTTGCTTAAAATCAAATATTTGAGACTTAATAAAGAATATTTTTCTTAGCTTTAAAGGTATACTTATACTTATTTAAAACCCTTTTTTTATTTTTAATAAATCCTGTTTTGCTTCAAATTCATATGGTCTTTAAGTTCTTAGAATTTGGTTGGTTTAACTAAACTGTGAGCCACTGTAAATGTATAAATGAATTCAAATATATAAAATAATTTTTTTTAAGCGATTAAGAAAAAAATTCGGGAATAAAAAAGAAAATAAAATTGCTTCATATAATTTCGTTAAAATATGGCCAAAAAAAATATTCATTTGGAAGTGTTTTTCCTATTGAACTCAAGTTTTAAATTACAAAGTTCGTTAAAACCGAAGTCTACTGTAGTAATAGAAGCCGGCCTAAGCGTATGAACAATATATAAAATATTTCTATTTCACAATAATCATACGCTTGGGTGCAACACAAAAGATTATTTGTATATTTTGTAAATCACTTTTTATACCCTTCACCTGTGGTGCACAAGGGTATATATAGCTTTGTCATTCCGTTTGTAATTTCTACAATTTTCATTTCCGACCCCATAAAGAATATATTATCTGAAAGCTTATGAATAGAGGAGTCGATTAAGCCCTGACCGTCTGTCCGTCTGTCCGTCTATCCGTCTGTCCGTCTGCCCGTCTGTCCGTGTGTTGGTTGAAATCAACTTTTAGAAGCAACTATATGTTCCTCAGATCTGTATATGGTATCAATCTCTTGGAAATATCCAGGAATGAATCGCTATTGAAATTCAGCACAATCGCCCCATAACTTTCTGAGATATGAGCAAAAAACCACGACCACCTCATTTTTTTTCACAATTACAACAACAACATACATACATACATACATGTAAAAAACATACCAAACAAAAAAAATTACAAAAAAAAAAAATATTAAAAATAAGAAAAAAATAATAAAAAAAAACTACAAAAAAAAAATTTTAAAAAATTTTAAAAAAAAATTTTAAAAAATTTTTTAAAAATTTTTCTAAAAAAATTTTTTAAAAAAATTTAAAAAAAATATAAAAAAAAAATAATAAAATATAAATAATATATTAAATAAAATAAAATAAAATTTTTTTGGCTCAGCTGGGATTCGATGCCACATTTATTCTAACGTGTACGTATGCACGTATTTTATATGGGATGAATGGTGATACAAACAATTGTTATTGCATGCCTACACGTTGTGAAGGGTATATAAGATTCGGCACGGCCGAATATAGCACTGTTACTTGTTAACACTTTAAATTTGAATTTTTCATAAAAATTATTTTGGATTTTTTTTTTGTGATTTCTGTTTTAAAATATTTTTGGAATGAGGTAACTTAGGGTTTTTTTAAAAGTAATTTTAATAAATTAGTTATATTATGAAATATAAAAATTTTTCAACACGAACTGTAATCAATGTAAAAAATAATAAAAAAATGAAAACGCACACACGCAGAAACCACAATACACTTACATATAAAAATACTAGGGAAACTAGATCTGCTATACAGTGTTGGAAAAAATAATAGAAACGAATGATTTTTTTTCAAAGTTTTGAAATATATTAGTCAGGGGTCAAATCGTCGTATTCGTGATTGGCTTAGGTTGCGTATCGAATAAAATTTCGTAACGTATCGAATAATCGGATTGCGGCATTCAAACGCATTCTAATCGAAATTTGCTAAAAAATGTAAAAGATTTTTTTGCTTTGTATTAAATGTAAACAAAGAAATAAAAAATATAATAAAATAAAGGTAAGCAAACGTAAAATTTTTAAAAGTAAAATAATTTTTGTTTCTAATTACTTCTATTTGGTAGGAAATGGATTCTATGTTTTTATTTTATTTATCTTCATATGATGAAGAAGATGAAAGTGTCAGGCATGGTTATCGTGGTAGTTCGCTGTACGCCAACAGTCAAGTAGAGTCTGTATGACTCCGTTTTGACAGGACCACATCACTCGTCAGCTTCTAGTGTATCTCAGAATAAAATCCAAGAGTAAGGGTACTAGATCCACCCCGTGGCCCTGAGGTATCTCAGTAGATAATTCAGTCCAACTTCAGATATCGCAGAGAGGCCATCTAGTATATTTTCGCCCAGAAATCTGTGTCTCTTAGCCGCCAGTGCAGGACATTCGCAGAGAAAGTGGAAAACCGATTCCTCCTTCTCTCTATCCAGACAACTGCGACAATGGTCGTTCGATGGGAGTCCGAGCCGACTTGCATGTTTGCCTAACATCCAGTAACCCGTCAATACCGCCAGCAACCTCGATATGTCCCTCCGACTTCGACTGGTAAGTTGCAATGTACGTCGTGCATCAAAAGAGGGCCACGTAAGCCGTGCCACCTTACACGTGCTCAGGCCACGCCACCTGTTATCAGCCTTCCGGAGAAAGTGTCTGGAGATTCTGCTTTTAATAGTCCCCAATGGGATTGCAACTGCAATTGCATTAGAGATATCCAGAGCAGATCCTCCCCTGGCTAGCTCATCAGCACGCTCGTTACCATAGTGGCCCTTATGCGCAGGAATCCAAACTAGAGTAACGTCAGCCCGCTGACAAAGCCTTGACAGTTCCTTTCTACATTGGCCAAAAAAAAGTGTCAGGCATACTAATAGACAAATCCGGAGCAAAGGCGATCCACTATCATTAACCGATACTGCGTAAGAATTATTTTTTTATTTAGAGTATGTATGTATATATGGAATGCTCTTAGGTTTCAAAAACGATTTAGGTTGACGAAGGAAGCATTTAAACAAGTGGCATGTTAACAGAAGTGCCACCAAAACTTTAGTTAGCAGCTACACTGTCACTTTTAGCTGGTGGAAATTTTCAGTACATCGTTGGTAATGATTATTTGCTGGGCATGTGCCAAAGTACTATATGTAAGTACGTTAAGCAATGCATAAACGAATTAGAGGCAAAATTTCACACGGAATTAATAAAGTTTGAACCGTAAAACTCGTATGAATGTGTGAATAAATTCATGGAAAAATATAGAATTCCTGGAGGTAAGCAACAGTGATTAAGTTTTAAAGTACCTAGTGTTTCATATTTCTTTTATGCATAGCTATAGGCTGTGTAGATGGCACACATTTTGGTTTACAGAGGCCATCCAACAAAGAAAATACGTTTTTTAATCGAAAAACGATTCCACTGCCTTAATTCTATGGTGGTGAGTTTTCATAAGTTCTAGAAAATGTTTACTCAGTTACCTAAACATAATATGTGTATATTCGTACTTTAAAATCGGTGACTGTAAGTACAAAATTTAGGCAATCAATTCCAAATTACTAATCTTGGAAAAAGGTTTTATATTTTTGTACTTACATTTTCTATTATGTATTTGAAACAAAAACTAAAAAGAATCATTATAATACAATATTTAATTTTTATTTTCTTTTTAAAAACATATGAGTAAGTTTACGAATGATTTTAACCTATCGAATGACATTTCGAGAGAAGGTATTCAATAGACTACTCGTTATCGAATACCATAATCTCAAATTTCAATACAAATTCTTCTATATCGAGTACGGCGATCTCAAAAAGTAATATTTCGATAAAACTCATTCGATAACGAATGCGACGATTTGGCCCCAGGTTTAGTTAAATTAAAAAAAAAATTATATGCAGTTTTGTTTATAAGACATACAACAAACGAAAAAACATAGTCAGTCCTATTATTGTTTATATTTTAATACATTATATGACTAACAATGCGTAAAAGAATTAAATTTTTAGAGACACATCTTTTTAGTTTTTTTTTTTTTTTAATTATGTTACTTTAGTATATTGTTGCTCTTCCTTTGTTTTTCATTACTTTATTGCATCTGCGACTTACGGAATCAACCAAACGTGATTGTCAATTGAAAACCACTCTTCCTGAAGTTATTCACACAATTGATCCTTCTTTTTTGAACTCCAGTTTACTCTTGAGCCCTACCCAAAGGTGTTCTATTGGTTTGAGGTCCAATTCCTGCGATGGCCATTCTTTTGTAGCGAGACTGACACCATGCACTGCAGGGTAATCTAAATGCAACTGCAGGGTTACCCAAATTATAAGTACTTGTGTATTGTAAACCATGTGTGAGAAATATACTGAAATAGTAACCGCACTTAAAAGAGATCATATTACTTGTGTTTGTTTTGACTGATCAACTACTCACAATTATAAACGGTACTTGACGTTCTATGGGTAACACACGCACACACATGTGCAGCAATACAGTTTGAATGCAATGCATGGCGCAGTGTCGGCACGCTTCAAATTTCTTTTATAATTTGGAAATTCTCACGACGTATCAGTGTTGGACTTACGGCTTAATTCTAAGTACTAACACATATTAAATAAATAATATTTAGGAACTAAAATAACCGACCAATAACTAACTAGATAGTATTTAAGATTCTTAATGTTAGTATATAAGCAGCGAGTATTTTTAAGAACAAGGCATATCCATTGTATCCATTTGCTTGAGCCGGCTAGACTGGCTCGAGGGAAGTTTATATTAAATAAACAAATACTTTAAAATCTATTGAAATTTCTCATTTATTTAAAACACAAAAACCTTTTTGCTTGGAAAATAAACTTTTCCGTTACACCTTAAGATGTACCTTGTTGACAGCAAACTATCCTTTTGTTAATTTCAAAAAGTGCTTCGGGTCATTGTCCTGCTGAAACTTCCATCCCAAGGATATCTCGTCCTCAGCAAATGAAAGCATTATGCTTTGCAATATATTTAAGGTAGCTTGGGGCACACATTTTGTTCTTAGTCCAATATATTGCAGCGACACCAGAAGAGGAGAAACATCCCCATAACATGATGGATCCACCACAGTCTGTTACGGTCTTTTTTGTTTATCTTAGATCATATGCCTTATTGTCTGGCTGCCTTACATAATGTTTGCCATTGGATCCAAAGAAATTTTGTCATTGTTTCGTCTGACCACAGCACGTTTGCCCACTTTTCTTTTTCGTAATAAATACTAAAGGCCAAAGTCTAGGCATTTTTTGCTTATTTTCTTTCACAAGAAGGGTACTCTTCCTGCACTGCGTTCTTTCAACCCTTGTTTTTAAAGTCTATTTCGCATTGTTCTGTTACTCACTGGTGCTTCCATGTCGTTCTTTTAGTTTCGTCAATAAGAAAAAGGTTTTTTTTAGCGCGTCGTATGGATTTTAGTCCCACAATCAATCTGCCCTCGAATTTTTTTTAAGTTTTGGTACCTTACCCGGATATTGGAAATGTATGGGAGCTTCAAAAAGTTGATTTCAACATACACACGGACAGACGGACATATTGACAGATGGACAGACGGACAATGCTTAATTGACTCCCCTATTCATCAGCTTTCAGAAAATATATACTTTGTGGGGTGGGAAATGAATATTGTAGAAGTTTCACACGGAATGACAAACTTATTACACTGTCGTGTGTGGGGTATAATAAGAACACGTTCCTTCTCTGAGTAAACACCACAAGCACTACCGCATCTCCGTTTTATACAAGGAATAGATTTAATGGACTACTTACCACCAACGAATTCTTCTAAAATCCCCTTTTTGTGAGTTTTTTGTTTCTTTTTTCCTCTATCACATAAGCTTCCATATTATTTATTGAACAGCTCTCAGTATCGCTGCATTCCACAAGCTTTATTTGCCTTTATCAATCTAGAAAATATTAATAACTAGAAAAGGCCGGCGCGCGTTGCTACGCCCCTTAATAAATAAAAACGCATTCAGAATTTTAATTTAATATCAAGTGCAAAAAGCTAAACATTATAACTTTTTTTAATGGGCGTGGCCCTGTCCACTTTTCAGAAAAATCGATCTAGTGTAAGAACATAAAAATGATAACTTATTTCTTATGGGCGTGGCACTTCCCACTTTTTTTATCCATAAACACTCCCTGGAATGTGTTCAACAACTTGCCAAAGCTTGAGTCCGATCGGTTTTACAGTTTCGGAGTCTAAAGCTAACACACACACAGAGTTTCACTTTCGTATATATAAATAGAGAGGTATAAACAAAAAGTCACAACATATTTTTATTATTAATGAACTTTTGACAATAAAGAATTCAGTATTTTAACGTATAATCAACTGATATTTCACTATTATTTTAATGAATATAATTTTTTGTATCTAGTCTTTTTAAGAATCAAGAGAAATAATGCTTTAGTTGTAACTACTGTAGATAACCGTGGACATGGATCGGCCATATTCTCAGACGACCATCAATTGATATTGCTAGAGCTGCCCTACACTGTAACCCTCAAGGTCAACGCCAGCCTGGTCGACCACGTAATTCCTGGATCCTATCCACCAGAGAAGAACATGAAGCTGCTCATCTTACATGGAACGAGATTAAGCTACTTGCGAGAGATAGAAATATATGGAGAGAATTCGTTAACTCCCTGTGTTGCCTGTGAACCGTTTATCTTCTTATTTTGTATTTTTGTATGTATAATATTTAAGTTCAATTAAGGACATATACACACATATGAGGAGCCGCAGAACAAAAGGTGCTTTTTCGCTCATTTCAAATTTTTGGGAAATTGAGATTTATTTTTTTTGCCCCTTTAAAAAACTGCAATAACCTGGATATGCTAACAAGATTTTTACTTATCTACAGGTGCATCTAACTGTCATAAGTCACCCCATTACATGTTAAAGATGTTTGATATAATTTCATTTTTATTTCGGAAAAAGCACATTTTGCAAAAAAGAGAGCAAAAAAGCACCTTTTGTTAAAGAAAAAAATAAAAAAAGCACCTTTTGTTAAAAAAAGTAAAAAAGCACGTTTTGTTAATAGAAGGAAAAAGTACATTGTGTAATACGAATACACATATGTATATGACGATAAAACTTTGACTTAATGTGGTTAAACCTGATCTAATATATTAAAATATTGTTACAGATTTATTTTTAAATAGCTTTATTTACATTATAATTTATTTTAGTTGTAGTAGTTTAAGTTACTGTAGTTTTATATGTATTAGTTTATTTCGCTGGTTATTCGAACATGATGTTTGTTATTATGTGTAGCATACTTTTAGGCACTTCTATTATTCCTGCCTATTACTTAACGTCTTAATTTAAATGTAACGGTTTTCGAATGAACTTGTGTGTAAATACGAGAACTTTGTCGACTGTTACCGAACACCACTTTGTTACTATAAATAGCCGAGCAACACAGCTAACATGATCAGTATAAAAGTAGAGCTTGTAAAGTGTGTATCAAAGAGTTTGATAATAAAAGTGTTTAACCATAAGTGTAATAAGTAAAGTGATGTAAGAACAATATTTGAGTGTATTAAATAAATAAAGTGCTCTTAATTTTATAACGAATTTCAACTGTTTTTAATTGCAATAAAATAACTCAAGGTATATTTAAAGGAAATAAGCCAACGTATATAAAAAGTATAAACGTAACAATATGTTAAGCTTAGTATATTATTTTTGTCGTTTTATTAAATTATATTGCAGCTTAAACATTTCTTTTTTAGCCTTAAATTAAATACTTATGAAATTTGTTAAATAGTTAAACCCTTGTTCCAACATCTTCTTCTAGGCAAGAACATCCAACATTTTCGTCTATTGAATCCTCCATATCTTTATCCTGGTTATACGTGTTGGAATAATAAGCAAAAATAAATAAACAAATAAACAAAAAAGCACCTTTTGTTAAGCATCAATTTTTTAGAACCCATTTACTTTGTAAAAATAATAATAATGCAAACTTGATTGTTTCTTCAAGATCTCAACCTAAATATTATAAAAATACCAAAAAACCAATTTTTCGTGAAATGCGTTAAAGCACCTTTACACACAGAGAAAACAGTATCGGTTGTGAGCACCGCAATTGGTAGTCAGCGCTAATAAATTATGATTCTTTTAATATAGATTTTATAATCACAAATGAATAGTTCGATTGCAGAAACTGAACCACTCCATTGGCAATGAATGCGATTTTCTGTTTTCTGACTGTATATATATATACCGTAGATAACCATATTAAAACTCTATACTCGCAGTGTCATTTACGATAAACTTACTACTGGGAAAAATGTGAAAACCAAGCAAACGATAAAATGAAACCCACATTTTAACGGAAAATGTAAAAATTTTCACCCCAATAATTTGTAGAATGAAATATTTGTAAGCTTTTTGCTGCAAAGAACCAGAATTCGATAAAATGTCACTTATGATATATTTTCTTCCAACCAAAATACTTTACGCGATCAACGAACGTTAACCCTTTCCACTCCAAGCCTTTTTCTTTTTGTTCCACCAGCTTCACACTAAAATTGTGTTTTTTAAAATTGTTCGCAAGAAGAAGTATTATACTAGGTTTGTTCGACGTACGTTACCGCGGGAACCCGGGTACCCCGCGGCTCCCAATATTACCGAAAAGCGTTTCTTGTGTTAAAAATTGTGTAAATTGGGTAGATGAGAACGTTCATGAGAGAGCAATTTGTGTTTCTCCTTTTACCAGACTTTACCCGTACTTTTTTGCGTGTAAAATGGGAAAACTGTCAGATCACTAAATCAGCTGTTTCTAAATTGTAAAAATATAAAAGGTTGAAAAGATTTTTTATTTTTGTAAACAATGGAATATACTTTGTCTGAGAATTTAAATAGAGTTTTTGTAATTTGAATAATTTTAATAACTAATAAAACATATGCATTTAACTCTAATGTTTGTTTGGACATACTTTAACAAACATTAAACTTGAAAACTAAAAATTTTTTGAATAATTTTTTTTAGCAGTTGGTAGAAAAACGGCGTGGTGGCGGCTAAGTGCAAAAATTACCGGCTGTAGATTGGAGCTGGTTTAAGAAATTATTAAAATAAAAAAAAAACGGTAAATAAGTGTTTTAACGAAATAAGGAGGTTTTGCGTTAATCATATTGTGCAGTCATATCTTTGCGATTACAAAAACTTAGCGTTCCACTATTTTATATAACAAAAGTATTGATCCAGGATATATTTTAGTAAAACTCAATATAATTTCTTATATCAAACCTAATAATGATTAAACTATTATAACGTTATCATACAGAAACTTTTGTTTTTTTATAATAGAAAATTAAATTGATTTCGTATTACCATATATGCAAGAACGAAAGCGAGTTGAAAAAACAACGATATATGTTAATATGTTTTTCTTGTAATTTTTAGTGCAGCCGTAATATATATATACTCTATTGTTTGACATAACAGAGTTATTTTAAATCTTTTTCATTAAAACTTAGTGCTTAGTCCCCTTTTACAATAGAGAAACTGAAAAGTAGACAGTCGAAATTCAGTAGCAACGGGTGGAAGAGCATAGTACACATTTATATCTTTTTAACTTTTTTATATATTTTTTCATATTTCATACTATTTTTGTATCTCATCATCTCTTTAGTAGTTCGTTGTACGATCTAAACACCATACGACAACGAAAAAAATTAGAAAAAATAAATTTCTTAATTGTAAAAATTTTAGGAAGTTTTAAAAGAGAATGAGAAAAATATATGCCTCACATTTCTAGTTTGTAAAAAGCATTTAACGCCATCAGTCGAGATAGCCTGATGCGGTTCATCCGAACAAAATAATCCGGCGACGGCGGTAAGCCGGCTGGGGGCATATCAACCTGGACTTCTAAACAACAGCTGTAAAATTTTGACGTTTTTTTTTCGGGCTTGAAATGTGGTTTTTTGCGTTCCAGCAAATTTTGGTAAATTTATCGTTTTCTGAGAGAATTTTTTGTTTACCGGACTTTACCCGGATTTATGTCGAACAAACCTACTATGTTGAGTGCCACTTGACAGTGGAGCTGGTGGAACAAAATCAATGTCGAGTGACACTCGACATCAGAGTGGAAAGGGTTAAATTTAAAATTTTTCGATAAACAAGTCCAAGTTTTATATACAATAACAAAATCCCATTATCATTCTGTGCATTTCGTTTACACTTACCCAAATTGTAATAAATAAACATTTACCGTTAGTCTTAATAAACATTTTCTCATGTCGTTTCTATTATGTTTTCCAACACTGTAGACAGAAAATTACAAAAAACATAACAAAACGTGCTTTTGCAATTTTTTAACTTTATTACTTTCTCCCACTCATTTACTACATAGTTGCCGCCTACCTACACACACACTTCGGCCATAAAGAGAAAACAATTTAAATTGCTACGGGCTGTTAACAGGTGTTCATCATTTGTCTTTCGCACGTTCTTACCCTAAACACTAAATGAAAACTTTTAATTTAATACATGCACATACTTAATTCGCAGTCTTTACAACAAAAACAAAGAAAAACGTTCAAATAGATTTCGTACATAATGCGAGAATTGACAGAAACCACAATTATGAAGAAACAAGTGCAATTATAATTTATTTAAATAAACAGAAATGATTCAAGATTATTACTGAATGATGTTTACTAGTGAGTGCGGTTGAAGTGTGATTGAGAGCTTTATGTATCGTGTGAAAATTGTGAATGAAAATTTATATTGTTTGATGTTAATTGTAAATAAACCAAAGAGGTTTCAGAGAGTTATTTTAATATTCTTTTTTTAGTACAGAAGCATCTATGACAATTATGTGTGAAACATAATATCGGTCAAATGCTCGCCAGGGCTTTCGTAATATACTTCTATTCGATGGTTCATCTCTTTTATGGCACTGAGACCTAATTGAGGTTCAATGTCGTTGATGTGTCGAATTATCTCATATTTTAGGTCTTGAATTGTTGTTGGCTTATTGACAAAATTTTTTTAATGTCCCCAAAGAAATAAAGTCCAACGGTGTTAAATCAATTGATCGTGTTGGCCAATGATATCGTCATGACTTGAGATAACACAGTCATTGAATGTATCGCGCCATTGTTTCGTTGACTGTGTGGCATGTGGTATCATCCCGTGGGAACCATACTGAACCGAACACCGTTCATGGTAATTGTTTGGCCTACTTAATTTTCCAAGAAGAATGACCCGTTCACGCCGCCAGCCCATAAATCGTACCAAATCAAATCATTCTTTGTGGATTTATCGGCTTTTTAACAATCACTCGTGGATTCTCATAAGTCCAAATGTAGCAATTTGGCTTTTTAACGGTTCCAATAAGGTGAAAGTGTGCCTCGCTGAAGATGATTTTCTTTATAAAGTCACTATTCACTCAGTGATGTTCGTGAAATGTTCAATTGTTGGGCACGACGATGAGTCGAGGTTGACGGCTCTTCTGCCGCACTATCGCGAACACCAGCAATGTTTTCCGTGAAACGAACTAAGCTAGCACGCACAGGTGTTTTCATATTTCCTCCGGATTCACTGTGCTTATATTTGTACGCAATTCTCCCGATTCTAGACACATTTGATCGATTATGCTGACCAAAAAAATCACAAAGTGCACGAAATGCATTTTGACTAAAATGCCCATATTCGTAAAAGGCTTCGACAACTTTAACGCGCTGTTCAATTGTGTACCTCTCCATGGTTGAACTTGTCAAATACTAAAACAAAAAAATGTCAAATTAAGTTGGGCAAAAGGCTTGACGTTGAGGTGTGATTCATAATTGACTTCGTGCAATATGATTGGACCACCTTTTATAAATCTAATTTGACAAAGTAATTCAAATTTTAATTTTAATCATTTTAATTTTTAAATCATTTCAACAAGCGTAGTTTTTGTACTACTTTTTATTAGAAATTTCTTCTTATAAATTTTCATCTCTTGGGTCTCTATACAATTTAACTCCTTCTTCTATCACTGCTATCCTTATTATGATGCTTAAAATTTTACCCCTTTTTCTTTATGACACATTACTTTATTTTGGCTTTCATTGTGGTATTTATTCTTTTAAAAATAAACTGTCACTGAAATTGAAACAATTTAAGTAAGAAAATAAAATATTAGTAGTTCCTTAAGACCCTTAAGTTGATCGAAAAGGAAGTAGTAAAGAAATCACTTAAATAACCAAACACTAGATCATTAAGTCAAAAGCGCTACATATTTCATTTGAAACAACAGTCATTTATTTGTATGGACATCATAAATAAATACAATATTTATTAACGTATTTATTACACAATTTAACCCTTCTGCATCCCTTGGATATGTGCCCCTTTATAAGATCCTTTGGGTCAATATGACCCAACATAAAAATGTTAACAAAATTTCAAATTAATAAAATATGCTAATTTATTAGCTGATCTGCAAGTTCTACTATATAAAGCCTGCGTCTAAAGTTTTTATTAAAATTCAAGACAGGATTCATATCAGGCCATATGACGTAGGAGTTTTATGCTGATACATCTATCATATTTGAAAAAAATGCAACAGGCTATCTCTTAGTCATGCGTAATTAGCAACTAGTTGGTCAAGCACATCAACTCCAGCTTTCGCTTGGTTGTAATGATGTATTATTTAAGGTTTCTTTTTTTTATCGTCTCTTACAACGTATTTATTTTTTTTTTGGAACATATGAAGCTATAGTTATATCATATGAAAACAAAGAATCAGAGTGCAATACGGTGTGCATATCCAGATTTCTTGATGGCAAAAAAGTTTTATTTTTACGGAGAGTGCCAACTAATTTTATATTCTGTCAAAGTAGTTGAATGGCAAGATTGTATGTAGTAAAAAAATTATCACATATAATTGTGCATCCCTTTGGGAGAGGGTCTAAAAATGTTAGCACCACTCTCTCACTTAAATTGAAAAAATCGATATATAACAAGTGTAATACGAAGTAAAATTGATTGGATGTGTATTTCTTGCTCTGCCTATGTACACTTCCAAATTCCAGGCTTATTTAGTTATAGAATCACAAAGTGCTCAAATTCTTATGCCATATCTGGCGGGCTTTGATGGAATATATTGCCTAAAACTACACCGACCTCGAAATGGAACCAATTGTTCATCTACAGTAAAATTTTTATGTGGATTGTAAAAAAAATTAAGCTGATTACACTACTTGTCTCAAACGTTTCTTATCGGTTCTAGTTTTTCACGAAGTCTTCTTTCTTCTCTATCTTCAGAGCCGTCAAACCGTAGGCACTTTGATATGCTCCCAAATCGCTTCAGACTCATTGTTGCTCGAAAAACAGGTCTTTCGTTTTTTTCATTCCACAAGATAGTAAGATTTTTTCCATTAGATTTATAAACACCTGCCATTATCATATCAATGTTTTTCCAATTATTTCCATATAATTCTACACCTTTTTGATTTGTCATTTTAATCACAATATTTTTTATATTTGGTGATATAAACAAATCGAACGAAGACTTTAATATTATCATAAATCAAATTTTAAGAGATACCTTTACGGGATTCACCAAATTCCTCCCAAAATGTGAGAATAATAAAATTTTGAATGAAAAATATTCAATAAAAGCGATTTTATTGATTATCTGACTGAAAAAATGATTATTCGATGATTTTGAATGAAGGTGAACTTTATTCAATTATATTTAATAGGAACAAAATGGTAAAGTGGAATAAAACTTGTAAAATCGCTTGTTGGGTCATATTGACCCAAAGGATATTTAATGTATGTAAATCGTGTTTTGAAATGTGGTGGGGGGAGGAAAATTTTAAATCTTATTACTTTCTTTTTAAATCATAATTTTCGTTCCTGTAATGGATAAATTAAAGTTTTAGGTCCATATCTTATAATTATAGGGAAAAATTTTGCGTTTGAAAAACAAAATTGGGTCAAATTGACCCAAGGAGTGCAGAAGGGTTAAAGAGCTCGAAAAAGGGATTAATTTAATGAAAACGTGTACTACACAATTGCAGATTAACAAATAATATGTGTCGCTTTGCTTTAGGTTGCACATCTAAGGGATCTATTATTTAAATTACAATTTTATTAATCGATTATTTGACATTTTTAAGAAACCGGTTTTCAAATAGTTTGAAAATTAGAATTAAAGAAAAAACCGCTTGCTTTTTTGAAAATTTAGAAAAAACCGGTTAACCGGTCGAATACATAAAATATAATTCTTTCTTATATCCATGACAGAAATACATATAAAGGTATAAACTAGTTTGTTCTATGGTTTAATTGCATTTTAAGTTGACACACATTCAATGGCGTTATTATAAAATGCCGTTATTTAAAATAAAGATGTTAAAAGACAGACACTTTTTACCTATAGGTTCTACCTATAGATTCTGGTTCTCCTATTGTTAAAAGTAAAAATCATTCTCCATTTGATCTTCAAGATCTAAAATATAAAGCTCTGCAGTTAACTTTGAGTTTGTACGATAAAAATGCAATGCCTAGAAGTCATGTTAAAGAAGTACAAAACGCAGTTTCGTCTTAAGTTTCTTCTGTAACGGCTACCATTGATAGTTTTCTTGACGAAGATACAGTTTCAGTTGATTTAAAAGCTATTTTAGATTTTTGTAAGAATCCTTTTGAAGACATATCTTCAGAATATAAAATGATAAAAATTTTAAAAAATCTAAAACTGTATGAACACCCGAAATTAATAGTTATCGATGAAAAGATCTGTGAAATAATACGCCACGGAAATCCGACTTTAGGACCTAAAGCATACGATATAATTATTATGCCTTTACAATTTATGCTCAAATCTATTTTCGAAAATATTAATTAAAATAAATATGTATTAAATATTAAAAAATTATATTAAAAAAAAAATACAATAAATAAAATGTAAATTTATAATAAAAATTGTAATTGTATTTTATATTATAATATAATTATATAAAAATAAATATAAATATATACTTAAAACTAAAATAAATAAAAGTTTTTTAATCAATCAATAGCACAGCATTAATAAAGTTAAAATTTCTTAAAACAAGAACTTTACGGGATTGATTCAATCTCCATTTTTCTTAAATGAATCCATTATTGGATTACATCAAGTACGAATTCGGGATTAAATCAAGTTAAAATTTCTTAAAACCAGAACTTTTCGGGATTGATTCAATCTCCATTTTTCTTAAATGAATCCATTTTTGGATTACACCAAGTACGAATTCGGGATTGAATCAAGTTTAAAGTTCTTAAAACAAGAACTTTTGGGGATTGATTCAATCTCCATTTTTCTTAAATGAATCCATTTTTGGATTACATCAAGTACGAATTCGGGATTCAATCAAGCTTAAAGTTCTTAAAACAAGAACTTTTGGGGATTGATTCAATCTCCATTGTTCTTAAATCAATCCATTTTTGGATTACATCAAGTACGAATTCGGGATTAAATCAAGCCAAGATTTCTTGAAATAAATCTTTTTTGGGCTTAAATGTGACTAAAATCAAGAAATTCGCGCTTGACGAATTCGTACTTGAATCAAGCTTTTTGTACTTGGTTTAAGAAAATCCGTACTTACCGTACTTCTGACACCGCTACGGCTTGATTCAAGTACGGATTACTTGATTTTTGTTTTCAGTGTAAAAGTGACCGAAAAGTTAAGTTTATGCTTCAATTATTTTTAACTTTTAAGGTAAGGCTTATAAATTTAAAAATGTCATTGTTTCTCTACATGAAACAAAATATGTGATTTATATTTCTTTTCTACTTCGACCTTTTTTTTTATTTTAAGTTTTAATTTTTTTATATTAGTGACACAAAACAGTAAATAAATCATCCAAAATGTTATTTCGTTTTGTAAAATTTTTTAAGAACTAAATTAATTTGTTAAAAGTAAACGGTTTTGCTCTGGTACTGCCATTTAAAAAAAAATTTATTACAAGGAGGATGTAATAATGAAAAATATTAAAAAGTCACTTCACTGCACTCTGTAGTCAAATTTACCTTTAATTAATATTAGCTTTGTAGGCAAGTTGTAATAATGACCCTTTGTGTGCCAAACTATTTTAGTATACAAGTGACATGTTATCAGAAATATTAGTAAAGCTATGGGTAGTCTTTAGTACAAGTCGCTAGATTTCGTAGAAGCAAAATATTATGAAATTCGAAAATGACATCAAAAAGTATTGCAAAGTACAATAATTTAGTCAAAAAATGTAACTGAACAGCTAATTATCAAAGCAAATTATAAGCGCAACAACGTATAAAATACCTGCTCTCCATTTAAAACAAATAATATTTAAGCCTAATTACTTTTCTTATTTTTGAAACAACAATTAAATTTCTTACAATATTATGGAAGATTATTTAATAAATTTTCTGATTTTTCGAAATTTTTTTAATAATAAATATAGTATGGTACGTTTGGTTACAAAGATAAATAAACATAAAACTATAAATGAAAAAAACGGTTTCTGTGAGTAAAAAAACTGGTGTATTCGACATTCGAAAAGTTAACATTTGGAAAAAACCGCCAGCTGAAAGAGCAAAAAAAACCGGTTTTAAAACCGAATCGATCACCCTAGTAGATATAAACTTATGCGTTAATAATTCATAGGTTTTGTTTTTAAAGATTAGTTTTATAAAAAATTAAAGCCTTTTAATTTTTTTTTAATTTTTTAATAGTATCTGGTTTAAGCCGAATTATAAATTCTAAATTCTTAAATATTTCCTAGTGATTTTCAATAGAAGTGTGTTTGGATTATAAACTAATTTTATGGCATATATTTAGAATTTCTAACATTTTAAAACTACACTAAAATGTGTGCTGTAACTTTCAATTTAGATTATGTTATTCTTAACAAAACTGAGGTTTTTATGTGAAATTTATTTATATTTTTAGTTTTACAACAGTGTATAAACTTCTATATTGTTTTTCTGAATTACATTTTCTTACAATATCTAAAAATTGATAAATTTGTTTTGTAATTAATTAAAATTTGAATCCTATTAATCTTAAAAAAAGAACTTAAATGATGCATGAGTGTTTTTTAAGAAATTCCCAGCCAATATTTCAATCTGGGAAGAGTTAGACCTACCTATAAAAGCTGTTTTAAGCAATTCTTACACATTTTTAGCCTTTCGAAATAAAAAAAATAAATTCCCAAATATTCTTAAAAAATCTCCCAAAAACTTTTTCAGCTGGGGAAATTTTTAGGAAAGTTTTAATTGTTATTTAGAGCAATTTAATGTGTTTCTCGTCCTTTACAAACATAAAAACTAAATTCTTAAACATTTATTGAAAACAAAAATCCCCACAGTACACTTTTAACAGGAAAGTCATAAATTGGTGTATTTTACTACCTGTTATAAATACGAAAAAAAAAACACTTGTAAAATTATTTTATGCTAGGGGAAGAGCAGCTATTGTATTGTAAGCCAAAAATTTTTGTTTTTTTTTTTTAATTTCCAATAAAAATGTAAAGCGCTTCACAATATTTACTTTCCACTTTGTCAAATTGTTTTAAATATGTATATGTTCACAGTCATGTACAAAAACAATAAATATAAAATAAATGACAATTGCTCTGCCACAACAAGAGGCCATCTGAACGAATAAACATTTAATAACCAGCCACATGCATACATTACGCTTCTGCTAGAGATTGTGTTTTCTTTTCTACTTTTTTTTCGAAACATTTTTGAATGCCCAATCAATTTATGAATGTTGAATATAATTGACTTTTGATAAGTCAATATTGATACACAAACTCCAGCAATCAGTTGTATTGTGACAGAAAAATTTCACTGGAAAAATAAACCCTAAAATACAACAGTTTAAAATGTAGCAACCCATAACACTTTTAAAATAAAAAAAACATTTGTAAATTACACTTGTTTGTTAAAATAATTTAATTTAAAATATACTTTCGTTTGTTTAAAACTAATTTAAAATAGTATTTTTTAGCTTGAACTAAAACTGACTATTAAACATCATACCCTGTTCCGTCAAATCTCAGTTAGCCAGAACCCCAACAAGGGAAATCCATTAACAAAATTGTCTGTTTTTTGAAGGGGAAAATCAAATACTTGTGTGGCACGATTAACAAACCAAGTAGTTACATGTTTGTCATTCAATATTGTGCGTGTAAATTTCCTTAAATGTAAGTGTCAGTGTTAGAGAGACATAAAAACGAACGCGATTTGAACAAGTGGCTGTTTTAGCAGTAAACACTTACATAAACATGTTGCACTTTAAGACATGTATTTGTTGGTATTTTTTGCAAAAATTTCCTTTCATAAATGAGAGAAGCATTAAGTAAATTTTAGGGGAATATTTTTATTAAAATTTTTTGGACAGCACAATCGAACAAATATGTCTACAATAGGGAGAATTGTGCTTTAATTATGGCTATGTATGTTCGCCAAGCTTGTTTTGCAGAAAACATTGATGTTGTTCGCGATAAAGTATCAGAAGAGCCGTTAACCGCGACTTGTCGTCGTACCCAACAATTGAATATCTCACGAACATCACTGATGCGCATTTCGAATAAGGATTTGAATTTACATCCTTACGAAATTCAAGTGACCCGAGACTATTTGAAGAGTCGCAATGGCAGCTTTTACCTCATTTTCCAAGAAGTACTGCCCGATTATGCCGCAAGTCCATAAACCACACCAGAAATTTACTCTTTGTGGATGCATGTTTTTCAGCAATCACTTGTGGTTTTTTATTTGCCCAAATGCGGCAATTCTGCTTGTTAACGAATCCACTGAAGTGAAAGTGTGCCTTGTCGCTAAAGATAATTTTCTTTATAAAGTCACCATTCACTTCTGTCTGTTCAATCGCCCATTCGGTGTATTGACGACGCTAGAAATGGTCAGTAGGCACCCGGCTTAGAGACTGTTGAACCTTGTTGAACCTCGTAAATTCAAATCTTCAAAGATACTCCAACTAATGATATTCGTCAAATGTTCATTTGTTGGGCATGGCGACGAGTCGAAAACGACCGTTTTTCTGTCACACTGTCGCAAACAAGAGCAAGATTTTTCGCAGAATGAACTGCAAGAGCATGCACAAAAACGTTCCGCGTCGACGCCAATTTCTGAAAGCTCTTCAGGATTTTTTTTTTATTTTTTCAAAATTTTTTTATTTTATAATTATTTAACTATTTACATTTCTCAATGTAATTATACAGGGTGGGCCAAAAGAAACCAAGGAGTGTAAAAGTTTAATAACTTTTTCGTTTATTAATTTTTTTTATTTTTTCTTTCAGATTAAATAGACAACACTTGGAGAATTTATAATGGAAAGGTTCACAACTGAACAGAGAACCAGAACAATAGAATTTTATTATTTAAACCAGAGATCAATTATTTTAACGCAAAGAGTATATCGTCGACATTTTAACGTCAGAATTTTGCCCTCTGAAGCAATAATTCGTTGCTTAGTTGATCGTCATCACCAACATGGCAGCGTAACAGATTTGCCTCGAACCGGTAGACCACGTTTAAGTCGCACTGCGAAGAATATTGAACGAGTACAACAAAGTGTTAACGAAGCACCAGAAACATCTGCCAGAAGGCGTTCTGCTCAGTTAGGAATGTCTCGTACGTCACTACGGCGCATTTTAAAAAAAGATTTACAGTTACACCCATATAAGGTGCAATTGGTGCAAGAATTTAAACCCGCAGACAACGTCGGTCGGCAATGTCTAAATTTTGCAGTTAAATTTCAAGAGTTGACCAGAAATGAAATCAACTTTATTAAAAATTTTATTATGGGTGATGAAGCTCATTTTTATTTAAATGGCTTTGTTAATAAACAGAACTGTAGGTTGTGGGGTTCTCAAAATCCAAGAGTCATTCATCAACGCCAATTGCACCCCATCAGGTGTACAGTATGGTGTGGGATCACATCTGAAAATGTCATTGTGCCTTACTTCTTCGAGAATGAAGATGGAAGTGCTGTAACCTTAAATGGAGAGCGGTATCGGTTTACGATAGAAAAATTTTTACGCCCTGCTCTTGCAAACAGACCTGGTATGTGGTTTCAGCAGGACGGAGCCACTTCCCATACTGCCCGAGACACAATGGCAATTTTAAGTCAAATTCGGAAATTATTTGGCCAGCGCGATCGCCAGATTTGACAGCACCCGACTATTTTCTTTGGGGTTATTTGAAGGAGCGAGTGTATGTGAACAAGCCAGAGACAATCCTTGAACTCAGGGCAAACATTGTTGCAGAAATTCGAACGCTACAGCCACAAGTTTTGAAAGATGTTATGGAAAATGCTCTAAAAAGAGCCAATCAGTGCGAAGCTAAAAACGGTGGTCATTTAAGAGACATCATTTTTCATACTTAGTGTAAAAAAATTCCCTTTTGTATATTATATAATCTGAAAGAAAAAATAAAAAAAAATTAATAAACGAAAAAGTTATTAAACTTTTACACCCCTTTGTTTTCTTCTGGCCCACTCTGTACTTTGCCAAAACCGTATTTCGCTTGGGATGATGACTTTTAAAAAATCTTGTCGTTTGTTATACAAACAATACATCTTTTTGTATAATTGGCACCTTGTTACTTTTAGAAATCGACTTGTTAAGTTTGTAGGAATAGCATAAAATACAAACCCACGTTATTTATCAAAATAAATCCGCGCTTGGTTGTGGGCTACCAAATAATAGTGCACTATTACAACGTTAAAAAGGCCTTGTATGTCGGTTGGAGTCTAACCAATAGCCCAGCCTATTTTACTGTATTCTCTCTAATCTAAACTCTAACACTACTGTTTAGTGTCTAAAGCCTAATCCATAATCTTGCAATAATGGCTATATTACAGTTTATATTATAACCTATAGTCAAGTTTATAGTCTACTAGCCAAACCCGGCGCGCGTTGCTACGCCCCTTAATGAATCGAAATGCATTCTAAATTTTAATTGAATATCAAGTGAAAAAACCTAAAAATTATAATTTTTTTATGGGCGTGGCATTGCCCACTTTTCTAGTCACGAAATTGTAAAGTCATAACAGCTCAATATGTGTGCAAAGTTTCAGAAGAATCGGACCAGTTCAAGTACCTTAAAATTAAAATTGTTTTTATGGGCGTGGCCCTGCCCACTTTTCTTATCACGAAATTGTAAAGTCATAACAGCTCAATATGTGTGCAAAGTTTCAGAATAATCGGTCCAGTGCAAGTACTTCAAAATTATACCTTTTTTTTATGGGCGTGGCACTGCCCACTTTTCTAATCACGAAATTATTTAGTCATGACAGCTCAATATGTGTGCAAAGTTTCAGAAAAATCAGTCTGTGCAAGTACCTCAAAATAATAGCCTTTTTTATGGGCGTGGCTCCGCCCACTTTTTTAATCACAAAATTATAAAGTCACGATAGCTTAATATGTGTGCAAAGTTTCAGAAAAATCGGTCCAGTGCAAGTACCTCAAAATTAAAACTTTTTTAGGGGCGTGGCCCCGCCCACTTTTTTTACCACGAAATTATTTAGTCATGACAGCTCGATATGTGTGCAAAGTTTCAGAAAAATCGGTCAAGTGCAAGTAGCTAAAACTGATAACTAAGTTTTTATGGGCGTGGCTCCGCCCACTTTTTTTCATCCATAAACACTCCCCGGTATGTGTACAACAACTTACCAAAGTTTGAGCCCGATCGGTTTTACAGTTTCAGAGTCTATAGCTAACACACACACACACACAGAGTTTCACTTTTATATATATAGATAGTTTAGTGACTACTTATTTCTTTATTATAAAAAATTTTAAAATTATAAATTCCCACTTTTGCTATAAAAATCTCCTAAATGGTACAGCTGTGTTCAAAAAAATAGGAGTTACCGTATCATATATTTATTCAATTGATTTTTAGAAATTTGGCAACTTTTTAAGTAAGCCATATTCTAACGGTACTTAGTATGGAATGTGAAAAGTAAAACACAAAAGGAATAATGAAGCTAATTGTAGTATTTATGCTGCTATTAATTTATTTCCATTTTTTATTCCAAAGTGCATTGATCATAAAAAGAGGAGTATTTGCATTAACTGAGAAATTTAATTGCTAAAATTTTTAAATTTAAGCTATAACTTCAAAAAGTAAGTATAAATAAGCTCTAGGTTACAGTTTTTAATTGTTTTTAATAGTGGGGCGTGGTCAGCATTGCACCGAAGAGAAAAGAAATTTAATAAAAAATCTTAGGAATGAAGGCAAAACTTATCGGGAAATAAAAAAATAATGTCGTGTTCAGACTAGATGATAGCCAATGCTTTACGGTATACGGAAAAAGACGAAACTCGAGGCCGAAAACGTAAAACAACGCCCATAGATGACCGTCGCATAGAACGTTTTAGTAAGGCTGATCCTTCTGCGTCATCAAAAAAGATCCAAAAGGATCTTAATCTAAGCGTAAGCACCGTTACTATTCGAAGACGTTTAGTCGAAAATAATTTAAGTCCCAGAAAGGTACCCTTACTTACCAAAAAGCAGTCAGACGCACGTTTGAAATTCGCCCAGGAACATGTAAACTGGCCTAAAGAAAAATGGCAAAACGTATTGTGGACGGATGAAAGTAAGATCGTTTTATTTGAAGGAACTGGTTCTAGACAATATGTCCGACGTCCACCCAATACGGAATATCTCCCACAATTCACCAGAAGGACCGTCCATTGGTCCATCCGTGGTGTTGGTCCATTATATGAAGTAAAAGGGATCATGGACCAACGAGTGTACGTCGAAATTTTAAATAATGTCATGCTACCATACGCAGAGTGGAATATACCTCTGAAATGGATCTACCAACAAGACAATGACCCGAAACATACCAGTAAACTAGCGAAGGAGTGGTTTCGTGCCAAAGGAGTTGAGGTTATGCCATGGCCTGCTCAGTCCCCTGACCTCAACCCCATAGAACACTTATGGGGAGATGTTAAAAAATATTGTTCTGAAAAGAAACCGTCTAAGGCTAAGGCTTTATGCTGCACAGTTCAGGATGCATGGAGTAACATCCCAGCAAACCGTTGTAGAGACCTCATCGACTCCATGCCACGGCGATGTGCCGCCGTTGTTAAGAACCGAGGTTTTTCTACAAAATATTAAACATTCTGAACGTTTTAAGCTTGTTTTGAATTTTTTTGTTAACATTTTTTAATGAAAAGTCTAATACTCTTATTATTTTGAACAATGGATTTTCATCATGTGTTTTTAAAAGTGTATATTTTTTTATTTTTATAGCTTTAATCACCTCTGGAATTATGTAATAATTTCTTAAGAATTTCTTGTTTATTGCTACAAAAAAAATAAGTGAAATAAAATTTTGTGTGTTTGGTAAGAAATAAAATAGATTTTTGTTAAGGGCACTCCTATTTTTTTGAACACAACTGTATATATGCTATAGTTTTATGGGAAGTCTATCTTTAGTTTTTATATTCTGAAAAATTTTAATAACAATAAAATAAAATTAGCTGTTAAGTTTTATTGATTTAATACCTGCGGCTTTATGTTAATTATTTGAAAAATTAATTGTTAACAACAACAAATTAACAAAAATTATTTCATAATCCAGAAGGCTCTAATATTTCAACAAAAAAAAAAAGTTTTTAAAACACACTACAAACCAAGTATTAATATCTAAGAATTTTCCTTAATATTTTTTTAACATCTTCATTTAAAAATCTGTATGTATGTATGTATGTATGTATGTAGATATATGCAATTAAGTGTGCACTTACTTTACTCCCCCATTGTGCTTTCTTTGAATTTGCCAACAATCATTTCATTTGCTGGTTAATTTAATTGTATTGTTGTGTGTAATTTATTGTAAACATACATTTTACACTTGTTGTTTATACACATTTGTTAATTAAATATAAATTATAAAGCGTTTTATATTTGTATTTACATCATAACTTTTAATGCAAGCGTTTCTTGTCAGCATCCCCCATATTCCCACTGGCATTTATAATATTAAATTGTAATTGATATTGTATGTTTCATTGTTAACATTTTCTTTTTCCCCTAATTTTATAGGGTTTTATTTATTTCTTGTTTGTCTTTGCACTTTGGGAATGATACAAGCAAATGAATATTAAAAATGAAAGAGGTATAAATACAACGAAAATAAATACATTGAATAAATTTATATTTGATATGTAAAGATAACACTAATGAAGTTCTCACCGAATTAAGTTAATAAATAATTATGTTTAAAAGCAAGGTTGACATTTAAGTTTTTTTTTTTTCAAAACATGTTTTTTTTTATAAAATAATAATAAATGTTTTCCAAGTTATACATATGAAATAAAATTGTTTTCTTTTATTTTATTATTGAAAATTTAATTTTCCTTAAAAATAATGAATTCCTATAACCCAATTAAAAATCTCCTTAATAGGGAATTTGTGTAAGGCATTTGGGAATTTATTTATTCAGAGCTTTTTAACTAAAAACAATTATATTTATTTGCAGAATCATCATTAACTTGATACTAAATTAAAGTTGATCTTACCCCAATTGGGATTTATACACATTTCTAGGGAATTTATAGGTACAAATAATATTATCAAT
Source organism: Phyto melanocephala (assembly GCA_941918925.1). NCBI lineage: Eukaryota > Metazoa > Arthropoda > Insecta > Diptera > Rhinophoridae > Phyto > Phyto melanocephala. The sequence continues at coordinate 18,241,908 of OW799234.1, read as the reverse complement.
GAATTTTATTATTATTTGTTGTTTCTTTTTGCTATATTAAAAACAAATAAAATTTCTATAAAAAAATATTTTTCCCATTGTAAGGAAAAAATTTCTCTGAAGGGATTTTTAACAAACTTTTAGGAATTCAGTTTTTAAAAGTTCTTTGTAAAAGATACTAAATTTTTCTCAAAAAAAAATATATATTTTGCTTAGTTGGCGCTCTCTTGTTAAGAACTTTGGGTCTTTAAAGAATTTTTTCAGTTTTCTTACTGTCTTATTTCTAATCCCTTTAAAGGGGATTTAAAACAACTTTATATTTTTAAAAAACTTACCATTTAAGTACATATATGTTGTTGAAGACAGCGATTGTTTTTTTCGTTAGCTGCGATTTAAGATTTGTTAATTTGATTCCCGTTACATCCTTTTTTATTTCTTATTATTGCGAACAAATAATTTTGTTTAAAAAAAGTTAATTACATAACACTTTTAATATGAAAGATCTCCTTTAGGGGAAAGTGTTACTAATGTTTCAAGTTAGTTTAAGAAAAGAAAATTAATTTTTCAAAAACTCTTTTGACTAGATGGTAACCTCAAATTAGTATTTACCTAGTAGAAATTCTGGGATTAATATTTATTGCTATTAGCCATATATAGTTGTAATTTTTAGTAGAGAAATTTCCTCTAACGACAAAATTTTCCCCATTTTCTTAGAAGTTTTATTTTTAAAAAATACTTTTAATTTAGAAAATAAAAATATTTTTAGATTAGTGGTAGTATTGACTTCACTTTATTTCTTTTGATTTTTATACTATACACAAAAACACTGTTTACGAAAACAATTTTTATCAACCGGCATTACTCTTTTATACTCCTCCCAAGAGAGTGTAAAAGGGTATAAATAAGTTTGTCACTCCGTTTGTATTTTTTACAGTATTTAATTTGTAAATCCAAAAAGCCTATATATTCTTAATCCCTTTAGATAGAGAAGTTGATTAACAATGTCCGTATGTCCATGCGTGTGAGCGTTGAAATCAACTTTTTAAAGCCCCCATATATCTTTTGGACTCGTATATAGCATCAGTTTATGAGAAATGCTTTCGAAAACTTTGGTATTAAATATCAGCAATTTTAATCCATGAGCGGTTGAAATATGAGCAAAAGACCACGTATGCTTTTGTTTTTTTTTTCTGTGTGGGTTTTTGATGTAGTTGTTGTATTTTGTATTCTTATTTATGTGTACAAATGTCTATAATGCGAAGTTTTTAGTTTGTTTTCTATACGTTGCACGAACAGGATCACACAGAAGTGGAAGGCGTTTGCCTATATAATGACATGAGCAAATATTGAGTAAGTGTAAATCTGTTTTACAAGCAACTTGTATATATCTGTGGCTTGTAGCTAAAAGGGCCAATGTCACTTTTTTGCTCTTTTGAGTTTATCATTGCATTTGATTTGTTTTCTTGCTCTATTTTATTTACTTAACTCAGAACAGCTGGCCTATGTCACTATGAAAGCATCTATAAAGGTTAAAGTTCAATTCCAATTTTCTGAAAAGTAAATATTTTGATATTGGCCCTTTTAGCTGCAAGCCACAGATATATGCTGATAGTTGCGTATATCCACTTTTGTGAAGTGTATATTAAGATTTGGCACAACCGATTATAGCGTTCTTAACTGTTTTTTGTTTCTTTACCCACAAATGGTTCGCGCATTGCATTAGTAGCAACTTTAATCGCTTATAACTCTTAAAATATTGAATTAATTTTAATTGGATAAAAACTATGAACATCATCAGGAAAATTCTTTTCGAATGATATATTTATTTTTTGTTATTAAACTCGATTGTATATTAGAGAGAATTTTTTAGAAAATTGTTTGAAAATAATTTTTTAGTTTTAATTTATTGCAAGAATAATTTGTTTATATTAAAACTGTTTACAAGCATTTAATCATATTGTTACGTTTATACCTTTTATAAACGTTGGCTTATTTCCTTTAAATAAACTTTGAGTTCTTTTATTGCAATCAAAAACAGTTGAAATTCGTTATAAAATTAGGAGCACTTTATATACTTAAACACACTCAAAGATTGCTTTAATATCACTTTACTTATTTCACTTATTGTTATACACCTTTATTATCAACTCACTTTGATACGCGCTTTACAAGCTCTACTGTTATACTGATCATGTTAGCTGTATTGTTCGGCTATTTATAGTAACATAGTGGTGTTCGATAACATTCGACAAAGTTCTCATATGTACATTCTAGTACATTCGAAAACCGTTACATTTAAATTAAGACGTTAAGTAATATGTAGGAATAATAGAAGTGCCTAAAAGTATGCTACACATAATAACAAAAATCATGTTCGAACAACCAGCGAAATAAACTAATACAACTTAAACTACAGTAACTTGAACTACTACAACTAAAATAAATTATAATGTAAATTAAGCTATTCAAAAATAAATCTGTAACAATATTATATATTTTTCCCAGCCTGCAATTATTGTTCTTTTTATGTTATGAATTATGGTATATACAAACATATATTATATATATTTTTTAATTAGCTCTTTTTATAACACTAGTAGTTATGATATGTAAATAGCTTTTAAGAAAAATGCATTCCTAGAAGAAATTTAAAAATCTCTTTTAAGGGGATTAAAAAAAGTTTTTGGGAATTAAAATTAAAAGTAGTTTTATTTAAAAAGTTAAATTATATTATGTTTTTAAGATTAAATTCATTAGTTTAGTTTAATTTAAAGATTTCCCCAGTTGGGATTTTTGTTTTTTTTTTCAGACAAATCTAATTACTATTAAAAATTTAAAAAATCCCGTTTAACAAAGGCTTTTTATAATGCACATTTCAGTTTATTTATTAAAAAACTGTAAAATGTTTTTTTAATTTACTTATTTTTAATTCGTTTAATTTTTTTTAAATTTTTTTCTTTAATTTTGTCCCTCACTGTTGTTAAAATTTCCTTAACGAGCTCTTGTTTTCATTAATTAAACATCAATAATGTGTAAACAAACTCATACATTTCACTTGACATACAAGTATCAAACACTTAAACGCACTCATCCCCCGCACACTTATTTCAAAACAATTACATTTACCGAAAACCGCAGACAGGCAAATTTGTTTTTGATGAAAAACATTAAGTAAATTTGAAGGGTTTCACTTACACTTTAATTGCTAGCAATAAAATGAATAAACAAATGCACGCACGAATTTCTTAAGTTATTTTTATGTAATCGAATTGGAATCAAAAGATACTGTTTGCTATATTTTTCTTTTTATTGCAATTATTATTTACTTTTGTTGTTTACCGTTAACAACATTTTCGTAATTTTCAATTTTACTTCCGGTTAACTTTTAATGTAATCAAATGAATATCAATTTTTTCGCGCCAATTGATTATTCTACCGTTTTCCGTATAAGTGAATTTCTTTTTATTAAAGTATTGGTCCGTTTAACGTTGTGTCTTTGTAGACTCGTTGGGGCCGAGTGATTTTTCTCGTACAAAATATATCAACAGCATCACTTTGATGTTGCGTTTCAAATACAGCACTTGTATATCAACATGTTGCTGTAGCAACACACATAATTGTATACAAGCAAACTTCTAACATGTATAACAGTTGACTTCTGATGTTTACAATGCAGGTTACGGTTGTAACGACATGATTTCAGTATTTTAATACGTTTACATGACATAGATAACAGAGGTTGTAATATTTGTTAAATGAGTCTAAACTAAGTATAAGTAAACGGGCAATAAAAACAGTTTTCTTTTGAATCTTTTTTAAACGTTAATTTAAAAAATTACAAGAAATCGTTTGTATTAAGGTGATACCGCCGTATAAAAAAAGGAGAATAGAGTCGTATTTTATGCTAAGATTACGTGTAAATACATATTTCTGTACGAGCAATTAATTTTATTTAATTAAACATACAATAAAATGAATTTGTAGCAATAATAAGTTCAACAATGAAAAATTATTATTAGGGTTATTTACTAATAAGCTTAAAATTTTTACACAAAATGCTTTATATAAAACGAAGAAGTAATACATATATGTATATACATATATAGTATATTTATTATTTATTTTATTTATTTGTTATATTATTTATTTATTTATGTATGTATGTTTATATGTATAATAATTATTTCCTTAAAAGAAAACAATTTTTGGCAAGGGAAAAACTAATTTTAAAACAACATTAATATAATAAATATAATACAATAATATACTGCCTATTTGTTAATATGCGAACGACAGTTTATTGTTTATGTATGGAAAACAAAAATTAAAATTTTAAATTTGTTTTTGTTTTTAGTATACATATTTATAACAAAGAAAACTTTCGTTTGTATTTTAAAAATAAATAAAAAAACAAGCAAAAACAATCATATTAAAGGTATTCACGTCACAGGTTTTTTGGTTAAGTTCGAAGATTAATATTGTTGTATTTTACAGCTTTTGGTATCGTTAAAATGTGTGTATTAGTTAGTTAAAACGTAGTGTAGCGTCTTGTTATCTACAACAATATGTCAATGTATTACGTTCTCAACGCAAAAACCTATTTTATTTAAGGCCTAACCTTATTATGCTTTTGTTGGCTTAAGCTACTGTCAAAAATCAACGAATTTTTAAATTTTTTCAGTAACTTGAAAGAAAAAAACACATTAATTAAAAAGTACTAAAAAATGCAACAGTGCGTACATATCAAATGAAAGGCTGATTGCAAATTACAATCATAGTCGCTGTTTGCTTAAGCAAATGACACTTGACGAAAAGTTTCTTTTACTACATTTACACCTAAGCGAAATCTAGTAGATTTGATTTAAAATCTTTATTAAAATCGATACCGTTTATACCACTGTTTTTTGAAATTTTGCAAGATTTCGTTGTCAAAACAGTATATTTATTTACAAGGTGGTCTAAGAGGCTCTCTTTGCTCTACTTCTCTTAAATTCAAACTCCATATACAAAAAATTTAAACAATAAAGTACTTGCGCAATTGCAACCATCTTATATATTACACTGTGCATGAAATTGACACTTTTTTTTCGTGACAAGCTGGGCACCTAGCGTTTTAACATAATTCGGGTACGCTGAATCCAGTGGTGCCCACGGTTTTTTAAGATTGGCTCTGGTTTTCGAGATATACCGTTATTTCGAAAATGGAGGAGGTTGCACAACATATGTTCGCGTAACTCAAAAACGCTTTAGCTTATTGAAAAAACCGAAATTCCGCAATAAAATTTCCTTTAAGAAAAGTAAAACTTCTTTCTAATATTCGCAGTCGTTTTAGGAACATAATTTTTTGTTTGAAAAAAAATTAATTTTTTTATAAAAATTTCGAAATTTTTATTTTTTTAAAATTCATAAAAAATTGAAAAATTCAGCTAGGCTTCTAATTTTTTGCACACATATAAAAAACAAAGCTGCAAACAAAACAAGCTATAAACATATGTTTGCAACTTTTGATTTTATTCACAAAAGTCGACAAATTTTAATTAATCTAAGAATTTCATAAAACGCAACATTTGTATTGGGGCCCCCTAAGGGATGGTGATAAAGGGAAAGTATAATTTAAGAAAATGTTAAGAACAAAAAACATTGGAGGTCGGTCATACATTTTATCCCCCTAGGAGTGAATCCTAGGCCTTAGAAACAAATGATGGGAATGAAAAATAAAGTTGCGCAGGTGCAAAATAAGCTATTTGTGATTAAAGTCTGTCTACAACTTTTGATTTTTTTCAGAAAAGATGAAATTTTTGAATTTTTTATATAACCAAACTAAAAATTTTTTGTTGTTAAGTAGTTTTTATTTAGAAATTTATTCTTCCTCCTGCAGATTCCAACAAATATCCCCTAATAGCGAATCAAGTTGTTTGCCGCTATACCAGTGTTCGAGCCTGGCTGTTACTTGGTGAAATCTCTCGCCATGTTCATCAGACTCGGCTGGTGATTGTTCATTAAATTTTTCGGCATGGCAATGCAAAAAATGTATTTTCAATGACATTCTAACGTTTAAGTTTTTAAATGCGGTTAGCATATTTTTGATTAAAATTCGCCAGTTTTCAGACCGATGATTTCCTAATACATTTTCTATTACTGATTTCACACAATTCCAGGCCAATAGCTCGATATCATTCAATGCAACCTCAAATTGATGGTCCTTCATAAGACGGCGAATGTCCGGTCCATTAAGAATTCCTGTAAAATATAAACATTATGAAATGAAATATAAATCTAATTTAATAAAGTAGTTAGAGTTCATAACTTCTTTTACTTTCATGCCGCTTAATCGTGGAAAAATTCGGTGCAATTCGGTAAAAGCAACACCATCTGGGCTCAATGCTTTTATAAAATTTTTTACAATACCCAGTTTGATGTGGAGTGGAGGAAGCAAAATCTTTTCCATCGACAGTAGTAGTAGCAGTTTCAGTAGTGATTTTACGGCGACTTGGCATATTTTTATATTTCCCACACACATAACAAAAGTAATTAAACTTTTTACACGCCTCCATCTTAGATATTTCAATATAACTGTTTGGATACAAGACTGTCAGAGGCTTTAAAATTCACTAATCACTTTCGCAAGCACTTTCCATATGACAGTGAAGGGGTTGAGGAACTCTTATTTATACTGTAATTGTTTTAATCAAAGTACCAGTCGAGACCTTCATGACCATGTTTTGTAAAAAAAAACCCAGGACGAATAATATTTCTAACTTTTCCAGGTGTAGATTTTATTGTCAATTTACCGCAGGTACCCAATAATTTGAAATCACAGGTAATTGAAAAATACTATGTTATAATTTTTAATTCTAAGAACCATACAAAATACCGTTGTACTTCAGTTCCATTACCTGCTCACCTAACGAAATGCTGTATCATATGTAAGGCTGGTTGCATTACAATATTGGGTACCTGCGTTAAATTGACAATAAAATCTACATTTTTTAACCGATTTTTATGGCTTGCGGCTTTTTTTATTTTTAAGATAAGTAGTTCTCAGAAAAAAGTGCAAAATGTTGAATATTTGCTTTATATTTTTTTTAATTATATTTTTAAATTGAAAAATATTACGAATTTGGCACGAAAAATTTTTTTTATCTCCATTAATTTTTAAATAATTCCAAAACGATAAGAGATAGAGTGTTTTACTTTTGAAAACCGAAACCTAATTTAGGGGAAAAAATTTGGCACGTCCATAAAAAAAATACCGATCTGATGGAAAAAAACCGATTACGGATTTGAGTTCAGCGCATCAAAATCCACATAGACCACATAGTTTTAATTAACGGGAAGAAAAAAAATTATTTTTTGTCGAGCAGTGTTATTTATGGCTTGTTTTGTTTGCAGCTTTGTTTTTTATATGTCTGCAAAAAATTAGAAGCCTAGCTGAATTTTTCAATTTTTTATGAATTTTAAAAAAATAAAAATTTCGAAATTTTGATAAAAAAATTAATTTTTTTTTCAAAAAAAATTATTTTTCTAAAACGACTGAGAATATTAGAAAGGAGTTTTACTTTTCTTAAAGGAAATTTTATTGCGGAATTTCGGTTTTTTAAGTTTTTTCAATAAGCTAAAGCGTTTTTGAGTTACGCGAACATATGTTGTGCAACCTCCTCCATTTTCGAAATAACGGTATATCTCGAAAACCAGAGCCAATCTTAAAAAACCGTGGGCACCACTGGATTCAGCGTACCCGAATTATGTTAAAACGCTAGGTGCCCGGCTTGTCTGTTTTTTCAACTAGCACAGTGTTATTATTGAATATTTCTTTATGCAGCGTAGTATATTTTATTACAATTTAATAAAAACCACAATTGTATCGCGAAGTAGTACAAGATTTAAAGTAGATTCTGCCAAAATCTAGTGGCGAAGTAGATTTCGTTTTGTATGGGATTTCGCTCAAAATCCCGTAAGTACTAGATTTTATGTAGGTGTAAATGTAGTATAAGCCATTAAGAGCCTTTAGATTTCTACCTCACGGAAAGATACGATACATATTTCATAAAAAGTTACTATTTTGTTTATGAAACAGATTTTGTCAGCTGATTCATAACATCACAATATAAAATTTGCTGAAAATTAACTGGACTGATGGTCTTACGAAAATATTTTGCAATAAATTTAATTTTTACACTACGTCTAACCAGCGTTGTCATTTTAGTGCTTTTGGGTATTTCTTGGTGCTTGTTAGCTTTCTTTACTCGAGTACTTTTTTCAAATTAATTAATTAAAGAAGAATCATGAAAAATCAATCAGATTGTATGGTTTTTTTCAATTCATATTATATCAATTAAAGAACACGACAAAAAAAGCAAATTGCATTAAAACTATTTATTTTAATTTTATTTGTTTTGTATTAAATACAATTTTAAAAGTATTTGAAAAGCAAGCAAAAAATACTCTTTAAAAAATTTGTACTTGTTATTATATATTTACCTTTTTTAGATGAAATTGTCAAGACTAACAAAACATGCATTCAAAGTATTATGTACTTGCTGTCATTGTGAAATTAGTGCTTGACATAGCATTTTCTGAGGCCCAGCGAAACATAAACTCATATAAAAGCAATAAATCTCATCAATATACTTTATAGACTGAACTATGCTTTTTATGAAGAAAATCTTGCTTATTTTGCTTTATGCTTTGTTTATGTGAATTGTTAAATTGTTTAAACAAAAATTTAGTTAAACTTTATTGCATCATTATACATTGTGCTCTTGATCATGTTATCTTTAATTTGTACCCGTTTTTAAGCCGTAGGTGGCGCCATTGCTCCTTGAAGTGTTGTCAACACTGCCTCAAATGTAATGCGTAAGTATTAAAGCACTCTTACGAAGTCATGTCAGATAAAATATCTTCGCTTTGAGTGAAGTTTCTAACTTTGACAAAAAAGCGTAAAACAAGAGGTTTATGATACATTTGAAACCTTGACAACACTTAAACATTGCTTGTTTACCTATTAAAGTGGTTAGAAATTTTTACAAAAGAATATTTGTTATTCTAATCTTAATTTAACTGCACTAAAATTTTATTATCACATACGAACTTAACACAAAATTAATGAAAATTACACCAACTGATCGTCAAAGTGCGCAAAAAGATATGAGTTGCATAACTTTTCGCTTCGAGCTGCGTTAAAACTACATGTCACATGTTTCGTGAAACTATGTACATTTCATTTTAACATCAAAGTTAAAGCGAATATGTAACGCAACGCAAAGCAATAGTTTTATTTGACATGGCCTTTAAGTCTTCGGCGTTTGAACCCATTAGCACCAAATACTCATATTGATGACAAAATTAATGATACTGACATATCTGTGGATAAAATCAGCTGTTTTTGATTTTCTCTAAAGAACACCCGATGAAATATCCAGGAATGAATCGCTATTGAAATTCAGCACAATCGTCCCATAACTTTCTGAGATATGAGCAAAAAACCACGACCACCTCGTTTTTTTTCACAATTACAACAACAACATACATACATACAGACATGTAAAAAACATACCAAACAAAATAAATTACAAAAAAAAAAAATATTAAAAATAAGAAAAAAATAATAAAAAAAACTACAAAAAAAAAATTTAAAAAAAATTTAAAAAAAAATTTAAAAAAATTTTTTAAACATTTTTTAAAAAAATTTTTTAAAAAAATTTAAAAAAAATATAAAAAAAAATAATAAAATATAAATAATATATTAAATAAAATAAAATAAAATTTTTTTGGCTCAGCTGGGATTCGATGCCACATTTATTCTAACGTGTACGTATGCACGTATTTTATATGGGATGAATGGTGATACAAACAATTGTTATTGCATGACTACACGTTGTGAAGGGTATATAAGATTCGGCACGGCCGAATATAGCACTGTTACTTGTTTTTATCTAATATTTTGTATTAATATTTGCTTTAGCTAAAATATCATCTGGCATCACTTTCTATACCTGGCATTTCGTAACTTTTTACATTAAATTACCGCTCTTTTATTTTATTTTTGTTTTGCTCCAAAATAGCAAAACACACAGAAATAAAAAAACAAAAACGCAACGGTTTTTCCAAAACTACATGTTATTTTTTTCGATTTCTATGCAGTTGTCTCTGTGATATTCTCATAATTTATGGCACTATTTGCTGTTTTTGTTGTTGACTTTCTCAATATGAGTACATACATATGTAAATAAATTTGAAATGCAAAACAACAACTGCTAATGCGCGCGCAGCATTTATAATTAAAGCCAACAACACACTGACTTTTTAAAATGATTTTTTTTCTGTTAATATGTCTGCTTGTGTGCATGTGTCAGTGGAAGCATAGCTGCCAGATAAAATAGGATAAAATCGTCTAATTTGGGAGAAAAAATCGTCAAAATCGTCAAATAGTTTACTCAAATCGTCATAAAAACGTCAAAATAAAAAAACGCATTTTTCAAAACAAAACATTTTTTATTTAATGCATAACATAACAAACTTTTTAAATCCAGAGAGATCAATGGTTTTATTAGACCCTTTTAAGTTAAGAACATGACAATAAATATAATACAATTTAGAATTAATTTCGAAAAATAAATATAAATATGTATATAAATACAAAAAATAATAAATAATGAATTGGCTGCATCTAATTCAGACTAATTGACAAATAATTATAATCATTTCTTTCTAAAGCTTCTACCGATTAAGGTAGCTTTAGGCAAGCGTTAGACGAGCACAACGCCAAAATAAACTACATCGTTTCGCTTTTTAGCCCATAAATTTATTTCTGGATCTGCCAACCAGTCTTCCTTAATTTTCTTCTTCTTGTTGGTTACCTGTGAAAAACACCATTAAAATTTCATTTTAGCTACTACAAAGTTTTGTATTAAAAATGGATGAAATTTCTACTTACAGAGGAAGAGCTGCTAGAATTTTCATCATCTTGGTTTTCTATTGAAAATATATTGTTTGATTTTTAAGGTTTTAATGTATAATTAAAAAGAACTTACCATTTTTTTGAAGTATTTAAGCATATTAATTTGTCACTTAAATCAGTGCTATTCAACCTATGGTACGCGAAATATTTCCAGTTGGTACGCGAATTCTTTTAAAATTTAAACGATTTCTATTTTGCAATTGGAAACAAAAAGAAAAATCATCCTAAAAGTATACCTTTAATGTACATGTTCTTATGTTTTTTGTAATTTTTATTATTTTTTTTTAATTTTATTGTTTTTTATTATTAATAAATAAAATAGATTAGAAATTTTAAAATTGTTTACATTAAATTTTTTTGGTGGTACGCGAAAAGTTTGTCGTGAATTTAGTGGTACACGAGCCAAAAAGATTGAATAGCACTGACTTAAATAATTTAAATAAATTTACTTAAAAAACTGAAATTGTTTAAAACGCATTTCCAAATTAATATTTGTTCGTGTTGTAGGTATCAGTTGATAAAATGTGGCATATACTATGTTAAAAAAAGGAACAAAGTGGAAAAATTATCCACACAAACACATTAAATATTGAAAGATTTATCTCTTTCACTCTGTTCTGTTATTAATAACATAAAAAACCGTTACAAACTATTTTTATCTAGTTTAAGGTTGGTATAAAAGTAATGAAAAATGTTGCAAACTTGAATTCTTGAAAATCGTCAAAAACATAGCATAAATCGTCAAATCGTCAACACTTAATTTAAGCACGTAAAATCGTCAAAATGACGATAAATCGTCAAATCTGGCAGCTATGAGTGGAAGCCCTTTTAATAGAAAAACAAAATCAGACAAATAGAAAACTTTATAAATTACAAAAAAGAAAACAAAACAACCTGAAGATGATGATGAAAGAGAAGCAGAGAAAAAGCAAGAGCGAAAAACTAATAATAACAACAATCCTAATGTGATAGATTTTGTTTTGCCATTTATGTGCGATAATTCATGAGGATGATGATGGCAGACTGGCAATAACAAATGGTACAACTAGTAGACAGAAAATAGTCAAATGAAAGAAAGACCAACAAGAAACACACATACTCCTGCATGTGTTACGAAAATAATATTTAAGATTTTAAGTTATTTTTATAACGTACACTGTTGCCAGTGATGTAAATGTGGTTAAAATATCTGGAAAATGTTAATTTTTGTTTAATATTTAACAAATATTAAAAAAAAAATTAAAGTAACGGTGTACATAGTTTTTAAAATGTACACAGTTGATGTGAATTTTAAAATATTTGTTTAATAACAAAATTTTCCTTATTAAGAGTTCTTTTAGTAAAACTAACATATCAATGTTAAATTCAAACATTCAAAAACATAAAATATGGCACATCATATATTTAGCGATTCTACAATGCTATAAAATAATTAGTTTTTAATTTCTATTGGTATTTTGATAAAAATAGAACAAAAGGGTTAATTTACGCACTTAAACATAATCAATAGAAATGTTCTCTAACTTTTGAATAACACAATAAATGAATGAATGAAAATTTAAGGAAATTTTTAAAAAGTTTGTAATTAATAATTTATAAATTTATTATAAATCAATTTTATTCTGGCTTAAGTTAATTTTTCTCTATTCTTAAAATGATTACAATTTTATTTAATAATCGTTTTTAGAAAGTTTAATAATAGAAAAAGCCAGAATAAAAATGATTCATAATAATTTTAAGAATAAAAGGTTCGAATATATACAAATTAATAATTATTTAAAATTATATATTTAAAAGTGTTGTTGCGAATATTATTTTTTTATTTTAAAGCTACAAAAAAATTTTTTTTGTGATTAAAATTTAAAAGTTAAATTCCGACTATTTTTAAACTAAAATAAGTATATGATGATTAACATTTGATAAATAATATGAAAAAATAGTTTCCCAAGACAAATTGCCTTTTTCCAATATTCCGACTTTATATTAAAGTCTAAAATTAATAGTTTTTACTAAATTTAAGCATATTTATAAAGCTCTTTAGAAAACTAAAATATTTAGATCATGTTCGAAAATTCGAAATTCAGTTCGAATTTTCGAACTTGAATAAAAACAGTTAGAAATAAATTCTGGTACCATTTTAGTAAAAACAGATGATAACTTGTTTCAAAGATATTTTAAAGGATTCGAAATTAATTCACTCTTAAAAATCAAAGTTTAATCTTAAGTATTTTAATGGAAATTTTTAGCAAACTATTTGAATACAAAAATTTTAACGATATAATTGAAAATTTTTTCATAACTTACAATTGTTTAAGAAAAAAAAATATTCCAGAGTTTTTCCATACGGCCTCTACATGTTAAAACTAATTAAGCCACTACTTAAGGTATTATACGAAATTGTCGTTTTCAAAGCTAAGTCCAACTTATAAATATATTTACATATCGCTCACTAACTCAACAAATTTATTCGAACAATTCGCACACTAAATACAAAATTTTTCCAAAACCATTTTTTTGCCATAAATCAAGTCATATTTTAAATTACTTTAAAATGTTTTACATTAATTGGATCTACATATGTACATACACATGTATATACAAAAAAATTTCTTAAAATTTATAAATCGTTTTTTCAAGATAAATAAAAATTTCAACATAATTTTTATTTACAAATGAATAACGTTATTTTGTTTAACTTAAACTTGTGTGTGTGTGTTTAAATATTGCTTTTGGATGCAGTTTTTGTTGAATTCTAGTTCTTTCTATTTTCGAAAGCCGACATTGCGACTTATTTTGACTTTGTCCTTAAAAGAACCGAACGACTTTTGTAAGTCCATAATATTATTGTGTTATTTAGGTTATTAAAATCAAGTACTTATTGATTGCTATAAAAGTAAGTACTTATTTTAGTACCTATTTATAAGAGATCGTAATAAGTACTTATACGAGTCCATAGGGACTAGAGTAAGCTAGGGTGGTAAATATATGTCTTTAATGACGTTACTGTGTTAAAATAATGGGCATAGATGCCAAATTGTAAGAAGTGAAGAACTGTTTTCTAGTACTTTAAACTCATTATTTTGTAATTTGTTATTTTGCTGGGATGTTGCAAAAGTCATTAACCTATCGAAAAATAAAAGTTTTGCTTTTACATTTGTAAAGTAAACGGTTACATATTACAAGTCGAAAAGATATGAAAATTTCGACATAAAAAAAAATACAGTTAATGAACATCGGATAACAACTTTTGTGCTATTTTATATTCAAATAAGTTTTTTATATAAATCTGATGACTTTTTAATTTTCACAGTTTAATGTTTAAACTTTAAATATAAAGATAATAACCAGTTATTAGCTTTTTTATTAAAGTATTTTAAAAATAAACCTTTTTAAGGCATCTTCGAAAAATCGAACTTAATTTAAAATTTTCGAACATTAACTAAAAATGACGAAAGTGTGTTTCAGAAGTTTTTAGGTAATCAAAATAAATATGTTTTTTAAATTCAGTTTAAAATTTTGCTTAATTGTTAACACTTTTTCTAAAAAATATTTTAAATAAAACCGTTAAATTATTTAAAGCAGCCTGTCAGCTAAAAAAAATTTAACATGGTGGTGTTTTTCATTTTAGCAACAAATACACTCTCACAGAAATTGGTCGAGAAAGAAACGAATAGAACAAACGATTAAAAGAAAACTTGGGCAAAAACACAAGGCATAACACATTAAATGGTGAGTGAGGAAAAACGTCTCGTCTGGCCAAGACAGAACGAACAAAAATAAATTTTTCATTATTATTTTTTTTTGAATTTAAACAAGACAAGAACTTAAAAAAATTTTAAGTTACGCGAGTTTTTCAAAAAAGTGCAAGGTAAAAGATTTTTTTAAATTAAAACCAGTGCAGAAGTATTGAGTGACAAACTATACAGTCTAAAAGAAAACTTAAAAAAAATTTTCTTTGTAAAGGAATTTTTGGTGAATATTTTTCCATATAGAAAAATGTCTAGTTGAAATAAATAGAAGAAGAAAAAGTGGCAAAAATGGTTTCATATAAAAACGTCCCCTTAAAATAATAAAAAAAAACTACTCTTGCACACTCACTCTAGTACTTCAGACATTGTAGACGCAAGTTATTTTTATATAATGTAGAGGAAATGAAAAAAAAATCGCTAAAAATTTATAAAAAAAGTCTGTTCTACTACATGGTGGCAAATGAAATGAAAAAATATAATAATAAAATACACTCACACATGGAAATATAATGAAAAATAACGAAAAGTACAAAAATAAAAAAGAGCCCGAAAAAGAAATTCACAGAAAATTGTGTAACAACATTTTCTTTTTTATAAAAATACATCGTTTTTCAAAAGTAAAAAAGTAATTTGATGAAAAATCTCTTCAATTTAAAGAAAAGTGTTTCAGAAAAAAAATGTTTTTAAATATTTAAGTAAAAATATTTTACATAAGTGCTAAAGAAAATCTTAAAGAAAGTGATTAATGTGTCTGGTTTTATGCAAGAAAATTGAAAAAAAAACTACGACACAAATCGATTACAATTTCTCTTAATATCACAATATTATTTTAAAAATAATTAAAAATTGAAAATCCCTAAAATACGTAAAAACCATCAGTCTGATTAAAACGTCACCAAAAAAAAAAAAAAAATATACTAAAAGAAATGCATATAATAAAGTTTCACCCAGACTTTCCCCCTTCCATTATTTAAATTAATATTCAAAGTGTAACACCATTAAAAATCCCTCTTGCCACCCTACACCACCTAAACAAAAAAAAAAAATTAGAAAAAAACACGACACTCAAGAGCTCTCATATGCCATTTGTCATCACAACAGAGTCAGACATGACGTTGTTATAAGCAGCGGCAGCAGCAACAAATATGAGGTGTAATCGTGGCAGGTTGTACGGACAGTCAACAAAAATATGGATTGAGGAGTATAGAAAATCTTTAATACTTGAATGTTCACAAGAACTATTTAAACCACACAAGGGACAGAAGATTCTTTTTATAGATCCAACAGATATTTAAGGGAATAGTAGTGTGTGAATTAAAAATGATTCGTCTAAAAGCTTAATTTTAATGTGATTGCGTTTGTTGACATTTGTATGTGTGGGAAACGTTAGATAACAGCTGGATATATGACACAATTGACAAAGCGTTTTAAAAAATGTTACGGAACTGAAAGTTACAAAGGCTAAAGTTGAAGAAAATTGGTTTTGACTGTAATTTTTCATAAACCCCTCTTCTAATAGTCATTGATGGGATAAATTTTAGTTAATCTTCGAATCATTAAGCAGAAGGTATATTTTAAAAGTAATTGAGAAGCAACAAGATGTTGAAATCAAGAATAACTTGATGTTTGCAAGCTTGAGGTTATAAAGTGGAAAACATACTTTTTTACAAACCAAATTTCATCAGATTATAGAATAATGGAAATTATTATTGGAATATAATTTTAAGCAATAGGTTTACCCCTACTAGATTGGCAGAACTACAGTTGGCAATAACGTTGCGCGTTTCTCGTCAATTTAGTATTTCCGTCGGCGTTAACTTAAAGCAAAAATCCAACGAATCGATATTTCTTAATCGAAAAATTATGCGATTGCAAAATTCTGCATGCAAGCACTGAATTCGTTAAATGGTCGTATGGTTCGTGGTGTCATCTTGATAAAACTAATCAGTCCTCAAAATATCGGTTACAATGGAGAATTTCCCTTAACAACGTTTCCTAACTTAATACAAATCAAAATGGGCTGACTACACTACACTTCATATTCTTTGGATGTTAAGGGTCTTCAAGAACTGCTTGTCAGCCCCATGTGCAAGTGTCTTCTTAGCTCTATCGGGCGGGTTTATTTTTTTAACAAGTTAAATTGCGATAGTGAAAGATATTTTTAAGCAATATATTTTACAAAGTGCCTCTGATAATGCTCAATTATTGTTAGTATTCTTGGTTAATTTTCAACATTTTGTAATACAGAGGTGATTTGATTTAATGTCAGTCCCGCTGCTATATTTGCCATGCTCATGTCATTTAAGTTTTACAGGTGGCAATTTTTCGTACAAGTATTTTTCGGTTTTTACAGAAGCATTAGGCTTAAAAGCTTAAACTAATTAATCCCTTCTTGCAATGTATGAGGTCTTTAAGCCACTGAACTGGGTATACTGAGAGAGATCCAATATCCAAGTAAAGTGAGATCCAAGTAAACTTTCTCTTAATCTTCCCGAGGGAGGCCAAAAATTCATTAAAGTTAAAGCAACAGTGACATTATTGGTTGAGAAAAGTCCATCCTAGAACGAGCATTAATCTTTTAACATCCGGTCTTTCCTTAGCGTCTTGGGTAGCAACCAAAGCCACCATTTGGTCTCCGATAAGGCCTTACTTATGAACAGTGTAAGGTAAGTCCAAATGGCTCTTGGTTCCCGTATTATCACAAAAATCCTGGTCAGCTGTAAGCTTTCCTAATTGTTGGCTTTATGCTGCCAGAATAGCATAATTATACACAGTGGGCCAAAAGTCACCATTGAGATTAAAAACTAAATAAGTTTTTCGTTAATATATTTTTTTTATACATACAGTATGGAAAATGAAGTAACTTAGCTTACTCCCATCCAACCTTCGTAATAATTGGCTCGATTTAGGGCATTTTCCATAACATCTTTCTAAATATGTAGCTGTAGCACTCGTTTTTCTGCAACATTGATGGCCTTGAGTTCAAGATTTATCTCGGGCTTGTTAGCATAGACTTGTTAACTTAAAAACCCCCAAAGAAAAGAGTTGGGTGAAAACTAATCTTGCAAACACGCGCTCGTAAGTTAATTTCCAAATTTTTGGAAATTGTTGGATCTCCAAAAATTTTATTTAAAAATGTCAGTCTTTCTCTGGACTTTTCTCAATATCAAGACATAAAAAATGTTCTATCATAAACCGATAATACTCTTTTACAGCACTTCCATCTTCAGTTTCTTTCAGATGTAATGCCACATCAAATTGTATAACTATAGAAAATAATTGGCATGGATGAATGGCTCTTGAGTTTTCAGATCCCCAGAACATACAGTTCGGCTTAATTACATATGAAAATAAGCTTCTTTAATCATAATAAAAAGGAAAATGTTATTAAGATCTACAGTGATTTTTGGTCCGACCTGTAATTCGATATGTAATAATAACGTGGTGGAAATTTCACCAGGTAATATGACTAAATCTGATTTATTTGGTACGAGTATATTATTTTAATCTATAGTCACAAGCAGTACCGTGAGTATCCGTAGTACTTCTATATCAGATTATAAATTTTTATAATATGACTTTTATATTGATAATTGGTCATCAAGTACTTCTGCTACAGCTGCAATACAGATGAGGAAGAAAATATTACATCATTTTGATCAGCGATAGGCACTATTGGGAATGAAAACTAAACATGTCTCTCTAATAAGATGAGTTTAGAGTATTCAATAACTGTTATATAAAGCCAATTAGTTGGCTTTAAAAAAAATATGATAGAAAGGGAGCTAAAGACGGTATTTCAGAGGGACCTACTCTTCAAAGCTACCAGAATATGTTTTAGTTATCTGCCAATCTAATGCCACAAATTAATTCATTTTAGAATAGAACTAAAGCCTTCTCTGATTTGATTCTATTTTGCTTAACTTTCCTTGGCAAGTTTTACAAAAAGAAGAGCAATGTTAATTAAAGTTCTCTCACCAGATATATATATATATATATATATAAATTCGCAACTGAGAAGCAAATTTTTATTTGAAAATGTGGTTTCCCTGAGCATGGCAGACTGAGTTCAAAGGACATATAAATAGGTTAATTGATATGAAGAACAGGTAGCTCTTGTGCAACTCACTTGGGTTCATTATATTGATCCCGTTGAATACTATAGTAAGAAAAGAATAGAAAAGAAGAGAAAGCGAAGCAGACTAGTCTACCAGAGCACTCGCATGGAATATTTTAATACAAGATATGAACCTATAGTTATAACAAATATAAAGACATGAAGTAGTCAATCAAGTTTCAATCGTAGATTTAAATTAAGCCAAAGTTAAAAAAAGTGAAAAATTGTCACTATCTCCAAGTGTTCTGGAATGTCTACAATTAAGAGAAATAGAGTTTTACGGTAATTGTTTTCAGTATATATACGCCTAAATAAGAAATTCGTGCTTTAAAATATTAAAAAAAAGCACGTCCATTGAAAATCTGTGTGGAACAAAGAACCACAAAGAATCTATTTCATTCAGTTCGATTTGAGAATATTTTCTTTAATTCTCTTCAGCTTAGGCCACTACATCTGATTCCAATGTTTAGTTGTCGGTAACAAGTATGAAATGATATACATACTCTTCGTTTCCCACACTGTAGATTCCAGTCAATGACATTTTTACCAGTCTCACCAGGAGACCTGTGCAATATACGACCAAGCTATTGCTGTTGACCGCTAATTTGTTTTTCTCAAAAGTTCTTTAAAACATAAGGTATTCGGTTAGAAAACTTTTTATGAAATTAAGACATTGGTTCCTGAAAATAGCTGAAGATTTCAATAGTAACCGAAGGGTACAAAATGCTTGGTTGGCACTAAAGACTTTATAGGGCACATTCCAACTGGAACTTTCCGTGAGGCTGATATTATTTTCATACTCCAGACTCTTGGCTTGTTGGTTAACACCCTTTTCCTAAGAAGAGTTGTATTGAAATAAGTTTTAGGGGTATTTTAGGCAGCTTTACTTATAAAGGATGGTTAAATTTTAAAGACCGATGTTGATTTTGAATAAAATAAAAACTATTTAGGAAATTATTGTCATTTCTTTTTATTATGATCATATTGGTATGATTCAAGTATGTATGGAACAAAATAGCGGCCAAATGGCCGCAGCAATCTCGGTGGCATACCTCCATCCGATGGTCCAAATTTTCAATGACGATGTTAATGTTCAATAGATGGACATGATGATGAGTCGAGGTTAACTGCTGTTTTGCCACACTATCGGGAAAAACAGCAACGTATTCCGTTCAACGAACCAAGAAGGTATTCACAGATGTTTTAACATTTCACATAGACTTGTTTTGCTGAAATTTAAATATTTTTCACAATACTCCCGATTGTGGACGAATTTGCACCAAAATAATCACAAAGTGCACGAAATACATTTGCACTTGAAAGCCCATTTTCATAATAAGCCTGAATAACTTTAACGCGTTGCTCGATTGTGTATCTTTCCATGGTTCAAATGGAGTTAGTCTGAAATTGAGAAATGTCGAATAAAATGCAGAGAAAAAGCTTGACGTTTAGGTGTGATTCACATTCAACATCGGCCCTTAAAATTGAACCATCCTTTAAAAGTTACCCACAAAAAAAAAAACAACAAATTGACAGCTGATTTCAACTTTTGTCGAATTTTTTGTTAGAGTGACCAACACTCTACTGAACAAATGGCGATAAATTAAAATTTTGCGATAGTTTTGGGAAACAATTAAATTTTTACGTTAATCTTGGGACATCCGATTTAAGAAAAGTGTTGAAGATGGGGACAGTATAGACAACACTCTTATTGGAGTTCAACTCCTATTTGTAATTTCAATTGGACATGATATATTAAGGTGTGACGCATAAAGCAATAGGATATCATTGGACGTCTTATAGTAATAGGATCAGGTAGATCATCTGTAGGATTAAAAGTTGTTTAATCCTGATAAGGCTGCTGAGTTCATAATTATTTTAGATAGTTGAAAACGTAAGTGTCAGAACTCGAAACAACTTAAAGAAGAAAACCTTATTATACTAAAGAGTCAGTTTAATGGGATTTTTAAAATCCTAGATAATCTATATCTCTGCTTACAATAAGCTTATCAACAACTACGTCTGTACATGCAATATTTTTTTTTTTAAATTTATATCGCCGTGTATACAGCCAATTATCTAGAACACATATGTATCAACACTAGAATTTTCGTTTGATTGCCTGACTCCCTGAATTCAGTTGGCTTAAAAACGACTAAATGGATATTGATAAAAGTCTGCATGCAGGTAGTTTGAGATCTACATATGTTAACATATAGGGCACTTATTATCGTGAAAAAATATTTCATTTCTAGCAAAAAATAGCAAAATGCAACAGAAAATCGAATTTAAAATGTTACTACAAGATTTACAAGAGATTAAGGTGTATACGGACACAAGAGAAGGACGATAATTGAAGAGTTGCACTAACGAAGATAGCAGAATTTTTTTTTATTAAAACTAGTACAATACGAAAATGTTGTTGCCAATGTGAACCGGGTTCAACTAGATTTCTAATAAAATTAGCTTATAGTCGAGAGGTAGAATGAGTCCTCCAACTTATACTTACAACAAGAAAATTAATGACAATTTTAAAATGTACAATTCAAAAATATAGTTAACTTCTTGCACTTTAGTTAAAAATGTCCTTTAAAAAATTAACAAAACAGAACAAAAATGTAACTGGTGTTGGGTGTTTGTACTTGAGGGAAGGATGCCCTTTAATAACATTATTTTTATACAGATTTGTTTTTTCCTTTTGTTACAGAGACTTCGGGAGTACTTTGATTTTCTCTAAGACACTTAACAAAACACCATGAATAAAATGTTCAAATTTTTGTAGAAAAAGAAAAAATACAACCAAAAGCAATAAAACTGAAATTATAATTTTTTCATTCATTTAGAACAATTCTACTAACACGTCAATTCAACGCTACGTCATTTTATTATTTATCTATGTTTTTCTTTAATACTCTTAAAACAACGAAATCAAATTTGATAAAAAAAAATGCACAACATAAAATATGAAAAAAATCTCAAAATTTAAGTAATAAATTATATAAAACAATAAAAAAAACAATAATAAATAAATAAATTAATTAATTAAAACAACAACAACTACAAAAACGGCAACAAACATGTTCGATATTCGTTGAGTTCCTATAAAAATCACGGCTGAAACGACAACAACACAACACAAAAACCAACACAAACAAACAAACAAACATGTATAAATAAAAGAAAACGATTGTAAAAAAAACCTAAAATAACATAGAAAAAAAGGGAACAAAACAAATAAAAAAGAACTCTCCCATACACAATCACCCCACAAGCACACACATACTACATACACTGAATCTCTTTCTCCATCACTCACACAATATAAATGGCTTTGATGATAAAAATGATGCTGCCAGCATATAAACAAATATCATCAGCAGGAGCATCAGTAACAAATTTTATAAACAACAACTACAACAATAATAAACAATTAATGAAGATAAGACGAAGAGCTTGAAATCAGTCAAACTTTAGTTAATAAAACAAGCATTAAACAGCAACAACAACTAACAATAAAACACAACAAGGAGGAGAAACAAATTTAAACTAATAAGAACTTTTTCTTTCTCACTGTCCTGTTTTCATTTCCTTTTGTTGCAGACTAGTGTTACACGTTTTATATTTCATTTTGTAAAAAAACAAACAACTTTCTTTTAAATACTTGAGGTGAGTATAAAGAAATTTAAAACACACATACTATTACACTCGTTAACGAAATATGTATGTATAATTGACTTGTATTAATGTAATTTAAAAGTTTATTAACTTAAAGATTTTAAGTTAAATATTAGGGGGCATCAGAATGAATAAATACCAGACCATATATTGGGTGACCAGTTAAGAAAAATTGGAAAATTAAGTCAGTTAAATTAAAAAGCAATATGCAGTGTTAGATATCAAATTGTGTCTGCCTTTATTTTGAAAGTATATTTATGGAAAATTATTCTAATGGCAGACTCGACTGTTCTAACAGTATATATATATATAATTTTCGATGACTCGGTCCATTATTTACCTCGAATGTTGGAGTCTTTCTAGTTTAAATTAGTTGGCTAAAGTATTAGCGTATACTACATAAAGGGTTTTTCAATAAGAGCGCTACAAAAGTTTTTTTTTAATAAAACAAAAATGGTTTTGGATATCAATGAAATTCCTTATTCCTGTGAAAGTACGTTCGATGTATGGAATTCGATTGCTTTTGCATGGCCACCACGGGCACCCTGCAGAAGTCCAGACGCTGAACCCAATTTTCGACGGTTTTTAAGCATAAATCAGGCGATACTGCTGCAATTTCACGCTCGATATTCGTACGAAGTTTATCAATCGTCGCTGGCTTGTTGGCATAGACTATAGACTTGACGTAGCCCCACAGGAAATAGACTAACGGCGTCAAATCGCACGACCGAGGCGGCCAATCGACTGGACCATTTCGTGAAATAACACGTTTTCTAAACTTGGTTTCCAATAAATTGATTGTGACATTCGCTGTGTGGCTTGTGGCGCCATCCTGTTTGAACCACATTTCCTTCAAGTCCTTATCATCCAATTGGGGCCAAAAATATTCTGTTGTCACTGAACGGTAGCAAATCCTGTTCACAGTAAAGTGCCGGTCTTGATCATTACGGAAGAAGTACGGTCCAATGACGCCGCCGGCACATAAACCGCACCAAACCGTAATTTTTTCGGGATGCAATGATGACTCATGGAGTACGTGTGGATTGCTGTCTGACCAATAATGCATATTTTGCTCATTGACGAAGCCATTCAGCCAGAAATGAGCCTCATCGCTGAAGATGATTTTTCGATGAAAATCCCAATCATTTTAAAGTTGTTGCTTAGCCCAATTCACGAACACGCGACGCTTCTGGTGGTCCAGCGGCTTCAGTTCTTGCGTCAATTTGATCTTATAAGCGGCAGCAATATTCTCAAAACTACGGGCACTTCTTTGTCTCACTGGCACGGGAACATTTTGTACTGTGCCTGTGGATTCAAATTTTTTTCACAAGACGCTCAATTGTTGATCTGGTAAGACGGTTATGACGAACATAAATTGGACGTAGCGCTCTTTACGTTGAGCCCACTGACTCCGAATTTCGGTAGTAAATTTTAATATTTTCGACTTGTTGTTGGCTCGTATAACTTTCCATCATGAAATGGCAAACCTTACTGAAGAGAAATGTCAAAAGGGGCAAAAAATATGGCGTCGTTTGCTGCCCTTATCGTCTACTGTTGTAGCGTGCCTGTTGAAAAACCCTGTAGCCCTGAAGAAAATAACCAAAAATTGTAAAGTTACAGTTGAGGAACATCCGTGGTGTGATCACAATTCTCAAATATTTCCTACACAATTTGAAGCATAGATTTTCTTGTATGACATGCTGTGCCGTTTCCTTGAAACCATATAGTTCTTCTAGTAAAGATGCACTAAATTTATTTTAGGCTGACACACATTTATAGTTGTAAGTAGGTAGAACAGGCAGCTGTTGTGCCGCTCACTTGGGTCCACTATATTGATTCCTTTGTGATACTTGAAGAGAATAGAAAATAAGGGAAATAAAAGCAGACCAGTTCAGAGTCTATAGTGGGAATCCCCACCAGACTAGCAGAGAAGCACACTACTTATTATTCCATCGGGGCACCCCTAAATAGTATAGTTGTATAAAGGGTCCGCCAAATAATTTTTTTTTTGGAAATTGCTAAAAAAAATTGTAGCTTCGGCTATGTGGCACGTAGCACCAAATGTTGCCAATATTCTCCTCTTCAATTTTTGTGAACAAAAATTCGTTCAACATGATTCGATAATAATCGCCATTGACTACGGCCGCTCCTTGCTCATTTTCGAAGAAAAATGACCCAATTATGCCTCTGGAAAAAAATCCGCACCAAAAAGTGACTCGTTTTTGATGTATCGGCTTTCTAATGTATGCCTGCGGGTTTTCTGGGCCCCAAATGCAACAATTTTGCTTGTTTACCAAGATCAAAATGAGCTTCATCTAAAAAGATGATTTTTTTTGGAAAAATCGTCATCTTCTATAAGTCGATCGCAGGCCCACTTTTCCAGCTTTGTTCAAGCGTATACACAACGATATTCGTTTAGCGGAAGGATAAAACTAATTAGAAGGCGGACCCTATATACTTATATATTTTCTTTTCCCATTAGCGGAATAAAGCTGTTACCTTAACTGGTAATAGGATATAAGATTCTGAGTTAACAAATTCGACAAATCATTAATATACTGGACAAGTCTTTAAACTCAATGATTTTTAAGACTCCAGACTACACAACACTATATTTAGAATAGACTGGTTAAAATATCGGACTAGATATTAGAACTTTTCTGTAGCTAAATGCTACACAGTGATACAAAACAAAATGAAATAGAAATACCTAGGAAGTGGCATTATTTTTCCGGAAGGTGTTATCGAGCATAACTTGAATCAGTTTTTTTTTTGTAATTCTAACATTGGTTTAGTAGTAACTTACTGCCCAAGGGCTCCAGCATTTAATTTGTATCGGATTTCATAAATTTCTACAATTTGGCGAAAAAATTACACCGAAAATTTATTTGCTGGAGAAATACACTCAGATTTTTTTATGGCTACTTAAACAACGTTTATACCGTTTAAAGGGCCTCAGTTGATATATAACTAAGTTACTGTCATATAAGTACATAAAGGTACGAAAAAATGGTTTTTACCCGTCCCTCAATATTTCGAACGGGTTTAAATTACACCTACCTTTCAGAAAAATAGTGGCATTTCCAAGGTTTTTTTTTCTGTCACACAGTGTTGTAGACTACGTGATATTTTTTAATATTAATATTAAATTTCTTTTTTACAGAATATTTACTCATCAATAAACGCTCATAATACTCCACTGTACTTAAGAAAAGCTCAAAAAATACACACCCAAAGTCTTCCAAAGCCTAATAAAACAAAACGGAAAAACTTGAAAAAAAAAATAAAAATAGCTGCAGTTTCAACTGAATTTTAAAAAGGATATAAGAAACTTTAAAATTAACAGTTTCAAAACTAAAACCAAACGGCTAATAAAATAACGCCTTTCACAAGGCATGTTTATACCTGATTCTTTACGTAGCTGTATGATCGAGACGGACGTTAATTCTTATCTTCAAACATCATCCTCAGGACAGGTGCTGAATTTATACGTGGTATCAGTTTTTAAGCAATTAAAAGACATACAAAAATCCAAAAAAATGCATACATACATAATTATTTCAATCTAATATCTAAGATTAAAGCCAAAAACAAATACGAATATGTATGACCAGCTAAATGAAACTAACAGCATGGAAAAGGCTCATTTAATTTGTTTAACATCATCGAACCCCCCACCACAGAAACAAAGAGTTTAATTAAGAAAAAAGAAAATAAAAGAAAATCGAAAAAGGATCACAGCTTTTTTCCATTTAGCAAATTGTGTTTAACCAACTACATAAAAGAAAAAATAAAAGAAAAAAGAAAACACAACATAAAAGCGAAAAAAGCCCCCTAAACTAAAACCAACAAAATCATAAAGACTCTGTTTAAATCTCTCTTTCTCTCACACGTTAACTCTAAGTAATTACAAAAGTTACTAAAACTCTCAATCTCTCTGTCTGTGTGTGTGTTGTTATATTTTAAACAAAGTTTGTTTTTGGTGTAATTACATATTGTCGTGTTTATTATTACTTTTTTTTTTCTGTTTGTTTATTACCCGTAATCTTTTTTGTCTGTTTCCAATTTTTTTTTTATTTAATTCCATACTCGTATAAATATTCTTTCGTACTTTTTCTGATTCATATTATATGTCCTTATTTTATACATGTTGTTGTTTATTATTTGTTTTGATTTTCTCTTGTACTTTGTTGATGTACCCATATGTAAATGTCTCTGTATGTACCTATGTGGAACTCGTTACGTTAATTATGTTTTTTTTACTGTGACCCCTTTTACTTTGTCTCGCAAAGCGCGAGAGAAGCGAATTTTCAACTAAAGCTACAGGCAATAAATTTAGTTCTTTTCAAATAAACTACAGCTTGAAACATATACAGTGCGCTTAAAAATACAAGGAGCACTGATTAAGTACTAAAGTAAAGTACTAAATTACTTTTTATTAGAATTTCATTCATACTTAACTTTTTTGGGTACCGTTAGTTCTTTTTAAAAACAAAAATAACAAAAATGTGCATTTTATAATGAACCAAAATGATAAGGTCAGTGCATGTTATTACTTAGAGTAAAACTTGTCTTGCCTTGTTTTTTTAAAATTTATTTATATGTAATTTTTGTATGTACATACTACGTCATTTTTATAATTACGATAAGACATAGAATTAATAAAATTTCAATCTTCTTTCTCGCCAAAGGTTTAAAGTTACTACTTTCAGCTCTTTTTCCGAATAATATTGATGATAGTCACCAAAAGTTTTCCTTTACATTTGGAACTGGTGAACGTGCTGGCCATTCCACGATAGATACTATATGTTCTTTAAACCAGGTCTTAGTTGACCTGCTAACATGGATGGCAGCATTGTCTTGCTAGAAAATAAATGGTTTTCCTGTTGCTCGTCCCCTTTAAAAAAAAGTTTCAATGCTAAATAGCGCTTCTTGAACCATTTACTTACGGCCTAGTTCATAAAAATCAAAACAGATTTATAAAAGGTTTATAAGTCAAATCTCCATAAATCTTTATAAACCTCTAATAGTTTTTATCAATAAGGCTGTTAGTGTTTATTTTCTTCCCAGAGCACTTCTTTTTAAAGTATGATTTTTATATGCGATGTTCTTCTCCGTTGTTGCAATTAAGAAGCTCTAATTTCATCCCTACCACCAACAGTTTAATCATGCCTTCTCTTTAAGCACTTCCTTAAAAAAATGAGCAGCCTGTAAGGGGTCATTATAAGGACAAAACTAATACTAAAATAAATTTGTCTCCTCTTTTCTAGTGCTGAAATAATAAACAGTAAAGAATACATACTTTGTTGTGTTTTCCTATGCAAGCAATTGAAGCATTTCCATGGATGCAATATGGTAGGGAAATGAAGTCTGCATTGATGGTACAATGCGAACATTTTTGGTGGGTCCAAATATGCAGAAAAATGATTTGAGTTCAATTGCTAATACTCTAGACAATTCACTCTTGTTGAAGGTAATGCTGACATGAGCTTAATGCACTTTTCACCATTAGATTACAACCACCAAAATTTCTCTTCCAAAGTTTCATGTGTTTCTTTCACAAATCTCGCCAATAGTCTCTAAAACCATATGGACTTGAAGATTAATTTATTTGTTCTAAGAAAAATCTTTAAAATAAAAATAATTTTTTTTATTATAATAAAAGACATCACAAAATGTAATCGATGCGAATTTGTTGGCATGTGTTCTTTCGCAAACTCTATGCATTTCATTTTATGATTCTTACTCCAATATAAGGCTTTATTTAATTAGCTCAAATAATATGGGACTGTGATTAAATATCTCCTAAAGCTGTACTTTGTAACGACATGTTTTTCCACCTAACGCTGGGGTAAACTCTGGGCTTGCAGAGTCCGCTACGAAAATGTATCTTTGAGAAAGAGGAAAAAAAAAACACGATGATTCTTCTACTAACACATTATAAAACTATATTCTCTTTATTAATCTTTTCCTTCAAGTAATTGAGCCTATCTGGTTTTCCCAAGTTCGCGCAGACGATGCGTCGTTTATACTTTCTGATTCACGATAAATGAGGCGAATAAGTAGCTATCGCCTGCAATTGCTATTTAAAAATAACTCTGCGTAAAGGATAAACTCCGAGCACTCAGAGATGTCACTAATCCATCCTTAGGTAAGGTTTAAAAAGAGGGACACTAAAAACCCAAACCCATTACAGATATACACGTGTGTATGCCCAATTGGCATGTTGTGCGCTCTTTGTGGAAACGAATTCCACCCTTACACAGTATCATTAAAGAGCAAAGACTACTCTCCAATACTACTGTGTGATTAAGGCGTAGCCAATCCAGAAGAAATTAAAGATACAACTGCCTTGAATGTCCCTCGAAGACAAGTCTGTGTGGAGCCTAAACTCCAAGTACCCTGAGATGTCTCTTCCCCACCTTCTTACGGTGTTACTAAAGAGCAAAGTTTACTCTTAGAGTGGATTACGGATTAAAGTGATGTAGCCGACACAAAAAAAATTGCCATTTAAAGAGCGCGTGTGTTTGTCTGGTGCTAAATTGAGAGTATCCTTAACTCGCATCTCAAAAGAAGATCAACCGCTTGAAGACCGCGGGTGCTTACTTGGTCTTAAATTGAGAGGAGCCTAAACTCAAAGCAGTCAATTTAACACTAGATCAACCACGAAAACTATACTTATTTAACAAATAAGGTGTTACCCGTCGCTCTGCCGTATGCTGACCCACTATTTTGGTGAAGACATCTTCTATTATTTGTTAGTACATGATACTTTATACACAACTACTCGCACATGTATATTTCATATATTTATTGCTGCTGATGACAAAAACTGCATACACACTTGCTTTGTGATTGGTGGTGTATATATAGGGTTGCCATCCGTCCTCCTTTCCCCGGACACCGTCCTCTTTTTTAGGGCATCCGGGGCAGTCCTACTTCTTTTTTTAGAAAATGTCCGGGGTTGTCCGGCTTTTTGCACCTTCTCTGAAGTTTTTTTCTTACATTTAAACTTTAAATTACAGGTCACAAAATGTATAAAAAAAAGATTTAGGTGCTCGTACAATTAGTTTTAAAAAAGTACAATTTTAAAACTTCTCTTTGTACAAAATTAGTTTTATTATCCTTAATTGTCGCTGTTTATCGAAGTGGCCTATTTTAACTTGTCTTTTATTTAAAAAAAGTTCGGCAAAGGGGTCTGCTTGACAGCTGTGTGTTTTTCATAAAGTTTGTTTTCCAGATATAGGAGAAAGTCTTGAACAAAAAATATAGTAAGCGTATATAATTTTGATATGGATTGTCTAGAGTTTTACAAATATTTGATGAGATGCGATGGTAATATATTGGCTCAAATTGGAAGTGTTGAAAAATATATGTAAATTTTTTAAAAGTGTACATTCCCGATAATGAATGCAATGAACTTTTGTTGTTTTTTTGCTTTTATTTTTAATCATTAAATCAGAATGATATGTTCAGTTTTTATTTTTGCAAATAAAGTTTTTTCGTAAAAACAAATTTTGTTTTTGTATTTTAAATAGCGTCGTAAATTTTATCAAATTTAATTTTTTAAATGTGTCCTCTTGTTTTGGGCAAATGTCCTACATTTTTTATGCTGACGTCCTCTTTTTTAAAAATATAAATGGCAACCCTATGTATATAGAACTACACTCACCACTATGTTGTTCGCTTTATTTCCATTTCACCATAACGTTAAGTTATCCGGAAAACCAGATTTCAATATGTTTTTAATATTACCCAGCAAAAAAATCTATGACAAAAAAGTGAATTTGCAGGAGTTCAACTGTTGACGAAGTGATTAAATTTAATGATAATGATTTTAACATTAGCGTGTCATTGAAGATCATGTGTTTACATGAATATTTTAGTGAACTGCACTCTTTTTTTAAGCAAGTGCACAGAACTCATGCATAAATGGTGAAAAGCTTTCGCTGTTACATGAGTTAATTTTGTTTGTTTACATGAATTGTATAAGAAATTCGGCATGATGTTGCATTTATTTTTAAGCACATCATTTATGACAAATTGTTTCGCATTTAGGGAAATTATAATTATTGCTTTTACACAAATAATTTAGAAGTCTTTAAAATGTAATTCGCTTTGCACTACTTCCAATTTTTTTTGCTGGGTATAAATGAAGTAGAGAGGTAATATGTCGTTCCAATGGGTTAGAGATATAAATAATTTTCAGACGTCTAGTCATGTGAACCAATAACGAAGCCACGACTTTTAGTCATCTCAACTTTAAGAGCCATTTAAAGATAATTTCGTCTTAATTGTATAAGCGCTACCTACCTAATGTGTTTGACGTCATTCTGGAGACAAGACAAATTTAGCGAATATAAAGCAATTTTGGTCAATTAGAGCTGTAATTGATTCAGAAAAAAATTCAAAAATGCTGTTTCTTGTTCCATTTTCTCTCAAATTAATATTAAAAAAATAGTAACAAAATAAGTCATTTAATGACTGTAGATGATGTAAGTAGTACTTATCTGACCGTATCATTTTGATTTGTTGTTAAATTCACATTTTTGGTATTTTTATTTAATAAAAGAACTAACGGCAAACAAATGTGAGCAAAAAAATTTAATCATTAATAACTTTTTAACAAGTATTTTGAGTAACTGGTACTGATCAGTGCTCTCTTTGTTTTTGCAATAAGAGAATAAAAAGTAAATCCCATTATCATTTTACGCGCATCTTATTGAAACAGTGACTATAAATTATACTAAAATTTAAAATATATATGAAAGATAACAATTAATTATTTGCGCTATATATAAGACATTATATTCTATACCAGCGGTCGCCAACTACTTTCATTTGGGGTCCGTTCTTAAAAGAATGACTACCGTTGCGGTCCGGAAGGTAATAAACTGAACTATTAAAATAATATGTTTAGATACTGCATCAATGGATAAATAAAACGAATGGGCCTCGGTACACTATTTAATTAAATAATAAACAAATGCTTTGAATAGAAAAGAGTAAGTATTAAGGGTTTTTAAAATATTAATGAGAAAAATTACATTTTTTGTCTTGGACTATTCGTCTGAAGTAAAGTTTGTGCAGGCTATTCTCATTAAATCTTGGAGATGTTCAACGGCAAGTCTGTTCCGGAATTTATTTTTAATGAAGTTCATCTTAGAAAATGCTGCTTCACAAATATATGTTGACCCAAACAAAGTGAGAAGTTTCAAGGCTAATTTTTTTAATTTTGGGTATTTATTAGTACAAACAAATTTTATCCAAAATTTTTGACAAGAAACTTTCTGTTTTTGGCGTTTTAATTTTCTTGGAAATCGATCATTTCTATCTGGAGAGAAGCTTTTCTTACTCAACACATCCTATTCGATGAGTGTATGTTTGAGATTTTGTTGCATCTCACTGATGACATGAATATTACTAATGAAATTGTTTGTGTTATCGCTCAACTATCAAACTATCTTTTTTTTGCATAGGTTTTCCTATTACTTGTTAGTTGACGGATCATCACAAAAGGCTGATGTCGATGCGAAAATATTTCTCATGAATTTGTTGTTACATTATGTAAAATATTTTGTATTGTTAACACAACGTCCGTATAAAATAGAGCTAACGTCCGGATCCGGATCGCGGTCCGCCAGTTGGTGACCCCTATACTATACAATAGTATTAATTATGGACTAGAGTGTAGCTTAAGCTTTGACTATGATCTGAAATATAGCCAGACTATAGACAGAATAAAAATATATTTCATACCACTGACTGTAATCTGTAATACAGATCAAGTTATAGATAATAGTTCAGTGGTTAAAGATTAAACTATGCTGAAAACTATATTTTCTAATATAAATTAAAAACGTAATAAAAAGAGATCACAACTTGTCGCCTGTCGCTTTGGTTTTAACTAGTCTCTTAGTACTAAATTTTTTTTTTCATATTTCCGTCAATTTATTATCATTCTCCTTCAATTTTAACTCTAGATGTTTGTGTCATTTATTTTCAGTTCGGTTTTTGTTGATTTTTTTACAGTTAGTATCCGTTTCCTTTTATGATATTCGTTACACCTTTAACTTTTTTGTTGTATTTGAATGAAATGGTCATATAAAATGGAATGGAGTAGACATATTTTGTTATAAATTTTTTTTTTATTTGGTTCATACTTTGCAACTTTTATTATGTGTTTTTGAAAAGTTTCATTTTTATGTCTTTTATTGCCCTGTAATAAATTTAGTCAAATTTACAATTTATGGAAATATCTTAAACAAAATTGTTGTTTAAAGTTTAATTTTAGTCAAGGACTAGTATTTAATATAGACAAAGCTACAGCTCATGCGGCGCAGATTTGTATGTAGTATCAGCATTTTTGGCATTATTTGGGAATGAATTAGTGTTAGGTTAGGTTGAAAAGGAGGGGTATAAAAGCCCAAACCCATGACAGGTATGCACTTATGAATTAGTGTTAATATCCGCTCATAAATTCCTGAGAACTGCGTTTGTTTTTTCTCATATTTTTACTATAAAAATCATAATTTTTGAGTCCTAGGACCATTTATTGACACGTTTGTAATTATTTGTAAAAAAAGACGTGCAAACTTTTTGTAATAATTTATCGTTAAGGTGGCACAAGGGCCACGGAGAAAGCATCAACTTTTCCACATAGATTTTGTCGACATGGCTTATATGACATTTTGTGTATTTTCATCGTGCCGAATTTAAAAAAAAATGTATCCGTTAGTTTTCAAGATATTTAGTTTTTTAATTTTTTTTTTATATCGTGGCAACCCTAAAAATTTCTTCCATTACAAACTCCAAAAAATCCCAGCTCTCTGTGCTCAGAAAAACTCTTTGATTCCAAATTTCAGTCATAGCGGTCCAAAACTGTGGCTGAAATTAATTTTGGCCTAAAAAGTAGTGCCTGTTACCTACTGTGCATAGTAAGAGGTCACGGCAGTCATTAAAAGAATTAATCTCCAAATGTAAATAATGCAAGGGTCTTTAAAATCGAAAAAGTATTACGTCCACCTCACACAATCTCTTTTTTTTTATCTCTCTATTTTTTTCAAACATTTTAATGGCGCCCAACATGGGGCCTCAACTAAATCCTTGGATCACATTTTTTTTTAAATACTGAAATAGGACAGTTGAGGATCCAAATATAAATATAATGTTATCTCGTGGTAGTAACTAGTTTTTTTAATCTTTTTATACCCTTCACACAGTAAACAAGTAACAGTGCAATATTCGGCCGTGCCGAATCTTATATACCCTTCACAACGTGTAGTCATGCAATAACAATTGTTTGTATCACCATTCATCCCATATAAAATACGTGCATACGTACACGTTAGAATAAATGTGGCATCGAATCCCAGCTGAGCCAAAAAAATTTTATTTTATTTTATTTAATATATTATTTATATTTTATTATTTTTTTTATATATTTTTTTAACAAATTTTTTTAGAAAAATTTTTAAAAAATTTTTTTAAATTTTTTTTTAAATTTTTTTTTAAAATTTTTTTTTAAATTTTTTTTTAAATTTTTTTTTTAATTTTTTTTTGTAGTTTTTTTTATTATTTTTTTCTTATTTTTAATATTTTTTTTTTTTTGTAATTTTTTTTGTTTGGTATGTTTTTTACATGTAAGTATGTATGTATGTATGTATGTATGTATGTATGTATGTATGTATGTATGTATGTTATTGTTGTAATTGTGAAAAAAAAACGAGGTGGTCGTGGTTTTTTGCTCATATCTCAGAAAGTTATGGGGCGATTGTGCTGAATTTCAATAGCGATTCATTCCTGGATATTTCCAAGAGATTGATACCTAATACAGATCTGAGGAACATATAGTTGCTTCTAAAAGTTGATTTCAACCAACACACGGACAGACGGACAGACGGTCAGGGCTTAATCGACTCCTCTATTCATAAGCTTTCAGAAAATATATACTTTATGGGGTCGGAAATGAACATTGTAGAAATTACAAACGGAATGACAAAGCTATATATACCCTTGTGCACCACAGGTGAAGGGTATAAAAAGGGTATATATAGGTTTGTCATTCCGTGTGAAATTTCTACAATTTTCATTTCCAACCCCGTAAAGTATATATTTTCTGAAAGCTTATGAATAGGGGAATCGATTAAGCTCTCTCAGTCTGCCCTTCTGACCGTCTGTCCCTGTGTATGTTGAAATCAACTTTTTGAAGCCCCCCGAAATCGCTTGGACCCGGGTGAGATATTAAAATATCAGAAATATTCGGGAGTAGATCAGTATTGAAAATCAAAAACATCTGTACATAAACAATTGAGATATGAGCAAAAAACCACGACCACCTCGATTTTTTTTTGTCACAAAAACAACATTACAACAACAACATACATATATACAAATATGTATACTGGTTAGAGAAAACGTGGCATCGAATCCCAGCTGAGTCAAAACAAATTTTTTATATATTTTTTTTTAATTTTTTTTTATATTTTTTTTTTATTTTTTTTTTTATTTTTTATTTAATATATTATTTATATTTTTATTATTATTTTTTTTTTAATTTTTTTTTTTTAAATTTTTTTTATTTTTTTTTTGTTATATATATATTATATATATAATAATTTTTTTTTTAAATTTTTTTTAAAATTTTTTTTTAAATTTTTTTTTTTAAATTTTTTTTAAAATTTTTATTTTATTTTTTTGTTTTTTAACATACATACGTGAATTTATAATTTTACAATAGGATGTTTTATATATGTATGTACGTATTTCATATGGGTTGAATGGTGACACAAACTACTGTTATTGCATGACTACACGTTGTGAAGGGTATATAGGATTCGGCACGGCCGAATATAGCGCTCTTACTTGTTTTATTATCAGTAGGATTTTCGTATATGGATTTTATATTCTAATACTTACCCTCATAGTATTATTGAGATTTTTTTTTATTTTTCACTATTTGTTTTTTAGATTTTCGTAATGAGATTTAACATATTGATATTAATGTCAATACTTAACTCTTATGATGTTTTAAAACGATATTTATCTGATTCCTAACTATAACAAAGTTTAACGTAGTAGTAGAATATAATTATACCCTTCACACAGTGAAAAAGGGTATATATAGGTTTGTCATTCCGTTTGAAATTTCTACAATTTTCATTTCCGACCCCATAAAGTACATATATTCTGAAAGGTTATGAATAGGGGAGTCGATTAAGCTTTGTCAGTCTGTCCGTCTGTCCGTGTGTACGTTGAAATCAACTTTTTGAAGTCCCCAGATATCGCTTGGACCCGGGTGAGGTATTAAAATATCAGAAATATTCGGGAGTAGATCGCTATTGCAAATCAGAAACATCGGTACATAAACAACTGAGATATGAGCAAAAACCCACGACCACCTCGATTTTTTTTTCACAAAAACAACATTACAACAACAACATACATACATACAAACGTGTATATTGGTTAGAGAAAATGTGGCATCGAATCCCAGCTGAGCCAAAAAAAAAATTTTTTTATTTTTTTTATATTTTTTTTTTTTAATTTTTTTTTTATTTTTTATTTAATACTAGCCAAACCCGGCGCGCGTTGCTACGCCCCTTAATGAATCGAAATGCATTCTGAATTTTAATTGAATATCAAGTGCAAAAACCTAAAAATTATAATTTTTTTACGGGCGTGGCATTGCCCACTTTTCTAATCACGAAATTGTAAAGTCATATCAGCTCAATATGTGTGCAAAGTTTTAGAAGAATCGGACCAGTGAAAGTACCTCAAAATTATAATTGTTTTTATGGGCGTGGCCCTGCCCACTTTTCTAATCATGAAATTGTAAATTCATAACAGCTCAATATGTGTGCACAGTCTTAGAATAATTGGTCCAGTGCAAGTACCTCAAAATGATACCTTTTTTTTATGGGCGTGGCACTGCCTACTTTTCTAATCACGAAATTATTTAGTCATGACAGCTCGATATTTGTGCAAAGTTTCAGAAAAATCGGTCTGGTGCAATTACCTCAAAATTATAACCTTTTTTTATAGGCGTGGCCCTGCCCACTTTTCTAATCACGAAATTATATGGTTATGACAGCTTAGTATGTGTGCAAAGTTTCAGAAAAATCGGTCCAGTGCAAGTACCTCAAAATTAAAACTTTTTGAGGGGCGTGGCCCCGCCCACTTTTCTTATCACGAAATTATTTAGTGATGATAGCTCGATATGTGTGCAAAGTTTAAGAAAAATCGGTCAAGTGCAAGTAGCTAAAACTGATAACTAATTTTTATGGGCGTGGCCCCGCCCACTTTTTTCCACCCATAAACACTCCCTGGTATGTGTCCAACAACTTGCCAAAGTTTGAGTCCGATCGGTTTTACAGTTTTGGAGTCTATAGCTAACACACACACACACACACACACACAGAGTTTCACTTTTATATATATAGATTTTATTTATATTTTTATTATTATTTTTTTTTTTAATTTTTTTTTTTAATTTTTTTTTTGTTTTATATGTATTATATATATATTAATTATTATTTTTAATTTTTTTTTTAAATTTTTTTTTAAATTTTTTTTCTTAAGTT
This sequence comes from Phyto melanocephala, assembly GCA_941918925.1. NCBI lineage: Eukaryota > Metazoa > Arthropoda > Insecta > Diptera > Rhinophoridae > Phyto > Phyto melanocephala. Next base: position 18,204,846 of record OW799234.1, on the reverse strand, counting down.
TTTTTTTAAATTTTTTTTTTTTTTTTAACATATATACGTAAATTTATAATTTTACAATGGGACGTTTTATTTATGTATGTTTTTTATATGTATGTATGTACGTATTTCATATGGGATGAATGGTGATACAAACTACTGTTATTGCATGACTACACGTTGTGAAGGGTATATAAGATTCGGCACGGCCGAATATAGCGCTTTTACTTGTTTTTATTATAGAAATTATATAAAATTTTTTTTTATATATGTCTTTAACACGTAGCCGCGATAATTTATTAAATATTGATGAGCCAGCTAATGTTAGCTTTGCGGTGGATATGGCTTCATCAAATGATAACCAGGGAACACAGACAAGAACAAACAGAAAACGAAATGCAAAAGTTGCACAGAACGGTAACTCTGACAGTTCAATTCATAACGACGAGACTCAAATTAGACGTATTCTGACAGAATCTTTAGGATCATTTCGAGATGAAATGATGCATTTTATTAGTTCTGAAATGATTTCTATGGTTTAGAACAGAGGTAATCACAAAGAGAGCCAGACAAAAATGTGTGTTTAGTATTGTGTGTATTCTGCGTGCACTGGAAGAAATTTCGTACTACAATGTTATTTATTTATTTATATTTACGAATTGCAAATTGCCGATAGCTTTTTTTTATCAACTATTGATAAAACATTTTGTTGAAATGAATTGAAAATAATTTTCCCCGTTTCGTAAAAGGATTCGAGCTTTAAAATTTCTTCAAATGAATTAAATGCATTGTCCACAGTTCTTATACAAATGATCATTTGGCTAGTGTCACAATTATCTACACTTTCATCAAAACAAACGGAAACGTATTTAGCATTTTTAATTCTATCGTTTGTTTCTTTAGTTATAAAAATTCCTATGTCCTCAGTTCTTCTGATTATTGTACTGATAGACAAAGGGATTTCATTAACTATGGCTTGAAACTTTTGTCCTGTTTCACCAAATAATGGCAGAATTGACAAAACCATGTCTTTAAAAAATACGCCATCTTCAAATGGCCGCCCGTTTTTTGCTAATCCTAATGCAATTAAATACGAAGCCCTTGTTTGGCTGGATGCTGGGGTAGTAATTTTGTTTTTACAATTATTGAGAGTCCTATTATTTTTAAATTCTAAATCCTTTTTTAATTTTGTTATCAGCCTATCTCTGTGCTCTCCTAGCAAACTCGACAGTTCTGAATGTCAACTATCATAATGACGTTTAAAACTGTATGCACTTTTTCCACTTACTATTCCCACTCAACTTTCCACATTATGATACACAGAATAATGCAAAAATATTCAAAGTGTACTGAGAAAAGTTGAAATGCTGAAAAAGAGAGAGAAATAAAACTACTCAGTTGAGATATTTACTAGTGTTTTGTTTTTGTTTTTTAACAACGAAAGCGACGGCGACCTGCTTGTTTGAAAGCTAGCATACAACTGAATGAAATTATAGCTTTTCAAAATTTTTTAAGTGAGTTTCGATAACCTTCGTGTTGTGTGTGTGAAATTCACGAAAAGTGCTCGGCCCCTGTGAGCATAGCGTGATGATCGTTGGCTTAGAACCTTAATTAACAATCTACCTTTTTAAATTTTATAAGACGATTCTTAGCCTATCTCTTGGCGAGGCAAGAACACCACCCCAAACCCTGAGCACGGTCGGAAGAATAGGTAGCGATAGTCTCATGAGAGGTAGGGCAAACCAGTTTGGATCTTTACAACATCAAACCGCCTTTTTGTTGATCTCTTTATTAGCTTAATATTATGTAGGCCCATAGCTTTAACATAAGTGTTCAAGTCTGAAGTTGGTATATATTTCAATCTAAAAATTTTTTAAAATCTCTCTTCATAATAGTTTTAAAGCAATTTAATAAAAAACATTGCTTCTTTACGGTCTTTCTTCTTCTTCTTTTACTTGCTTAAATATTCATCAATTCACCTACTTTAGTAAGAAGCCATGATATCAGAAAAAAGTAGACAACAACAAATTAAGCTTTGAAGTGAATTATAATAGTATTTATTTTAAACTGACCTACCAAAAGAATTTTTAATACAAATCACAACAAATTTGTATGCAAAATGCGTGCGTTGCTTACAGACGTGACTACGCAAAAGCAACATTTTAAAGCAAAGAATAAAAAATAAATAAAAAATGTACAATAAAACTTAGTTTTGCAAATAAATGCAAAATGTGTGGGTCAATGGACGTTGAGGTTTTGTTAGATTTGCAACATTTATTAGAAGTTGAAGAGAAATTTTAAAGTAAATAAAATGTGGTGTTAATAAAATAGATGATTTTGTAAAAAAAAAATTCTTTAATTCAATAAAACGATTCTACAAAATTTTCTTTAAGCTTAAAATTTTTTTTTTTTTTTTGAGATTTTATCCTTATTAAGGGCCTATTTATTGTGACCTTTTATTTTTTACTGTCACTGTATTTTAACTATTTATTAACACTTTTGCACTTCCTTTTTTTTCATTTTATATGTCTTACCATTTCTTTAAATATATTTTTAATAATTTTTTTATTGAATGTTGTACGCGCCATATTTTTTTTCAACAAACTAATCTCTGTATATTCTGTTTTTTAATATTTTAATAAATGTATTTAATATAAATGTTTAAATGTTTGTAACCCTCATCAATCAATATACAAAAATTAATTAAACATACACATATTTACAACAAAAAAAAAAAAAAACAATCAAATATCTTAGTAGAGATTTAAACCAAAAACTATGTACGAAATCAATGTATTGCATTCATTTTTGAATTTATATGTGTCTATAATATTTAGTGTTTCTCTTTCTTGTTTTTTTTTAATACTAATACTGCTCATTTGGCTGTAAATTTTCTACTCACTTTATGTATTTCTATTTGTTTTTTACTTAAATAAATATTTATTTTTCTCTTTTTATTCTTTTTTGACACTATTTTTCTATCTCTCTCCTCTCTCTCTTTCTGTTCATTGTGATTGTTGTATTATACAATATGTAAATGTGTGTTAATGTGCGTGTGTATGTATTTGATTAGGATGAGTTTCATCCGTTCATTGAAGCCCTACTACCGTATGTCAAATCATTTTCGTATTCCTGGTTTAATTTACAAGCAGCCAAGCGAAAATATTATAAAAAACATGAGAAACGCATGTCACTGGAGGAGGAGAGACATTGCAAAGATGAATTACAGGTGAGTGAAAGGGATCTAGATTAAAGGATTCGAAGAAAGCTTTCCTTGTTAATATCGGGTTATTCATCATGAGGTTTAATTTATAATATAAATTGAAACACATGAAATTGAAGGTAAAGTTTAAATAATTTTATCGGTTAAAAGAAAAATTCATGTAAATGTTGATCACGACTGCGTCTGAGGTGGTCCATTTGGATGGTCCCATTTCAAGCAACTTGTTCGAGCATAGCGACTGATAGCTCACGAATAACACGAATAGTGTTGTCTTCTAAAGCATTAATCTTAGCCGGCTTATTTCTGACGACATCAGGTTTAACATATCCCCAGAGATAATAGTTTAAAGGTGTGATATCACACGATCTAGGTGGTCAATTTGTCTATTTTGCTGTAACAAGTGCTCACAAAAATTATTTCTCATCAAGTCCATAGTATCATGAGCTGAATGGCTCTTAGCTGCGTCTTGTTCAAACCATAGCTCACTGAGACTTTGAGCTTGAATATTAGGAAGTAAATATTCCGTTAATATGTTGCTATCACGGTTAACATTGATGGTAATATTCTGGCTTATTTGATGAAGAAATATTGACAAACATTTCCCCTAGCCCATAAATCACACCACACCATTATAATGACATTATATTAGTTCTTGTTACTCTTCGGGTTAGTCATCAGTCCAAATACGACAATTGTTTTTATTAACGTATCCATTGAGCCAAAAATGTGCTTCATTACCGAACAAAATTTCAAGAGAAAATACCGGATTTTTATTTAGTTTTTCCAGAGTCCATTTACTGATAATAAAAAGCAAATTTAATTCGCCTGCCTACAATTCCTGCACAAGTAGAATTTTGTATACTTTAAAGTCAGGATCCTAACCTAAAAAGCGCCATGTTAACGAATATCATAAGTCAAATTTCTGAGAACGACGATGAATCAATTTGCTTCGGTCTTCGCGTATGCTCTCAACTACAGCTGATACATTCTCTTCACCACGTAATAAATGTGGTCTAACCAGTCAATTAACATCCACTCATACAAATTAGGACTCAAATTACGAATGGTATTGGCAATAGTTGTTTCAGTAGGTTGATTATGCGCACAATAATTTCCTAGAATTTTCATGCCATTCGAGGAAACCCTTTCTCAGAGAACGCAGTTTTTCGTAATGTAGCTGTAGAATTTGGAGACGCTATTGTGGTGTGAGTTTTTCCATGATGGCTTGCCAAGCGATACTGAACAAAATATAACAAAGAAGTGTGAAGTCGAGGAAATCAAACCATACGATTTATAACCCGATACAGAAAAACTCTTACTTGAATTAGTCTTTTTGATTTCTCTCTATTCTTTCTCTTTTTAATTCTCTCTTCTAGAATGAAAAGGCCGAAGTTAAACAGAAATGGGCCTCACGGCTCTTGGGTAAACTGCGCAAAGACATAACGCAAGAATGTCGTGAAGATTTCGTGCAATCGATTACGGGTAAACGTAAATCGATATGTGTTCTCTCTAATCCCGATCAGAAAGGTAAAATGCGACGCATTGATTGCCTTCGGCAGGCCGATAAAGTATGGCGTTTGGATTTAGTTATGGTCATACTGTTCAAAGCCATACCGTTGGAGAGTACAGATGGCGAGCGTTTGGAAAAGTCTCCCGAGTGTATACATCCAGCCTTGTGTGTTAATCCCTATCACATCAATGTTTCGGTACGAGAACTTGATCTGTATTTGGCAAACTTCATTAATACACATGATGCGCTAAGCAGTTCTACGCCATCCTCGCCACATCCGGATACGCCTACCACACCGTCGCTAATGCTGTATAGTCATGAACATAATAATAACAACAACAACCCAGCTGACAATAACAAAAAACACTCCGAAGATGATCGAAAATCGAAAGGTATGTATGATGATGAGCAAGAATTGAAATTTTCTAACCCTAAGTACAACTACCATCATCGTAACTCTCGAACAGATGTTGAGAGCACACCATTCGCCGGCTACAGTCATAATCCCTACAATGGTGTGGTTTGTAATGATATTATCTTGGCCACTGGGGTATTCTCTTCCAAAGAGTTGTGGAAGTTATCAAAAGGTAATTTAAAAATGAAGCCAACATGTGTCAGCGTCCTTGAATGGTTCATTGTGGTAATGAAGAACCAAAAAATTCTTTCATTTTAGCTTCCATACTAGAGGAAACCACCAATGATCTCATACAGGCCAGTTCCATTAAACTGGAACATCCAACGGCGGCCTATGAATGCCAAACATATCAAATGACTGCACCTGCTGGTTCTTTGGGTTCAGTGGTTGGTGGTGTAAATAGTTTGAATTCTTCAGCACAGGCGGGCATGGTGTCAGGTGTTGATGGTCGATCCTCAGTTAGTGCTTCCATGGTTTTGCCTTCGGGCTACAGCAGTGAGTATTTTTTATTTCGCTTTACTTTAAAGTTTTATGCTTAAATTGTTGCTTTTCTTATGGCAGTTGATTTTGTGGATCCTCGCAGTAGCATGCATCTGTCTAACTCATCTTTGTTGCGCGCTGCTGCCGCTGTTTCTTGCAAAACTGATCCTAATGCTTCGCCACAGGATAGTGTCAGTGGACCCAGCAGCTTTTCTGTGATATTAAGGCAAAATGAAGACAATGGCAGCAATAATGATGGCTCTAACAACGATGAGGTGGCTTTGCAAAGATACACTCCCACCAGCAATAGAGTGCTGCTAAGCATGGGTCAAATGAGACCAGGAGAAGGTTGGTGTTCTTGTAAAGTATTTCAGGTCGAAGAATTTAACTGTTTTTTATTTTTTTATTTTAGTATTAATGCAACACAATGTGAGTTCTACTTTGGTGCCAAATGCCGTTAGTCCGGCCTTGTATTACCCACAACACAATAGTCCTTCCGCCAATCCATCAGATAATTCCGAAGAAATTCAACACCAACAGCAGCAGCAGCAACAACAACAGCAGCATCAACACCAACAGCATCAACAACAGCAGCAACAACAACAGCAACAACACCAGCAGCATCATCACCAGCAGCACTTGCATCATTCGCAAACTTCTTCCACACCTAAATATGCCACAGAGGTCATAAGTCACGGCCACGATATGTCCGAATTTGTGGCTTATGTGTGCCAAGATACTTCCGGCATAAATCCTTCTGATGTTGATTTACATGCCCATCACCACCAAACGTCTTCCCATTTTCAACTGCAACATGCTGCTGCCGCCGCTGCAGTAGGACGCAGTCCTAAATTATCGGCTGTATCAGCAGCAGCGGCTGCTGCTCATTATCAACAGTATAGTACCATGTTGCCTCCGCCTCCTTTACCGCCTATGGCGCGTCCCGTTGCTATAATACGTTCTACCGGCGACTTAACTATGGTGGCCTCACCACCTACCTCCGCCAGCATAACACCGCCCCCTTTGACTAGTGTCTCATCGGCCGGAGACTCACCGCGTCACCATCATCACAGCCACCAACAAATGCAACAACATCATGCTCATCATCATCACCATCATCATCATCAACAACACAATTCGCATCATCAGCCGCAACACACCACCATAGATCACAGTACTAGCACTGGACTAAGTTCAATGTCCTCCTCCAAACTAACCAACACTACAGCCTCAAATTCCAATCAAGACGGCGCTAATAATACCATAACGGTAGGCAGTAGTGCTAACTCTTCCGATCTGGTAGTGGCCTCAACATCTTCAGCCTCGCCACCACCAGCTCCTACACAAAGTCCACATTCTCATATTATTGATGTGGCTCGTTGTAAGACCTCACCTACTTCTTCGTCTGCGGCCATAGCAGTGTCCACACCAACCTCGGCTCTAACACGCATCTCAGCTCAACCATATCCGCAAACTAATGGACGCGAGTACTTTAATCATTTCCATACACAAACCACACCGGTGAGAGAGAACTGAAAACCGATTTCTGTAATATTATTTATTAATAAGCTTATTTATTCTTCTTTTAGCTTCTGGGTTATACCACAATGTCTGGTGTCATTAGTCCAACAAATTTAAGTTTATATTCTTCATCATCGGGCGTTTCGTCGCATCGCACAACACCACGTTCACGTTGGAATCCCTCCTTTCTTTCTATGGAAGATGATTTTAATATGATGGGTCACACATTGACAAGCACAAATCCTGAAGCTACACCGGTTATTCTAATGGAAGATTGTGAGTATTTCGGTTGGGTTATGAACTAAATAATTTATAAAGCACTGAGTATAAAGAAAGAGTTGTTGTTAGTAGGAATGTCGATATTTTTTGTTTGTCGTTGCGAAATATTGGTCCAATGTATTTTAGAATATAACTCTTGGATAATTTTAATAAATTCATGTGAGTGTCGATCAATCTGTTTAGAATATGACATGTATTTCAAATTTATTATTTTAAAGTCCCCGGTGGACTAGTCAGTAGTGTGCAGGTCTGCTAGTTTGGGGGTTGCGGATTCGATTCCCGCCAGATACCCTGGACAGGTCTGCTTCTCTTTCTCTTCTATTCTAACTATTTCTATTCTTCTCTTTATTTCTATATTAAGACGTCACAATGGACCGTAATGGTCTCCGGGTGAGGGTAACTTTGCACCAGCCTTACCTACCTTCCTACCTAAAGTAAAGACTGTAGAAAAAGCTGTCCAACGATGAATGATAAATTGAATTTATAGAGAAAACTTTTTTTTTTAGGTCGACTGTTTCAGTCTTTAATTTAATTAAAAAATCTACCCAAAGAAAAAAGAAGAAGAAGTAGAAAGAATCCAAAATTTTTGTATGACCACTTTGCAAAACTGTGGTTGAAGCTCGTTGCTGCAGCCTTGAATTTCTTCCATCACTACAAAACTAACTGTGGGTTTGTTGAAATCGAACTTTAAAAAATAACCTTAAATCACACCTTCAAGAAAATATCTGATAAAGTTCTTTTATTATCCTAATGCATCTATTGCCGTCCCACTGTCTAAAAAATCATCTAATTGAAAACGAAATCATACCACGACATCAACCACTAGCGAAAGAGAAGGGACTCTCACTAGCCTTTATTACAAAGTCTGCATCAATCACGTTGCTAATGCATTTGTTTCTCAGCAATCATATGTGCTTGCTCTCAATTTCAAATATGGAAATTTTGATGCTTAATTGCTTAGAAATATTTGAACAAAAAATTCCGCTTCCACTTGTTTAATAATCCGATCATCAAACTCTCTTCTCTATCTCATAAGGCTGATATTAATCGAGTTAAGTAAGGAAGATACATAGAGTGTTGTTTGCAAGGGTGCCGCAATAATGATTCTGGACTTTCATCAACATCTTTATACACAATATTGGCATCGCCTTCAGCATAAACAATCAAACTAAACAACTTGAATTTATTAATTACACCCTTCACATCTATCAAAGCCAGATCAATATTTCGACCATATTTTGCTAAAAAAATTTTTTAGAATTGCGTCCATCAAGCTTCCACAGCATTTTTAGGTATAGCATAGTGCTGTTTCTATCGAACTTCTTTTTCTCATTATGGTTCAGTTCTTATATCGATCGAACTTTGTAGAGTTGGAGATACAGATCTCTAAGAGCTTCTAGAATTTGCAATTCATACCCAAGATTTCACCTTAATTTTTCTGGACTTTTACAAATACTGTCGTTCATTTCTCCGATATTGTTACTTCGGAGGTTGAGTTTAAGCAATCAGTGATTTTATCATCAACATGTGATTCAGTCTGCCTGCTTTTCTTAATTACTCTCTTTAGAATCATCCAAATAAGATTAATATGACGACCATATTTAGTATGAATTTTCGATTTTGCATAACTCTTTTAAAGAAATGCTTTGTTTTCCAACTGTTGAGCTACCCAGTTGGCCAAATCATAGACAACATTTTTATCTATTATGTCTTCAGGACAGTTTGTAATTTTTCATCTTTAAAACGAATTTTGGGATTCGATAAAGGTTGTGGACAACTGCATGTCGGTTTATCATGTTTCAAACTGCGATTTAGACAATGTGAGCGACGATTGCATGCATTGTGTTGTGTTTTGAGTATTCTTGACTGTTAGATAATGTAATGTAATGTAATGCAGGATTAAAGTTCACATTGTTCCAATTACACCGAATAAGAATAAGTCAATATTTGGCTGCAACTGTCAGAAATATGCTCTAAATGATATGCCATGAATCGCGTTTGCATCTTTGAGAATTTTTTAAAGCATGACCAACTGTATTGTTTTTAGCGTTGCCAATTCTTTACTGCACAAGAAGAGATCTTTTACGCAACTGTTCTGAAAGGAACATTTTTAATAGCGATGTCGCATTGTCCGTATAAGTGGACATAGAGGACGCTTTTGAAATCATCTCTTAAGACAGACTGAGAAATCCTCTTGACCATTCTATTATATTATAGTAAAATGTATCGCGTCCATGCTGAAATATAAGGCAGTGAATTTTCAGAATGGTTGTATCAGGTTTCAGGGAAGGGTGGTCCGGAATTCTCTGCAAGATGGAGTCTTATCACCTCTGTTGTGACAAGTAATTGTACATTACGTCCACAGAAGACTAAAGGCAATTGACGATGTGTCAACTATGGTTAGTTCATGGGGACTATTGTGCGATGGTGGTGTAACAAACGATCACTTAGGAAACTGTTGTCTGGTGGCCTAACGCTTCTCAGGCAACGATTAGGTGTAAATTGGTAGGTTTTAGAGGATCGTTTGCATGGATACATGTAATGCGATTCATACCACGCTAACGCAGGTAATGGAGGTAAAGTTAGAATTGCTGCCGTTGGAATTATTTATCAAACGTGTGCGCCGGATGGATCTGAACAGCCCTTTGCTGCTTAAGTATGTTTTAAAACTTAATTAGTGTACCTCAACTAATGAGGTAACGTACTAACGAATACAGGATCTGTAGCCATTTTCTGTGGACCAGAATCCAGAATTGCTCTTAGTGATGGGTTCATACGAACCAAAGTCTTTTAATGGGTAAAATTTATAAATTTGCGAAGGTTGATGGAGGGAACCACTTTTAAAAGGGCTCGTGTGGTGCTCAAGTAGCCTCTTGTCAGGAGTGCAGTAAAGGTACTCGGTTTTAATCAGAATACGCTGACTACGACTATGTTGATTACAGAATGTGGAAGTTTCAAATGTCCTCTGAGGAGACTGCAGATCGAGAATTATGATATTTGTAAAATGTGCTCAAACAGCAGCGCATGTAGTATGCCGATATCCAGCACTGACAAGCAGAAGACAGGGGATCACATTCAAGCACGCATAAAGCTTAGATGCTGTGGGAAACCTCAGGCTAAAGAAAATGCTCCTAATTTAAAAAGACTATACAATGAGAATTATCGATAATTTCCAGTCGGCAGTATGAAATCGTTTTTTAGTCTAGAGTGAAGCCGGTAGGTCCAGGTAATTATTGAACAGTCAGGGGAATCGTGATAGTAATAATCTGCTTCAATACTTCCCCTACATTTGTCAGAAACTTTAGTTTTAGTTTGTGATAAAATTATAACTAACTTTGAAGTATAATTAAATTTCTTGGATCTTTCTTTTCTATTTATATTATCCTTAACGTTTTATTTAAATCAAATTTTCCTTTCCATATTTTTCTCTCTCATTGGGTAGCTTTTTATACTCTTCACCTGTGGTGCACAAGGATATATATATCTTTGTTATTCAATTTGTAATTTCTACAACTTTCAATTCCGACCCTCTAAAGTATATATTTTCTGAAAGTTTATGGATAGAGGAGTCGATTAAGCCATGACCGTCTGCCCGTCTGTCCGTGTGTTGGTTGAAATCAACTTTTAGAAGCAACTATATGTTCCTCAGATCTGAGCATAGTATCAATCTTTTGGAAATACCGGGAATGAATAGCTATTGAAATTCAGCACAATCGCCCCATAACTTCCTGAGATATGAGCAAAAAACTACGACCACCTCGTTTTTTTCACAATTACAACAACAAAATACATATACATATATTGGTTAAAGAAAACGTGGCATCGAGTCCCAGTTGAGCCAAAAATTTATTTTTTTTATTTCCACTATCGTTGTGATTAAGGATATATCTAATTTATAGTGCTTTTTATGATTTTGTCCATAATTTTTATTGATAAATTTTGTTGTTTCTTTCTTTAACATACATTTCCAGCCGGCCGCTATAGTGATGAATATGTCACTAGTCGCGATTACGTTACATGATTATAAATGCAACACACCTACTATAGGCCATACTAGAACTGCAACTAAAGGTTAGATTAAAAACTTTAACTTAAAGAAAAACTGTAAGAACACTATTATAATGATATTTAAACTATACTTTATACTACAATTATTTAATATAGATTTATGAAAATTGAATAACATACTTATTATTTATTCATTTTAATTAAAACTTTAACAAAGTCAATTTAAAGTTTAAATACAAAAAAACAAAAGTATAAGAAAAAAAGCCTTTTTTCTAAAAACCAGAGGCTTTAAACAATGAAATCTTTAAACAAAACATTAAGGCTCAAATAAAAATTTACTAAATGATATTAAGATAATAAACAATAAAACTATAAGGAAATTAAATTAAAAAAAAAATACTAAATCAATTAAGGTACAACCTAAAGAACCAATGGCAAAAAAGAAAATTTGGTATAAAAAAAACTACTAGAACTGCAAATAAAAAAGGAAATGCTAGACATTATATTTAAGAATATGCCCGTTTATATTATTAAATATACAATTATATTAGGATTTTTATATAAATATAACTATAAAACAAGTATGTACTTTAGAAATGTAGTTAAAAAAAAAACAAAACTAAAACTCCGGCGGCCATTAATTAAACTTAACCGAAACATTAAAATTAAAAAAAAAAATTCATTATTTATAATATTGGTGCTTTATATTTAACAGACAAAAAAACTAAAACAAAAAATAAATAAAAACTAGTTTTAGATTTAACAATATAAACGAAAATCAAATGATAATTAAAGCTCTATAAAATTTAAACGAATGGTTCCTTTATAAACAAAAAAAAAACTAAAAGATAATTTATAACAAAAACTAGAAGACAACTAGAAACTGCAAAAAAAAAGGAATGAAATGGTTTAAAAACAAAACAAAATGTTTTTTAAAAAAAGCTTAAAATTACAGTAGGCTAATAAGGTAAAAAAAACAACAACAACAAAAACAAAAAAGATTACTAAAACTGCAATAATTTTATAAATTTTTAGATTAAAACGAACATTTTGAGAGGGAGGAAAATATATTTATAATTTCATTAATAATTTAATTTATATGAAAAACAAATTAAAAGATTTCTAAAAAATGTTTGATGAAGTACATACACAAGGGAACAAAATTGAATTTCTTTTGTGTGTTGACTAGAACTTTAGTGCAATTTTTCACTTATTTGTGGTTGCTGACTTCAAACCTAATCTCGGTTTTTTCCATCAGCTCGCATTTTTAAGTTACAGGAACTAATCGTATTTTCGATTCTTTTTTTTCCAAAAATTAAAAGTTCAGGAAATCATAACTTTACTTCTCATTAAGCGATTTTCAAAATGTTTTATTTTTATACCCTTCACACAGTGTAAAAGGGTGTGTATAGGTTTGTCATTCCGTGTGAAATTTCTACAATTTTCATTTCCGACCCCATAAAGTGTATATTTTCTGAAAGCTTATGGATAGGGGAGTCGATTAAGCTCTGTCAGTCTGTCCGTGTGTATGTTGAAATATTCGGGAGTAGATCGGTATTGAAAATCAGAAACATCGGTACATAAACAACTAAGATATGAGCCAAAACCACGGCCACCTCGTTTATTTTTTAACACAACAACAACATTCAAAAACAACATACAACAACAACATACATACAAACGTGGTATACTGGTTAGAGTAAACGTGGCATCGAATCCCAGATGAGTCAAAAAAATTTTTTTATTTTTTTTATATTTTATTTAATATATTATTTATATTATTATTATTATTTTTTTATTTTGTTTTTATTTATTCTTTTTGTTTGCTATTTAATTTTTTTAATAAAAAATTTTTTTTTTTAATTTTATATTTATTATTTTCTTATTTTTTTTATATGTTAATTATTTTTTTTTAATTTTTTATTTAATTTTTAATATTTTTTTAATTTTTTTTTTATTATTTTTTTAAATTTCTTTAAATTTTTTTAATTGTGTTTTTTATTTTTTTTTTAATTTTTAATATTTTTTTAACATTCATACGTACGTAAATTTATAATTTAACAATTTCAATTTTTTTAATTTTTTATTTTATTTTTTCTTAAATTTTTTTTATTTTTTATTTTTTAATTTTTAATTTTTTTTTTAATTTTCAATTTTTTTTTTTATTTTTTTTTAATTTTTTTTTTAAATTTTTTAATTGTTTTTTTTATTTTCTTTTTTAATTTTAAATTGTTTTTTTTATTTTTTTTTTGTTTTTTTTATTATTTTTTTTACATTATTTTTATTTTTTTTTTTAATTTTAAGTTTTTTTTTAACATACATACGTAAATTTATAATATAACAATGGGATGTTTTTATATATGTATGTTTTTTATATCTGTATGTACGTATTTCATATGAGATGAATGGTGATACAAACTATTGTTATTGCATGACTACACGTTGCGAAGGGTATATAAGATTCGGCACGGCCGAATATAGCACTCTTACTTTTTAAAGATGTAATTGTTACCTTTGAAAAGCAATTAAGCTTTTGAAAATCTCAAAAAAATTACAGAGAACTGGTTGTTATTTAGCGAAATGTCTGGCATATGGCCACCGCGACTAATCCTTGTGAACGCTATCCTGGCGGTTCAATTCTACATCACTTTTAAGAGCATATCCAGTCTTATTTCATCAAAAGTGCGCCGAATGTTGGTTTCTTAATGATCAATTGTTGTTGGTTTATCAACACAGACTATAGATTTAACGCACCCGCACAGAAAGTAGTCTAAAGGTGGCTAAACATTCGAGTAAGGCGGTAAATTCACAGGCTCATAAGATTTGGCTCATTAAAATAATGCTTTTAAGCACTGTATGACATGGGGTGCCATTTCACCTCCGAATGATTATTACCTAATAACGTGACGGAAAAAAAATACAAAACATTTGCCTACAGCGTTCGCCATTCATGGTTATTACAAATGGCCCAATGACGCCTTCGGCTTATAAGCCTTACTGAGCAGTGATCTTTTTGGAGTCTTATGAAGATTGTTCTTTCTTTAAAAACGACATACCGAGTTGGGCCAGAAATAGGCCTCGTAGCTAAATATGATTTTTAATAGTTTTTTTATACCCTTCACACAGTGAAAAAGGGTATATATAGGTTTGTCATTCCGTGTGAAATTTCTACAATTTTGATTTCCGACCCCATAAAGTATATATTTTCTGAAAGCTTATGAATAGGGAAGTCGATTAAGCCCTGTCAGTCTGTCAGTCTGACCGTCTGTCCGTGTGTATGTTGAAATCAACTTTTTGAAGCCCCCCGACATCGCTTGGACTCGGGTGATGTATTAAAATATCAGAAATATTCGGGAGTAGATCGGTATTGAAAATCAGAAACATCGGTACATAAACAACTGAGATATGAGCAAAAACCCACGACCACCTCGGTTTTTTTTTCACAAAAACAACATTACAACAACAACATACATACATACAAACGTGTATACTGGTTAGAGAAAACGTGGCATCGAATCCCAGCTGAGCCAAAAAAAAATTTTTTTTCCATTTTTTTAAAATTTTTTTTTAAAAATTTTTTTTTATTTTTTTTTTTATTTTTTATTTAATATATTATTTATATTTTTATTATTTTTTTTAAAATTTTTTTTTTTAAAATTTTTTTTTTTATTTTTTTTTTGTTTTATATATATTATATATATAATAATTTTTAAAAAAAATTTTTTTTTTAAATTTTTTTTAAAAATTTTTTTTTTAATTTTTTTTTTTTTTTTTTGTTTTTTTAACATACATACGTGAATTTATAATTTTACAATGGGATGTTTTTATATATGTATGTTTTTATATGTATGTACGTATTTCATATGGGATGAATGGTGACACAAACTACTTTTATTGCATGACTACACGTTGTGAAGGGTATATAAGATTCGGCACGGCCGAATATAGCACTCTTACTTGTTAAGCTTAAGGTTTTTTCAAAGATAATTTGTTTTTAAACTCGTATCCTCATAATGGTACACAAAGAGGTAGCGAAACATTTATAAAATAATATAAAATAGAACAAAAAGAAGTCAAAGAAACTAATGTGTATGTAATATGATTTGATGATTAAAATCTGCTTCGACTTCTGCTTGATTTCCAGGGCGAATTTTTGATATAAAGTTGCATGGTGCAAGTCTGCATGTCGATTTGCCGAAGTATACTAAAGAAAAGTCAAATAAACTTCACTAGTATCACAGCAAGTTTTAAAGTTAACCCTATTGAAATTTCAATACTTAAAAAAACACCCTGTATTAGTGGATAAAATGCAGTTGTTCAACATGACCTTCATCATACATTTTTTGAGAGCTTCTTTATTTTAGAATTGGGGTTTAAAATTTTCAAATAAAAATGGTTCAAAAATGATTCCATTAAATTACAATTATGTTGTTAATTTCACTAAAACCTTAAACGAGTAAGTCTAAAGATTTAATTTTCATAAATTTCAGAATTTTAAATATCAGCACATTATGGGTTAATAGCAAAAAAATCCTGCATTAAGCTGTTTTAAATTTTTAACTCCCCCTTAAGGTTCTTTTATTTTAAACGCAAAGAAAATATTTACAAAGAGAAATATTTGCGCTCTATTTTCTTCTGCCAAAACATGTGACATCAGTCGTTGGCAGAAGTCTCTGCTGCTGCAAAGCAGTCATCATAAAAGAACAATTTTGACAGACATGTAGATTTACAAATGTCTCATGAATCTTAAAGTCAGATGTCAAAAACATGCCGTGTATTATAGCCTTTACGCAACAGACACAACTAAATTTTTTTTCAAATCATAGTGAGTTGAAACAAATTTCCTTGTGATAACTATAACTGTAATCGTATGGCAAAGAGCTGAAAAAAAGTGCTAAAATTACTTTGTTCTTTCACACACAACATCCAATCACTATATGTCAGTATGAACATAAATAACAAAACATTACTCTCACTTAAATAAATTAATCATCAATCGAAAAGTTGTACTCTACAGTTTGTTAATGCTTTCAAACAAAGTAAAGTGTCAAAGCAAAAAAGCGACAATGATATAAAGAGACGGTAAATCATAGCAAAAACATCAAATACTGTGTAACACATACAAAAAACTTTAAAAATATGCAGTGTTTGCATTTAAAGCAGTTCAAAGAGCAAATGCTTTCTTAAAAGTGATTTCTTTTAATGAATACAGCTTTTACATATTCATAAACAAACGCAAATGTTACGCTCTGTGCAAATTTATTTTTGATCTAGATCTTCTATCAAAACATTCAAATATGTTTTGAATGTTCTATTACAGTTTAAATGTTGTATATTATCTTTGTTCTGATTTCGGGTTTATTTTATTCCAACGTTGTTCTATTTCAGTTTTATTCTATTCTTCAATGTTTTTATAACTACGCAATACACATTTTTTTGCTAGTATGTCTTTCAAAATGAGAGAGAGTAATATACATACACTGCTTTAAATTTAATGACATTGCTTGTAAGCCATTTTTCCTATGCTTGTGCAGCTCTTTATCGTACAATGGTTGTACGTTAAATTGTCTCCGCTAAATTTGTTTGCCGCAAATAGAAGTGTTGACTGAGAGTTTAAAATTCTAACAAAACAGTTTAAAAAAATACCTTAAAATATGACTTAATAATTTTAAAGTAAAATAATTTAAAAAAAAAACCTAAAAGATAGTAAACAGACAATAGTAGTTTTAATATAATACCAATTTAAATATAGAAAAAAAAAATAACAAAAAAACCAATTAGTTACTATTTATATATATGTATATTACCATATATATATGTATACTATATAGAATTATATACCTACAATACCTATTATATATATTACAAAATATATTTATAAAAACTACATTAAAAGAAGACAAAAATTAAACTCAACTTCCATGTAATTTTTACATGATTATTTATAAATATACACTGAGAAAAACATAAAATAATAAGTAGTTGAAATAAAAAAAAAAATAAAAATAAGTCGATAATTGAACAAGGAAATCCGAACCCAAAATTGAGTAGACTTATAAACAAAATTACAGGTTATTGGATAAAAATAATATTAAACATAAATTAGTTTAAATAAATTTATAAAAATTAAAAAAAAAATACAAATTTAATACAGTAGAAACTCGATTCTTGCATGTAATGAAAACCGGTCTCGGTGCAAGTTTCGAGGTTGTCGCAAGTGCCGAGTATTTATTTCCCATACAAAATAATACGCACATATGTTCATCGGTTTAAAATCCAAGTTTAATGTGTATTTCAATTCAAAACACTTAAGTGCATTCGTATAACAGTAGATACATATTTTATGTGGAATTAAAGAAATTTAAAATTTTTGTTTGTCTTGTACAAAGTTGCTTGTTCAATACTGCACTGCTTCTTAGTCTCGTCTAATGAAGAATTGTTTTGCTCCGCACATTCTTATATAGTCTGCTCCGATGTAACTTGCTTCGTATTAAGTACCACGTCACACAGTGAGACAGCCCTAAAGTAACCTCGGCAAAAAATGGTTTTTGGCGTGTCGTCCAATATATTACCAGATATATGAGTAACAATTCCCTGAAATTTCAGCCTCATAACTTCATTAGTTTTTGGTCTAGAGCAAGTCATAATTGAGGTATGCTAACGCGTTTGAAATATGTAAGTTCAATATGTAATATTTAAAAGCTTATCAATAGAAAAATACATAATAAATATAACTTTAAAGTATTTTTTTAATTAATCTAGTTGTTGTAGAATGAGTAGTTAAAAAAATAAATTTAAAAAAGAAACACAAAAAAACATTTCTTTACAACAGAATTGTGGTGTAAAAATTGAAAATTTTGCATTTTCAATGGACTAGGAAATATAGAGCAGCCACTCTCCCTAGGTGCAGACTTATATCAAATGAAAGACTGAAGTCTCAGCTTTCATTTAAAGTAAAGGACATATAGCAAAAGTTTGCAAAAGTACTTTAAACATACAAAAAACTACAAAAAAATACGCAACGCGCACATTCTGTCGTTATACGTATGTTAGCGTGCATTCATTCCATTCTCGTAAAAATTCACGTATTTCTACGAATGAAGATGCAATGCACTATGTGCAAATATCATCAGATCCTTATATTAATTCATTTAGAATGAGAATGAAATTGAAAAAATTAGAATACCATGATGATATTAAACAATCATTGATAGAATGAAAAAAAAAAAAAATTTTTATTTTTTATTGCATTTCAATGGGAGGTGGGCGTAATAGTGGGCGGGTTATTGTAATTTTTGCGTGAAACATTTTAAATGAAATTACAGTAAATTACAGTAATATCAAATTTGAAGTTTGTACCTAAAATATTTTAGAAAATATGGTACTTTTTATGTTGAGGTTGTATGGGGGGTGGGGGTAAAAGTAGGCCAAAGACCAAAACTTTATTCCGATAATGTTTGTAACAATATAACATTTCAGTATACCAAAATTTAAAGTTATATCTAAAGTATTACGGACAATACGGCGTTTTACAAATTTCGATTGTATGGGAGGTGGGCGTAAAAGTGGGCGAATTTTCTTAATGCCGGCGTTGTCTCACTGTGCGCCACCTTACCGGCTTCTTCAGCATCATTTTTTCTTTGCCATTATGAAAACGCACCTCTCAATACACGCAAAGAAAAATTATGGTTGTGGTAACCATAATCGAAGAGCAACATACTATGATTGAATTGTATGGTTACCAGTTATCATTATTATGTTTGATTAAAGTATCATTCAATAATCATATATATGACTACAATTGTAATCGACAATCTTTGCTTTTTTACGGCAAAATATTGTCTTTTGCTGTAACATCCACATATTGAATGTACTTACCAATTTAGTTGCAATTTTTATACCAATATTTTTATACCCTTCACACAGTGAAAAAGGGTATATATAGGTTTGTCATTCCGTGTGAAATTTCTACAATTTTCATTTCCGACCCCATTAAGTATATATTTTCTGAAAGCCTATGAATAGGGGAGTCGATTAAGCTCTGTCAGTTTGTCCGTGTGTATGTTGAAATCAACTTTTTGAAGCCCCCCGACATAGGTTGGACCCAAGTGTGGTATTAAAATATCAGAAATTTTTGAGAGTAGATCGGTATTGAAAATCAGAAACATCGGTACATAAACCACTGAGATATGAGCAAAAACCCACGACCACCTCGATTTTTTTTTCACAAAAACAACATTAAAACAACAACATACATACATACAAACGTGTATACTGGTTAGAGAAAACGTGGCATCGAATCCCAGCTGAGCTAAAAAAAAATTTTATTAAATTTTTTATTTTATTATTTTTTTTTATTTAATATATTATTTATATTTTTATTATTATTTTTTTATTAATTTTTTTTATTGTTTTTTTTTGTTTTATATTTATTCTATATATTTTAATTATTTTTTAAAATTTTTTTTTTTTTAATTTTTTTTTATAAATTTTTTTTTTATTTTTTTTTTTTATTTTTGTTTTTTTAACATACATATATACGTAAATTTATAATTTTACAATCAGATGTTTTTATATATGAATTTTTTTATATGTATGTACGTATTTCATATCGGTGATACAAACTACTGTTATTGCATGACTATACGTTGTGAAGGGTATATAAGATTCGGCACGGCCGAATATAGCGCTCTTACTTGTTGTTAATTTTTTTGACATTTCAAACTTTTAAAATAATGAAAATATATTCAGCAAGAAGAAGAAGAACAGTTAAAATCAAATTATTATTAAAAAGAATCATAGCTTGATTAATTTGTGATCATACTGTTGTCCTACCTATTATTTAATGATTATTTTTAATTTATAATGCTTTTGAATATAATGTTATTTTTGTCGCATTAATTTTTTTAAATCATACTATTTTTAAATGATAACCATTTTGAAATTTTTACGAAAAGTAAACATTAAATGGTACCATTCAAACAAATGCTTGGTTATCGTGACAAAATATATGATAAAATGAAACAAAAATAACTAACACTTGTTTTCGATAACAAAATATTGTTATAGAAACTATAATATGACCGTCGTGATCATGGTTTTTCTTTGCGTGTAGTCAGCTTAAAACTGATGCAAATTCTGTACAAAATTTCATCAGCAGCATAAAACGACGGGGATTTCCCGAAATGCATTCAGTCTAAGAAAACGTAAACAAAGCAGCAGGCAAGAGTAATACGAGAGCAATGTTGCAAGTATCGAATTAAAAATTTTCGGATGTCGCAAGTACTGAGTGCGTAATGAAAAGTATTTCTATGTTGCAAAAATCGAGGTGTGCAAGTATCGAATATGTGCAAGAATCCAGTTGCTACTGTATTTCAAAATTGTTTAGGAATTATTTCTCTTAATATTTCTTTTAAACTTTAGTAAATGTTTTAAATTCCAATTATCTTTTATAGACTTATCGCAATTCACACAAATTGTTTTTGTTTTGCAATTGAACCTGTTTTCCCCTAGGTGTAAATCTAGAGATCAAATTTTAAACTTTGTTTTCTCAATTTTCCTTAAAACTAAAAATGTTTTTAAAATAATCGGTTCAAAGTATAAATTTTTAAAATTTAAATTTTTTAAAAAAAACTTAATAAATTGTTTATAATAAAAATAAAAAAGAAACGAATATATTGTTAGGGTGTTAATGTGCCTAAGTTTTAAAAACAAACCAAAACAACAACAACATAAAAATTATACACAAACATATTAAGAATCAAACAAGTAATAGAAAAAATAAAATTACAAAAAAAAAAACTAATTAACAAAATTTAAAAATATTGAAAGGTTTAAAAATGGTAGAAAGAAAAAGCAACAGATAAGAATGGCACTTAGAAGGACAGTAAGAAAATCAAGTAGAGTTTTTCTTAAAACAAAAAAAAAAAAAAACAATTAATAATAATGAAAAAGAAATTAATATAATTAAATAATAATAACTATGCTAAGTGCTAAGTAAAATAAAACTTAGAACAGACATATAAAATTAACCATTATACAACTTATGTAGTATGTTGTAACGTTGTATTGAAATACCAGTTTGACATACAAATGAAATAGAAGAATTTTTATTTCTAAATATTTCTATTTTACAGCAACATACGACTGTACAACTGAGTTTGCCAATTGGGTAAATATTAATTTTATAATTTAGGGGAAATCCCTTTTTATTTTAGTTTAACAAATTACAAAAATATTTTTTTTTGGTTATAGTGAATTACTAAAAATATTAGACAGAATTGTAAATCTTAAGAATTTTTAAAAATATTTAGAAACACTAGAAGAAGTACATAATTTAAACATATTTATAAAGCTTTTACAACAACAATATTTCATGTTTTTTAGCCTATATCACTATGGGTTTGTAATAAAAAACATTTGTAAGGGATCAGCATTAAAATTCAGGACTATACAAAATATTTTATTTATTTTTGTAATTTTAATCAAATTTTTGTTATATTTTAATTGAATTTTTGTTAAACATTTTTTCTTTATTTCTTTTGAAAATTGTTAAGTTTTCTTATTTGGACTTAAGATGATTTGATAGAAGTCCACATATATAGAATGAGTAAATTCAACAAATTCGGCGAATTAACATAACTGGTGTTTTATAGCATGTTTTTTCCACACCAACGATATTCGTAATTCGATGTCTTATTTATAATTCAAAGCGTAATTACGAACCAAATTACATAATTTTCCCAGGCAAAATTTTTAAAGCAAATTACTATTTTTGTGGGTAATTCATTTAGAAATACCATCCCTAAATTTTATCGATACCCAGCAAAAAAATCTATGACAAAAAAGTGGATTTGCAGGGGTTCAACTGGTGACGAAGTGATTAAATTTAGGTGAAAACACTAATGATTTTAACATTAGCGTGTCATTGGAGATCATGTGTTTACATGAATACATTAATGAACTGCACTCCATTCTAAGTACATATTTAGAACTCATGCATATTTGATGAGAAGTATCGGATGTTTCATGAGTTGAATTTGTTTGTTTACATGAATTGTTTAAGATATTTAGCATGATGTTACATTCATTTTTAAACACATCAGTTAGGACAAATTATTTCACATTAAGGAAGTCATTTAGAATGAATGCTTTTACACAATTGATTTAGAAGTCTTGAAAATGTAATTCGCTTTGCACTACTTCTAATTTTTTTTGCTGGGTAGTTTATCATATCCAGCTGTCAAAAAAAAAATCAAAGCAAAGCAAAAACCAAAAAAAAGTTCAATTTTATATATAAAAAATAAAATGGAAGCAAAAAAGAAAATTTTAAAGAAAGTCATGTCTAGAAGACTATTGGCCACATCCAAATTATTGGATGAGACGAAATTGTGTTTAGAGGGTTTGCTGCCTGCACTGGTCCTATTTTCTAGCACTTTTTCTATTTTCTGGTAATTAAAATATTAATGATATTATTTGCATACATTTCCTATACATTTACAATATTATTACTTACTTTTTGCCTCCATTGATAGAATAATTATAATTTTCTATATACAATTTTATATTTCTTAATGTTCACCGCCAAAAAACAAAACGATAATTTAAATTAAAATAAAAAAAAACACGAAAAAGAACTGTCAAATCAAATTAACAATATGTCGTGGAAACAGGGTAATTCACTTAAGTAATTTAAAGAGCGAATCATGTAATTGAATGTGTCGTGGACACATGCTATTAGGTTTAGGAATCTAAAATTATATTCTAGCACTTCCGCCCATACACAATTTCTATAGAAGCCCGTTGGTATTAAACACTATGTCACATATAGGTGACACTTTAAAAAATGTTCGGTTAATTCCACCAACCACTCAAACCATGTGTATTCTTTATTGTACCCGTGATTTAAGATAACAAAAAAATTAGAGCTTAATAGACTTCAAATAAAATGTCACACATATGTGTGACATAAGTTTTAACAAAAACTTCCATGTCATGTCTATGTGACATTAGGTTGCGAACGTGGCAAATTAAGACAATTTTCAACTGGTCATTGAAAGTTTTTTAACAATATAATTTTTTTTAAGGTTTTGAATTTAAAAACAATTAAATTTGAAAATTTTAAACAATTAAATTTAAAAAAATATTAAACAAGTTCATGGGTGTCAGTTCTGCCAGCTTGAGAGTTAAGAGGTTCGTTTCTGCCTAAGACTTTGTTCTGTTACACTACAAGGGGCAAACAATTATTTTTCTCTACTAGGTTTATTACTTAAATATTAAATAATAAAATTTAAATATTAAAAACAATTCATATTATTTTGTAACATAAAGTAGAAGAGTACAGAAAAGCTTTTTTAAAGTTCGAGGTGTGTTAAGACAGCTTTTAAAACACTATTTACGCTCTAAGTCATCAAACCTAAGACAGTTTCATAACAGGTTTATTAAACGGTTTAGAAAACCGTTCATAATTTTTTTCATTAGAGCAGTTAATATCTAAAGGACGAAAAATAAAGAAAATTAATTTTAATATTCAATAACGATTGTTTTCTCTCAACTGGTCATTGAGATGAAACATGAGATATGTTTATGTATATTCTTAAAGTTTTTAAATCAAGCCAAGTTAAGAAGGAGTGTATGAAAGCAAATCTCTTGAAATTAGATATAAAATGGGGATAAAGGAATCGCTTAATTGGTCATTAAGTGATTATTAACAATTCTAAAAATATATTTAATTTATAGTTGAGCTGCTAAACGCTAATAATTTCAAGCTGAATATAAACCACGTTAAAAGAGCATAAAGGATAACAGATTTGGATGAAGAAATAAATTTCCGACATCCTCTTTATAATAAAATTTCCTCTTTAAGACAAATTTTCCAAACATTATGACGTAAAGCAAAAGCTGTAAAAATTTATTTCATTGTGATAATTATACCCCAACTGGTCATTGGTGTTAAATATTAGAAATTAATTTTTACAGGTTTTTGCCAAGGAAGGCTATGCATTAAATTTAGGTTTGAAATGGGAATGAAATTGTTTAACTGGTCATTAAATGATTTTCTTTTTTAAATCAAAAATATGTTTAATGGATATTTTAACTGGTGTCGAAAAAATAAAGGATATCAAATAAGAAGAATAAGGTAGAGGTTAGATTAGGTAAACAGGCAGCTGTAGTGCAGCTTACTTGGGTCCATTGTATTGATCCCCTTGTGATACCTGAAAAAGGTATTAGTTTTAGGTAAAAAAATCTTTCTAGTTTGGTTATGCAAAGGACACGAATTGCTTAACTGGTCATTAAGCAAGTCTTGTTCATGCTCCAAAACCTGTTTGAGAGATATTCAACTTAGAATCATATTAAGGTTTCTGGTTGATAGTAAGAGCTAGGGAAATAGGGGGGAAATATTAAAAACTCATTAAGTAAACAAGTTAATAAACCTCCGATATCTTATTTTGAAATGGAAAAGAAGTGTTCAACTGGTCGTTGGGCGGCTCCTTTTTCATACTTCAAAATGTATTTGAGAGGCATTATAAATAGAGGCATAATTAGTTGTTGGTTTTCCCTAAAATAACAAAAATGCTAATTTATAACAATATCATAATAAATTATGTAACAATTTCTTAACGCAACAGAACAGCCGAAAATATTGCTCTTTTTAGTGTAACAGCTTGAGTTACGAGTATTAACCCGCTAGCAGGCATTCACCCTAATGAGTAAATAGTACGTTCACAAGGACATCAATCAAAGAATCTATTAATTAAATAGAAATTTGTTTGTTTACATAAATATTTAGGGCCGCATTCACAATATTTTAGGTTTATTGAAGGCTTATTTGACAAATTTTTCTACAACATCTGTCAATTAAGCCTTTAATAAGCCGAAAATATTTTTTATGAATACGACGCTTAATTCACAAAAAAAAATCTTCATAAATAAAAAATTTGTAGGATTTTCAAAAACTGGTCATTTACAGAGGAAAAAAGAAAGACAAATTCGAAAATAAATGTTACGATTCCCTAATTCCAGTTTCATTAAATTGTAAATAGTGATTTCAAATTACATATGTATATGTGCCCATACCGATAAAGAATGCCGATGATGAAACCGTACCCAACATACCAAATGACTTGTGAATAATATTATAATAAGCTTACCAACACAAGCCGCAAGCTTGTGAAAGAGTTGTGAATCGATTGTAAAATGTTTGTGTAACAATTATAGAATAATCGAAACGGAACCCTTATTCATAAGCTTAAATGTACACGATTACTATAAGCTATTGCTTGTAATTGTAGAATAAGCTTACGACAGTAATATTGTACTAAGCCTATCCAATTGTTGAATAGACGGTAATTATTATTAATTAACATTAATTTCATTAATTCAGTTCTTTTTTTTTTTGTCTCCTTGACAAATTGATCCTCCGTGTTACCCACTGTTAAGCTGCACCTATGAAATGTAGAAATTAATTGATTATTTTTTTCAGTTAATATTTTTAATTGAATTTACTTCGTATTACTTTTGTAATTTTAATTATTATTTTATTATAAATAATATTACATACCATTTATTTTTTCGCACAACACAATTATAACTTTTATTCACTTTGAAATTTGAACACTAAATGCAAAACACAAAAGAAATTTGTCAACAAATAAAACTGCACTTGTTGACAAATTTCTCGTACATATGTACTTAAGAAGCATAGTTTTTGTGTGCATACATACGAACTGTTCAGAAACAGTTGTGAATCCACTATTGTCATAATATTATTCACAAGTGGTATTGCAGTTTTATTTCTATTTGGTATGTTGGGTAGCTGGTTTCAAATGCATTCGACTTATATATATACTTATATTATATATATATATATTTTTTTTTTCAAATATTCTTAAAATGATTACATTTAAAGTTAAGTTTGAAAATGTTTTAGGGCGTTAAATAAAAGAATATGTAAATATACTTGAGCCAAAATAGAAAAAAATTATTTACAATTGGGGAATTCAAACGTATGTCATCAAGTCATATTGTCATGATGTGCTAATATTTTATACAAGTTTAAGAAAATTATTGTTGTACTTCAAAGAAGAAACTCCTAAAATTGTTAGACTTTTTGTTCTATGTTTATTATTTTGTCTTAACTTTAAAATAGAAATTTGAGCCGAAAGGGCGAAATTTTGTATTACAGCCGGCGATAATATTCAGCCGCAGTTGTCATTGAATTATGATATATGCGTGCAATATGTTGGTTAACCTTTACTTATTGCGGGTTGTCTTATTCGTAGCTTGTTGTCACAAACTGCTTGTATCTTAAAAAAATAGCTCGTGGTCTTTGACAGGTGCTTCAGATAATCCTATTTCCAAACCATCTTTATACCCAATGTGGCCTGCAATTTCTTTCTTAATTGCAAATACAATTTCTTGCTGTTAAAAATAACTTTGAAATTACACGTTTTGTCACATTTTGTATTGTGTCGCCATCACCTGCACCAAAGAGGGTTCCTACTTTGCGTATTAAAAAGTTCATCGCCAAAAGAGCCTAATCAATAAAGTACGATTTTTAAATGTTGATCTACTGAACTTGTTTTAACTACATCATCATCTTTTATTAAATCTTTTATATACAGAAATTTTTACGGTTAAATTCGAACCCTCTGATTAAATCGATTATCTTCAAATTTTCTTAGCATGTTTTGCTGCCACTCATTAGATATTGTGACTTTAAGGTGGACGCTTCTGCGATTAGTAAGCAAACCAGCAATGTTTATTTAAAACATTTCATTGTATTTCCTTGTCTTTATCACCTAAGAAAAGGTTCATTCAAATTTAAACTTGAGGCAGCCATTTCAATTGCAATAATTTTCGCACAAACCAGTTTTTATTTTCGTTTTTTCTCTGAGCTGACTTAAATTTGAAATAACATACGAAATTATGAGGGGTTTTTCACAGTAGACACATTTTTTCATGCTACTATATTAAAACATATAACTTTATGACAACCATTTGAATCCCCCAAATATATTTCAGAGTCTAAAAGAATAATTCCAATTGGTCATTGAGAAGACTTTCTTTTAAACACAAAACTATGTTAAAAAAATTTGATTGAATTTAATTAATTTAATAAACACTGAAAAAAGCTTTATAAATATGTTTAAAAATCTTCTAAAGTTGGCTTCGTTTAAGTATTTAAATAAAAAGTTTTATTTTCTATTTAATTTTATTTCACTTAATATTTTTACACTCTACACCACTGGTTTTTGTAAAACGTTTGAAGCGGCAACGAACATAAAAAGATGTTTAACAATCATTGTTTGAAATATAGCTTGAGTTGAACTTATTTTTTGAGTTTAAAAGGCGATCATCACTCGCCTGTTTGTCTGTCTGTTTTACCATTTAAGTATCGATTATTATTGACTTTTGAAGCTCCAACGAACAAACAAATTGTTTTACAATCCTTACTTAGTATTAACTCAATTTTTTTAGTTCAAAACGCAATCGCCAGCTTGTCTGTCTGTCTTACCGTTTAAACTTAAAGTATCGATTATTGACTTTTGAAACGCCAACGTACAAAAAATTGTTTTGCAATCATTATTTTTTAATATACCGCTTGAGGTCAAAACATTTTCATTTTTTCATAAGGCGATCATCACTCGCCTGTTTGTCTGTCTGTCTTTCTTTGCATTTAAACTTTGAGGTACCAATCACATTTATTTATCTATATTTCAACTTTCGATTAATGTTTTCACTTAGAACTTACATAAATTTCCTCCGCATCAATATTTATTTATCCTTACAAAACAATAGTAACTTAATGAGGGAATAAAATGCGGACAGATACCAGCATCTTTAACTAAATAAGAATTATAAAATAAATTACAAAAATAACAAGACAATGAAAACGAACACTAAATGCAAATAAAAAGCTTTAAGGAAATAATCCAACAAAAAATTATTTGAAACAAACAAAATTTTAATAGAAATTGAAATAAAATCTAGGCAAACGTTTGTTTGAAAATATTTTAACGATAATTTTTTTTAGTGATATGCAGAAGTCATTGAATGTGAGACAGCACTTATAGGCAGAAATTGAAATTTTAAAACTCTCGAGTTTGTTGGTGAGAGAGAAAGCAAAATTAGAGGACGAGTTCAGAGTTGTTTTCCTTATTCGTACATCAACATTCATGATAATGTAGTTGAAATTTGTCAAATTAAAATATCGTATCTAGCTTGACGTCTAGACGAGCCAGCGATTTCTTCAGACTAGAACAAAACGTCGACAGAGTTCATGTTCTTTGATATGGAGAAAACGTACAAAGTGTATTTTGTTGATATTTTTATGTGTCCCTCCTTTTAATATCAGACATCTGTATTCGAACAAATATTCTGACAACGCTGTTTGAACAAGAACAAAACATCGACAACAGCGATCCACACCAGGCAAAATCATGTTCGCACAAAAAATTGTTCGTTGTTCACACAAATCGATGGCTGGTGTGGACCGTACGTAAGCACTAGCGAACGTTTAAAACAAAATTAAAAAAAATTGTCAAATTAAAACTTGTTTTAAGTTTATTGTGTTTGGTTTGGTTTACAATCTGTTTTTAAATTTTATATTAAGCGGATTCACAAGGTATGCTAAGGAGTGAGTGCCTCTTTACTTCTTTTGAAAGTAACATTTTAACTATTTTTTATCTAGTTATCTTTGAAAAATATGTCAGTTATTATTTTTAATGACAATCATGTTGATTCGTTGTGAGTTTGATAAAAATGAGTGGCGAAAAAGAAGTCCGTGCTAAAACTACTAAAAATTTTCCAAAAATATCCAAAAGCTCCTTCAAAAAATTAGCCAAAAAATTAAAGGCCTGTCGTCAAACTGTTTCCAATGTTATTGTATTAAACAGTATATGGAGAATTTAATTACTGATAGGAAACCTGGTTCGGTAAAAAAAAGATAATACATGCTCTTGGGCAGGCCACGACGATTCAAAGCATATTAACAGAGCTTCAAACAAATTGCTCAGACTATTTGATGCGAAAAGTTAAGGTCAGTGTAGGCTTGAAAACATAAAAAGTACAAAAAGTTCCAGATAGCAATGCTGCCTTAAAATTTAGAAACCAAAAACGGCACGGAAGTAAAAATTAAATTTCATACAAAAATACTCAAATTGCCTAAGGAAAGACGAAACGTTTCTTCTGGTAGATTTTTCCCAGCTTTTGGGTAAAAAATTCTTATGTTGTTAATGCTAGAGGAAATGTTAAAGTAAGTTTAGAAATCAAAAAAAGACAAAATTTTCTAAAAAACATTTTGGTATGGCATGATTATTGCGGTTACGCGGACTTGACATAAAGTCAAGAAATAATATCATCATGACATCTATTCGCAATAGAAATTCATTTTTACTACTTTAATAATTTATATATTGTGGTGTAGGGTTTATTGCTAAGTCGGTCTTACCGACTCTAACTTTCTAATTCTTTTATATTTTTTTTTTTTTGGTTTTTTGTTTATTTTAATAAATTTAATTCGTTTAAGAAATATTTTTAACTAAAAAGAAAAGAAAAAAACACAAAAGATAAAAAACATAATATTATTTATATAAAAATAAATTGGCTGTGAATACTTTATTTAAAAAGTAAAAATATTAAGAAAATTATAACAAAAACTTTAACGTATAAAATATAACAAAATATTAAACAAAAACTAAACAATAATAAGTAATAATACTCGTATTTAGCTAAACAAGAAAAAATAACCCCCATAAACATAAAATAAAACAGATGCATGAATAAATTTTACGTTACAATAACAAAACAACCCAGCATAAATCCCAAAAGTATGCAATAGTTTACGACGAAATTTAAAAAGCTTTAAAATATTATTTTAAATAAACCACAAGCAGAACATAAAAACTTAATAAATAAATAATTGTTTATATCTAAAACAGAACGAAACAAAATAAATAATTAAAAAAATTTTAAAAAGGGCATAATAACAACATTTTAATAATTTAAAGCAATTATAATGTAATTTTATTTTAATTGTAACTTTTATAAATTAAATATTGTAATTGTTTAAGCTTAAAAATTCTGTTAATTTTTTATTTTGTATTTTTTCTTACTTTTATATAGTTATTAAGTTTGTTATTCAAAATAATTATAATTATTATAAAATTAAATTATAAATTAAAAGAAAATTAAAAAAAAAAACACACACACACACAATTTAAATGCTGTACAATAAGCAATAATAAACATAAACGAAAGAAAGAACAAATTATTATATATTATTTCATAAAACTGAAAAGAATAATTATAAAAAGAAAAAATAAAACGAAAATAAATAATATTTAATCTCAACAGCAAAGTTGATTCTACAAAGAGATTGTTTCACAACTTACTGGTCATTTGTTTTGAAAACGCGTTTCAACTTTGTTCAATGTTGCAGATTAAAATTGAAAACAAAAATCAAATATAGAGACTTTTAATTTCGAAAACGGTTGATATAAAGAGGTATGTTTGAAATGGCGAAATAGATTGTGGTCAAGGTTATACATTTACGGCCGTATGCAAAAAAAAATTCTAATGCAGGTTTTAAAAAGATATTAGTTACTTGATATATAGAGGGCAACATGCCTTTATTAAAAAAAGTATCCGAAAACATTATTTAAACTTACATTAATCTTAAAAAATACATACTTTTTGTACTGGCAGTACCATTAACTTCTTTTACCATTTTGTTGTTAACGATACAAAAAACAACGAACTAAAATTCATGTGGGATGCTAGTCGCCTTTAAACGGATTACAACACCCTTCACAGTGTAAAAGGGTATATATGTATGTGACAGTGCATAGAGAAAGGGACTTAAGGGTAAAAAAAAAACAATTTTCACTTTTTCTTTTTTTTGATGTGGACAACATCTGAGCCTCGAATGAGACCGATCCCATGCCCCAAAAATGTTCCCTCCCAGAGATATGCGTGTTTTATAAAAGTGAAGTCGACGATTCTAAGCGCAAATAGAAAGGAACCTAACGGTAAAATTTATTTATTTTCATTTTTTCCCCTACTAAAAACTTGATTTAACGAAACTACAAAAAATTTATTTTTTTCCTTATGAACAATTTAAAAAAATAGAAAAATCATTTTAATCGACGGTTCTTGCGAATTGGTTCCCTAAAACTTGACGGTACCGGTCCTTTATTTTTTTTTTCGATTTCTTCTTAACGTCTGCTGCCTCCACTTGTTAAGGATTGTCAACTTCCTCCGAATCCTCCTCTTCGTTTCCATTTCCAGAGACCTAAGAAAGAGAAGCAACCGAATCTCTTTTTGAATCGTCGGATCTCTTTATACAAGTACTATTGACGCTTCATCGATAACCCTGGTGACGGAACTATAATTGGCTTGTCATCGACTCTGGTATTGTTACTTAGATGTACATATGTTTTCATTTATGCTGGCTGAATTCGCAAACAGTTTACATTGCACTGGTGACTGAGCAATAAATACAGCGTTTGGAAAAGGCAAAGTTTTACGATTTTACCACCCGGTTCGACGCTGTTGATGTATCTAATGTAAACAGAAGTCTTACTTTCAGTAGTTGGAAGTTTCAATAGTCGATAATCACGATGATTTGGTTGACGTCCAGGTAAAGTGATAGCAACAGTTTCAGCAAAACGGCAGATAAATGAAACAATTTCTTTTTTTTCCAAATTAGTTAAAGCATCTGTACGATTAATTTTATTTGTCATGCCATGTTCGCGTGGTTAAACACCATTTTTGTCGTAATGTTCGATTAGATTTTTGTAGCGTTTCATTCCCTTTGTATACAGGAAGAAGTAAATATTACGGCATATCGGCAAACTTCGAAAATAATATATCTGATTGTACCGTTTCTTCATAGCTCGCGATCGATCACCAAGTTTTGTCCTGAGCATTGCATCGTCACGGTGAGCTGCCAGATGTGCGAGAATAATTAAATCTTGGGATTCCTCATCTAAATTCATAAAAGACGTACGAAAATCCACAGCTATCTTCTTAGGGATCACTTCATTGCATTGATTTGAACAACACGGAGGTATTTTTGAACCACACAGTCGAGCAACTACCTTTTCTTCGCGTAAATCAAGATCAGATTTATCAATTTACATATTATCGGTATCATATTCAGAGTCACTATCCGATAATTCTGAGAAGTGATCGTCATCATCCTCGTCATCAGGGAAGCGATAAAGTAAATCTACTTCTTCGAATTCGTCCACCATTTCATCCTAAAACAAACAGTAGGAATGTTATCAGTTTTAAATTATTTTCGCGAATAACATAATAAGGTTATGTGGAAAAATCTTCGTACTAACAGAGTGATATTCACGATTTAAATGTATTATAAATGAGTATTTATTATAATTCACAATTAATAACTTCAGAAAATAAAGCTGGATTCGAAAAAGCGCGAGCAAAATTGATATTGAACTCATGGAAACAGCGCGCTAGGTAGAAAACAGTAAAAACCAACTACACAAAACAAGAGGTAGAGGCACGAGCTACGCGCATTTTCAAGGTTGACCAACACGTTCCTAACGTCATGAGATGTGTCGCTTTCAAATGAGACCAATACCAACACGCTCCGTGATGATACAGCAAAGATGCACGTATTTAAATCTTTAAAATGGCTCTCCTGAAGAAAACCTGTTTTTACCCTTAGGTCCCTTTCTATTTTTCGCGTCGCATATAGGTTTGCCATTCCGTGTGCAATTTCTAAAATTTTCATTTCCGACCCCATGAAGTAATATTTTCTAAAAGCTTATGAAGAGGGAAGTCAATTAAGCATTACTCGTCTGTCAGAATGTCCGTCTGTCCGTGTGTATGTTGAAATCAACTTTTTGAAGTTTGTTAATCCTGAGACTGCCAACTTTGATGAACTGTGACGTTACCCTGTGCTGATACAGCGTGTCTAAAAATCCATCGATTGAAAATATCTGGCAGGGATATTGATGATGAACTTGCAAAAGCCGGTACCACCTTAGATTCGGTTGAATCCAGTTGTGCCTTAGGTATTCCCTTGTCAAGAAGAAAGCAGCTGATCTCGCATCGATTCTTTTTGAATGCCAGGGAAAGATGGGTGAGAGAACCCACTTGCTTAGAAACCAGAAAGATCTGGCCTGACATGGATGTGTATAGGACACAATATGCGGTGAATATGCCCCGAATCTACCTTAAGAACCTCACAGCGGTCATTACCGGACACTGGCCTATAGGTACTCAAGCGAAAAGGTTAATTATCCCATAACGACTTCTGCAGAAGTTGCGACAACGAGGAAGAGGGGGAGACAACTGAACATCTTCTCTGTAATTGTTCTGCATTCGGGGACCTGAGACACCAGATTCTAGGTCAGCGAATTCTTGTTAATAAAACTTGTCTTTCCACAGGTGATGTGGGAAAGATTCACACCTTTATAAACAAGACAGGATGGCTGAGAAACGGCAGCCAGAGAAGGTAGACGAACGGGCGTTGGTGCCTACGGTATTACAACGGGTCCCTTGGAGGACCCAAGAGAGCTATGTCTTCGGGCAGCTGCCAAACCTAACCTAACCTAAAGATCTGGTACTTTGTTACGAGTTTATGCGATTCTGATCAGCAGTTTAGAAATGGAACTACTTTGCAACATGTATTCGCTAGCCGCGGTAACCACACGACTGAAGCTATATTTAACGTTAATGCCATAAAATTTATTTAAAAGACAATTGGATGGCTATTAAACATGTTTTTCATTGTTTTATTCCCATTTTAAAATATCCTCCTCCATAATAAACACCCTTTATTTTTATCTTAAACTTTATCATTGACAAAAGCCTATAATATTGCCCATACACATCGGGGTACATAATGCTTTTTATTAGGGGAAAAAAATAATAAAAATGCTTTAAAACTTTATGAGAAACAATTCGTGTTCTCTTTATGTCCAAGTCCTCTTTCACTCTTATACTCATTTTAAATTGAAAATTCCTTTTAAAATCGTACATAAAATACCATTATTGAGATACCATATAAGTAATATTATTATTATTATTTTTATTATTACATATTTAAGACTTTATTATTGTATAGACATAAAAATCACACAATTTCTTTTTGTGTAAAGCGAAAATAAAACGCACATAATCCTTTTATCCTCTTAAGACACATAAAATACATGTTGTAGCCAAAAGGTACTTATTTATTGTGAAATAAACAACTTCTTTATATGTATTTGGATATATGTATGCACGTGTATAAGTAAGAAAAACCTAATGCAGTGTATACACTTTTATCTCATAACTTGCCGCGGACTTATTTATCGCTCGTTACAAGCCACTGAACTTCAAAGTCGAGGCACATTTGCTGCAAATTGTTGAATACAAATAATGCTTCATATGTTAAAGATAACTGTGGCAAAAAAGATGAATGAGAAAAAAATCAATACTAATCTGTTAATACTTTATTACGTTACTCTAAAACCAATAATAAAAACTTTAAATGAAAAATAATTTTGTTTGAAATTCCCTAATATCAGACATTTTTGTCGTTTACAAAAAATTAAATATTAATTCCCAGGGAAACCTGTTTGATGTTTGATGTACACAGGGGTCTCATGTACATCACTAACAATTCAAACCAAAGAATGTGAAACAAAATCAGATTATATATATTTTTTTTAAACAGCGTACAAGTATAAGTAATAAAAAAATGAAAACGTAAGCAGTAAACTCTCTAAGGTAAGCTTTAAAAAAAATTATATCCCTCACCTTATGCTGTGTTTTATTTTATACAATTTTGTATCCTTATAAGAAAAATGATGCCGTTCTCCTCTTTAATAAACTTTAACGAAGTAGAAACAATTGTTTTTGGCTTTTCCTAATTCATATGAATATAGAAATAAACAATAATTTTGTCATTTATCATTGTCTCTATAACAGTTCATTAATGTTCATATTACCCATAAAAATCATTGCCTAGCTTTAGGCTTTATTAAAACAAATAGCAGTAGTATAACAGAAAATCACTTAAAAATGTGTTTAAATATTTATTGTTTTCATATTCAAATACCTTAAATAGGAATAACAGTGAAATATAACCAGTAAGAGCGCTATATTCAGCAGTGCTGAATTTTTTATACCCAGCCAACACCAATTTTGTGTATTTATGCAGTTTGACAGCTTAGGATAAGTGAAGGAAAAAGTTTTTAGCTAACGAAGCCAGAACAGCTGATGAATAAGTATGTCCTAGTATGCATATAGTCATATCGATATACCACTCTGTAATATATAGTGAGATTAGCGAAAAACTAATCTATTCTATTCTACATTACCCCATATTTTCACCTACAGTCTAGTCTCAGCTATAATCTAGTTAAGGGACTATTGTACAAACAATACCATAAGCTACATCCTAATTATTCTTCACTAAAAAAGCCCGGCGCGCGTTGCTACGCCGCTTAATGAATAAAAATGCATTCTGAATTTATATTGAATATCAAGTGCAAAAAGCTAAAAATTATAACTTTTTTTAATGGGCGCGGCACTGCCCACTTTTGTAATCAAGAAACTGTATAGTCATGACAGCTCAATATGTATGCAAAGTTTCAGAAAAATCGGTAAAGTTCAAGTAGCTGAAAATGATAATTTTTTTATGGGCGTGACACTGCCCACTTTTCTAATTAAGAAATTGTAAAGTCATGCAATTCAATATGTGCTCAAAGTTTCACAAAAATCGGTTCAGAGCAACAACCTCAAAATTATAAATTTTTTTATGGGCGTGGCCCTGCCAACTTTTCTCATCACGAAATTATATAGTCATGACAGCTCAATATGTGTGTGCAAAGTTTCAGAAAACTCGAACTAGTGCAAGTAGCTAAAATGATAACTTATTTCTTATGGGCGTGGCACTGCCCACTTTTCTTATCATGAAATTGTAAAGTCATGACAGCCCAATATGTGTGCAAAGTTTCAGAGAAAATTGGTCCAGAGCAAATACCTCAAAATTATAACTTTCTTATGAGCGTGGCCCTGACCACTTTTCTCATTACGAAATTATAAAGTCATGACAGCTCAATATGTGTGCAAAGTTTCAGAAAAATCGGTCAAGTGGAAGTAGCTAAAAATGATAACTAATTTTTTATGGGCGTGGCCCCTCACTTTTTGCCACCCATTAACACTCCCTGGAATGTGTACAACAACTTTTCAAAGTTTGAGTCCGATCGGTTTTACAGTTTCGGAGTCTATAGCTAACACACACATACACACACACACACAGAGTTTCACTTTTATATAGAAGATACATTGTTTTTGTAATGCAACTTAATGAACAAAATTTATTTACAAAACAAATCACTAATTTGAGTACAATTGTTGTAGTTAAAAAATGCAAATTATTTTATCATTTATTACGTTATGAATAATATTACAAACATCATGATGAGGACCTAACAATTTGTTTCTATTTATTCTTCCTGCTTCCTAACCATATGCTTCAATTTAATTTGTATACAAAATAGCCGCTGGTTTAATGCCTACAATGTTTTGATTACTTGTACTCATACTCTTATATTTACTCTTATTGTGTCGGTAATAAGTGAAACCAAAAACCATATTGGCAGTCAAGCATCATTGTTCAATTGAAATTAATACCAAAATATATAAATCGAAGTATACTTTTAGGCTTTTCATTAATCTCAATCTTATAGTAACTTATACCTAGAATGAAAATTATAAGGTATTAAATGGAATATGTCAAATGTTATTATGGTTGCTGTTTGTATATGCAAATGAAATTAGACTTATACACGTACATACACTGAGTAGTCGTAAGTATGCAAATTATTATTAGATGGAAGTGGTGAATAAAAACTTTGGTTATTTGTGAAATAATTTTTAAATAAAGCATTTTTTATTAAGATAGTGATTTTACATTGACATTTTTCCCCTCATAATTATCAATAGTCAAACTTCATATAAAAAAAATTATCAAAAATTTCTCTCCGAAATGAAAGCGCGACAAAAATTAATAATTGAGTGGAAAATTTTGAAAATAAAATACTATTAATTTTTATTTTATAAAAAACCTTGATAGAAGTTCGTTTATAGTAATTTTAATATTTTATTAAAAATTGTATATGAAACAGCTTGTGGAGTAAATATACAATCAACAATGTATATGTAATTTAGTATAAAGTGTAAAATCTATAACATTTTTAAAACAACTTAATATGAAAAGATTTTAAATTTCTGTTTAACTCCAAAATACATGCTGCCGTCTAAAGTTTATATTTAAATTTTTTAAATATTTTTATCACATAAACCGTGACCTTTAGTTTACATTTTTACATCATATGCATACCATATTAAAATATGTAAATAAACAATTCCCCTTTTGATTCATTGTATTTTATAAAACTGTTTTTTTTTTTTACACCTTAAACTATGCCATAAAAACTAAGGTTTACAACAGCCGCTTTTTATGCCATCACATTTTGTTTTGATACTATTTTCACACAGAG
Organism: Phyto melanocephala; assembly: GCA_941918925.1. NCBI lineage: Eukaryota > Metazoa > Arthropoda > Insecta > Diptera > Rhinophoridae > Phyto > Phyto melanocephala. The sequence goes on along the minus strand of OW799234.1, from coordinate 18,166,906 downwards.
TTATGCATGTTAAATAGGTTTTCTTTTTATAAATTTTTAAATTAAATTTATGCAATTATTATAGTTCTGGTTTGATATGCAGCATATGGAAATCATTTTAAATTCTCATTATTAATATGTATGTGTGTACATTTGTTTTAATATGTTCAAACATGACATCGAGCAACATCACAAAATGTGCAATCTTGTCATCAAGTGTTAATTAACAGAAAATTGCAGTGAAGTAACTTAATTAGTTTTTGAAAAGTAGTAGGTAATAAGAGAAAATTTCTAATTAAAACCATACATAGTAATTTGCATAAATAAAGTAGATATACAAATGTATTATTAATGGCTGGCATCATGTTGATAAGCAAAATTAACATGTTTGTTTAATATGGAAATTTAAATGTTATACAAACAGTCAGTATAAAAATTTTGTACTGTATTACCTACATAATGATAAGGTAGTGCCTGCAGTTTTATACGAACTGCATATCGGCACATGAGCTTATGCTAGTAGAGACACACACTTTTTGGTAAATAAATTCATTTTCAGTTGATACTCTTATTGGAAAACTTTGTAAGGAGAATTATAAGAATTAATAATAAAGTTGTTTTAACTATCAACCGCATGGAATAAGGTGAACAATAAGAAGTCAACCTAGCTACATAGGTATTTCGGTTGGTTATTAGAATATTTTGTAGCCCTAAATAGAAAAATAAAAAATTTAATATCGTTGTTAGTTCAAATTGATGGTTTATTGCTAGTGAAACTTTTCTTTTAAATTCCTTCTTCTAAATACCTTGTTCGTAAATGCCCCTGTTTCCTAAACATTTCACATCACAGGGACGTTATCTAGTATATGTTTACCCCGAATTCTACAATTAAGTTTTGTTAGTTGTATCCAGCATATCGAGTAAACTTGTGTCCGACTCGTTACATTTTTTATACAGGTGAACTGTGGTGCACAAGGTTATATGTACAGATATAGCTTTGTCATTCGGTTTATAATTTGTACAATTTTCATTTTCGACCCCATACAGTATATACTTTCTGAAAGCTTATGAAAAGAGGAGTCGATTAAGTTCGTCTGTCCGTCTGCCCGTGTGTTATTTGAAATCAACTTTTAGAAGCAACCACATGTTCTTCAGATCTGTGAATGGTACCAATATTTTGGATATATCCAGGAATGAATCGCTATTGAAATTTAGTACAATCGCCCCATAACTTTCTGAGCAAACAAACACGGATACCTCTGCTTTTTTCCATATTTTTTTAACACAAAAATTAAAAATTTTCAGACAATTATAATAATTTATAGGTACCTTTGCTACTAAATAAAGTGAAAAAGTTTGGATAAAGCGGGCTCTAATGGGTAAAGTTATAGGCAACAATTTCTCTAAAACTATTTATTCCAAAAATTTACCAAAATAAATTTTTTTTAGCTTCTAGACAACCGAGAGAGTCAATATTGCTATCATCTACTTATAAGCACTTTAAAAAAATTGAAATTCATGTTGGCCGCCACTACAAAATGGCGAACAATTAATTTATATATGGGTCAAATCTGGTATTTTAAAATGTAACTTCTTGAACCCTTTTAATATTAATATCAAATGAAAGGGCTTGACCAGCAGAATACAGTAAATTTTTAAAATATTAAAAATCCAAGATGGCGCCTAAAACAAAATGGCGGAACAAATTTCTTTAACCCCAACAATATGGATAACAAATTAAAGGGCTTGACTAGTAGAATACCGTTAACTACGTAAAATCTCAAAATCAAGGACGGCGTCGGAAATAATACAGCAAAATGGCGTAGACCAAAAAATATAGGTTAAGCTACGATGTGGGATTATATCTATGTTCATGATGGTGAAGGGTATTATCAGATTCGGCACGGCCGAATATAGCACTGTTACTTGTTTTAGTTTATTTTTGTTGCCAACCTAGTTCATATAATCTTTAAACTTTATCAAAATTTCACTGTGGGTCGATAATATAAAAATAAAATAAGAAGATATTTATTTAATGGTGGTGATTGTTCGGCATGAGGTCCTTGTAATAAATAAAAACTAACAATTATGTGTTTTTATTATTAGTTATTGAATTATGTATTTTATTTTTCTCAATATTTCGACTCAACTTTGTTGGTCATCTTCAGGAGATTTCTAAATTATAAAAACAAAATTAATATATATATAGGAAAAACACAATACAAATTTTATAAACAAACAAATAATTACATTTTTCTATCGTAACAATAATAATAATAAAGCTATTTGTACTCCGTAAGCTTATGTCAACTAGTATTTGTTCTCCTGTTTTTATTTATTGTATGTCTGTATATTTGTGCACATCTCTCAATGTCTCTTTTGTAATTTAATCTTTTCTCAGTGGGTACGTCAATAATATGTAACATTTCCAATGTAAATCTACGTGCATAATTATTCTCATTGTTTCAATATAACTACGTCGTCAAAGTTAGGTTTATGACCTGTTAATGCACAGTGGGCTGTTAACGACGTTTTTTGCTCTAAAGGTTTGTCGACTGTTCTCTGATCCGATTTATGTGATGAAAATCTTGTCTTCAATTTCGTTATCGTCGTGCCAACATATACCTTTTGGCATACGTTGGACTGGTCCTAGTTGCAACTAATTCTATACTAAATAAGATTTATCCTCTTTATTTAATTTTGATTTCGTCCTGCTAAAAAGTTTTTCCACGGTATCATTCGTCTTAAATGCCAATTCGAATTTCTCCTTATCATAGGTATTAGAGTTCCTGATTCTCTTAGAAAATTTTGAAACATAAGTCATTGATTTATATATTTTAGGAAGTTTCTCGTTGTCAGTTGTAGGTTTCCTAGCTCCAACATGATTAATAAGATCATCAATCGTTTTGTTAGGTAAGTCATTCGTTTTTAAAATATTCTTAATTATAATTATATTTGTTTTATAAAACTCATGCTCACTTATATTTAAGACTCTACTAATGAAATTTGTCGCAGTGTTGATTATAATGTTCTTTGGATGTTTAGAATAAAAATTTATAAGTCTTCCTGACGAAGTAGGTTTTTGATACCAATCCACTTTCAGTATGCTAACTTTTCTATATATAATTGAGTCCAAGTACGGTAGATTTCCATTGTGTTCTTCCTCCATCGTAAATTGTATTTGTTTATTGAACGAGTTTAGAGTGTTTAATGTTTTATTAGTCTCATCTTTTTTAATGATAGTGAATATATCATCAACGCATTTGGTGAGAATAATTGGTCTTGTCTTCATGATATTAACTGAATCATCCAGTAATTCTTCCATTATAATGTCTGCTATAACAGGTGACGCTGGGGATTCCATTGGCATTCCTTTTTGTTGTTCGAAAAATTTGTCGTCATATTTAAAATATCTAGTGTCTTTAATGCAAAATGTAAGTAATTCCATGAATAAATCCTTAGGAATGTGAGTATATTCTTCCAATGGTCTATTTATTTGTATATTTATTTCAATAGTTGTTTTTTTTAATTTCATCCTTACATGCTGCTACCTTTTTCAGCAGTGCGTAAGAGATAAACATGGGTAAGCTGTTTCTGGTAGAAAATAACGAGGTGAAATATCGCATATAAAAATCATGCCTTCTAGAAGCGCTCTTAGAAGCATATGAGCACTAAGTTAGCGATAAAGTTTTTTATGGGTTCTTTATTTTAAAGAGAGTTGAGTCCATCCAGTTCATTTTGTTTTCAAACCAAAATATAATTTAAATAAGGTTTGATGTTTACAAGAATTAGGTTGTTGGGCAAAAAAAAAAACTAAAGTAACGAGTCAGACACAAGTCTAAGTAGTTAGTTTATGCCGGTACCAGACCACTTTTCTCCATACAAAGTGCACACATGCCATTAGGGGTGTTCATGAAAAGTGTATTAGAATAATGTTTCTAGTATGAAAATGAGATATGTTTATACTAATCGTGAATACCCTAATGTTAGATCAACTATATTTATACAAATGTGCACATCATACATGGGCGTAGTCGTGGCTTAGTTTTTTTTTTTGGGGGGGGGGGGGGTTGGAAGCTTACACGTTTTTAGTAGTAAATGGCAGCAAAATAGTTACTTACCAAATGAAATGCACATAATATAAATCGTTTTTTTTTTTTTTGGGGGGAGAAATATCCCTTTTTTCCTCCTCATTTATACGCGCTTGCATACATATTATAAGTGTATGTATGTATGTATGTGTATGTGTTTATAATATATAACGTAAACAACAAACAAATAAAAAGACAGACGGACTGACAGATAGACAGAAGGGTAGAGAGATTGATAAATTGATTACTATGATTCCTTGTTGTTAGGGTATATTTTGTTCATTAGTTTATTTTAATGATCGTCTTACATAAGCATGTATTTATTTTTTAAGTCTTACAAGTGCGTGTGTTTATAATATATGTCGTAGGCAAACAGACGGACTATAAGAAAGAGAGGCGGATTGACATAAAGACAGACGGACTAACAGATAGACAGAAGGGTAGAGAGATGGATAAATTGATCACTACGATTCTTTGTTGTTATAGTATATTTTGTTTATTTGTTTGATTATTTGAATGACCGTCTTACACTAGTACGTATTTATTGTTTAAGTCTTACAAGTCTTATGTCGTAGGCAAACAAACGGACTGACAGAAAGACAGATGGACTGACAGAAAGACAGACGGTCTGACAGACAGACAGAAGGGTAGATAGATGTATTGACCACTATGATTCCTTGTGTTAATATATTTCTGCTTATTTATTGTTTAGTAAAATGATCGACTTATTCTACCATGTATTTATTTATTATGTCATACAAGTGGTGTGTGTTTATGGTATATATCGCAGCCAAACAGAAGGACAGACAGATTGATATATAAGACTGTCTATCCGACGGATAGATTTTGGTCAGTTTGATTCTTTATTATTGTCACAGTTTAATTTTTTTCTTTGTGTAGTAAAATAATCGTCGCATTTTAGCAAGTGTTTTTTAAGTTTTACAAGTGAATTTGTTTATAATATATGTATGGCACAGATAAACAGGAGTTTTTATTCTTAATTTCATCATAATAAGAGCATTTCAAACTGATATCATATTGATTAGTAAACTTATATTGAAATATAAGAGAGGAGAGCGGAATAAAAAGAAGGAGATAAAAAATAAACCTCTTAAAGATTTGTGTATGTATGTTTAATATAAGAAATGCATTTTTGTTGAGTTCTTCATTAAAAAAGTAAAACAAAAAAATTTTTTAGTAATTATGCAGCTTTCGATTTCTCTAATTTTTGGTTGTGGTTTGAGATTATTTTATAATGTTCCTTCTTTTCATAATTCTCATTTAGTTTATAATAATTTATAAATAAATATAGAGAGTAGTAAAGGTTATATTTCATTATTAAATATAATTTTGTATCACTAACATCGTTAAAATGGGAATTTTTAATTGCGAATTTTGTGGAAGTGTATTCAATCGTAACTTTTGTTTAAAACGGCATATACGAATAGTTCATCGAGAAAATTCAATAGAATGTAAGATTTGTAAAATAAAATTTTCAAATCGTAAGGACTTTTTAAACCATCGTCATTTAATAGAACATAAAAAGCAGATGGAAAATGCTAGCATATATTGTGATATTTGTAAATCATATATTAATAAAAAATTATGGTCATATCATATACGTACAAACAATCATAAAGATAAGTGTGTTGACCAATTAAATAACATTAAATGTACTACTTCAGTTTTTAAAAATCGTATTGCAACGTTTAGAATTGAAAACGATGATACCAATAATTTGATTCCTGAAACATTTTTGTTTAACATTAAGGAAAAAGTTATAAACATTTTAAAAGAAATGATACAAAAACATATCAATATTAAATTTAATTGTGAATTGTTTTGTAAATATATGTTAATAAAGCAAGAAGAAACATATACAATCGACTTGATGTCACATCAAACAAAAATGATTGTTGTTAGTTCATCAACAACAACAGATGATATTCTACAACTTTACTCTACTCAATATAATATTCTAGTAAAAAAGATGAGTGAATTTCAAGAACGTGATAGTGGATGGACCTTAATAGAAATCGCTTATCTTGAAGTAAATATCAATGAGTATAGATGTATAAATGGTTCTCAATACATATGCTTACCGCCAGCAATTAAAAGAAAAACAGCATGCATAAATGTTCATAATACGGATGAATATTGTTTTAAGTGGGCCATAGTATCAGCACTGTATCCAGTCGGTATACATTCAAATAGATGTTCATCATATAAGATTCAAGATATTAAAGCTGATATTATAGCATTGCAAAATAATATAACTTTAAATTTTAAAAATTTAAATTTTCCTTTACCCGTTAACAAAATTAAAGACTTTGAATTAAACAACCCGGAGATAAGTGTTAACGTTTTTGGTTTAGAGGATGATAAAATTGTTGGTCCATATTATTTCACACAAAAGGAAAAATTAAATCACATTAATTTGTTATTGTTGGAGGACGAAGAAAGATTTCACTACGTATGGATTAAAAATATATCAAGGTAAACTAAATTACATAAAGAAAAACAATATGTATATAGCTTAAAAATATTTATTATTTTATTTAATTACAGATTGATTAGCAGTCAAGTAACACGTCATAATCATTATATATATGTGTGCAATAGTTGTTTAATTCATTTTCACAATGAGACAGCCCTAAAAAATCATAAGGAGGAATGCAACAGAATAGTAACCAAAATGCCTAGTGTAGATAATAATATACTTAGTTTTAAAAGTTTGAAAAAGCAAATGGATGTGCCATTTGTAGTTTATGCTGATTTCGAATGTATTCTAGAATCAGTTAATATTCAGAATTCAAATAACGTTAAATCTGTACAAAAACATATTCCATTTGCTTACAGTTATTTTATTAAGTGTTCTTTCAACACAGACTTAAATATTTTTAGAATATACAGTGGTGAAGATGCCACACAACATTTTTTCCGAAACTTAGTTAACGATGTTAAATATATTTTTAATAATTATTTAAGTATAGTAAAACCAATGAATTTCTTATCACCACTTCAACAGATAAAACAAACAGAAGACAAAATTTGTCATATTTGTCATAAATTTTTATCTCTTGAAGATAGAGTAGCTGACCATTGTCATTTAACTGGTGAATATAGAGGTCCTGCCCATAATAAATGTAATTTAGAATATCAAATCGCAAACTTCATTCCTATATTTTTCCATAATCTTTCAGCATATGATTCTCATTTGTTTATAAGAGAACTTTCATCTGTTGAAGGTATTATAAATATCGTTCCATTAAATAAAGAATTGTATGTGTCCATATCAAAAAAAATTTCAGTCGATGATAAAAATACAATTGAACTGAGATTTTTAGATTCATTTCGGTTTATGTCATCAAGTTTAGAAAAATTAGCAGGTTATTTATCTAATGAAGATTTAAAAACTGTAAGATCAGTCTATCAAAACGATAATGAATTCGAATTAGTAAAACGGAAAGGTGTATTTCCATATGATTATCTAAATTCTGTGCATATTCTTCAAGAAGTTCAATTACCCTCACGTTCATTATTTTTTAATAAATTAACTAATCAAATGTGTAGTGAGGATGATTATAAACATGCAGAAAAAGTGTGGAGTATGTTTCATTGTAAAACTATATCTGACTATTTACTTTTATACTTGAAGGTAGATGTATTATTATTATGTGACATCTTTGAAAATTTTCGAAGAGTTTGCAAGAATATTTACAATTTAGATCCCTGTCAATATTATACAGCACCTGGTTTGTCTTGGGATGCAATGTTGAAAACAACAGAAATAGAGTTGGAATTGTTAACAGACATTAATATGTACAATTTTGTTGTACGAGGTATTAGGGGTGGTATTGTTCAGTGTAGTAAACGACACTCAATAGCTAATAATAAATATGTTAACGATTATGATTATACAAAAGAATCGAATTATATAATTTATTTAGATGTAAATAACTTATATGGTTATGCTATGTCGCAATACCTTCCTTATAAAAATTTTGAATGGATTGAAAATATTGAAGATTTTAATATTAATGATGTTAAAAATGATTCACCTATAGGATATATATTGGAAGTAGATTTAGAATATCCAGCTGTATTACATGATTATCATAATGACTTACCATTTTGTGCGGAAAAAAAGAAGATTGAAATTATGAATCAATCTAAATTAATAACAGATTTAAATAACAAATCAAATTATGTAATACATTATATTAATCTTCAACAATGTATTAATCATGGGTTAGTTTTAAAGAAAATACATAGAATTCTTAAATTTAATCAATCGAATTGGTTAAAAAAGTATATTGATTTAAATAACCATCATAGAACTTTAGCTAAAAATTCATTTGAACAAAACTTTTTTAAATTGTTAAATAATTCAGTATATGGCAAGACTATGGAAAATGTAGATAAAAGAAAAGACATAAAAATTGTGTGTGAATGGGAAAGTAGAGGTAAGAGGTTAGGAGCTAGAGCTCTTATAGCTAAATCTAACTTTCATAGTTCTCTCAAAATTCATGATGAAATGATAGCAATTCAAATGAATAGAGCACAAACTGAATATAATAAACCTATTTACATTGGCTTCACAGTTTTAGAACTATCAAAATGGAAAATGTATAGTTTCCATTATGACTATATGAAACCTAAGTATCGTGAAAATATTAATCTAAACTATATGGATACTGATTCTTTTATTTATGACATTAAAACAGCTGATCTGTATGAAGACATTCGAAATGATATTAACACACATTTCGATACGTCTGCATATCCAGTGCAAAATAAGTTCAATTTTCCGCTAACAAACAAAAAAGTTTTAGGAATGATGAAAGACGAATGTAATGGTAAAATAATTAAGGAATTCATTGGTTTAAGAGCTAAAATGTATTCAGTTAACATTGATGGTGAAAAACATGATATTAAGAAAATTAAAGGTATTAAACAATGTGTAACTAATAAACTATCAATTAATGATTTTAGAAAATGTTTGCTAGAAAAAAAATTACACTATGACTTTATGTATATATTTAGATCTAAAGTTCATCAAATTTATACACAACATATTAAAAAATTAACATTAAGTTATTTAGATGATAAACGATTTATTAAAGAAAATTATGTAAATACATATGCATGGGGACATTATAAAATAAATAATAATTAATAATCTTAAATAAATTTGTAACTTAGCATTAATATATTTTATAAGAAAAGAAAAATGTAAAAATAAAAAACAATTTAAATAGAAAACAATAACTCTTATAAATATTAAATATAAACAAAATTGTTTATGAGCCAATGCTAATGATCTTGTCTTAATTATATGCTGTTCTGGCAGTATAATGTGTATTGAAAGGAGACATGTGCATAGATAGAAGGACAGTAATTTATAGAATCGTAATGCATTTTTTGTTATAGTTTAGTTTGTTTATTTACTTCGAATATGAAATTTAGAGAGAATAGCAAAAAAAAATTACGTTTACAATTTTTTAATATTGTTCTGGTAATATAGTGTTTAATGTCCGTCACAGACAGACATAACACATAGGAAGCCAAACAAACGGATAGAATGATCACTTTAATTCTTTGTTGTTATAGGTTAGTTCTTTTATTTGTTTATATTCAAAAACAATTAAAATATTATTTAGTAGTAAAAAATTTATTGAATAGTAAAAATACAGGTTGACATACATATAAAAATTGTATATTTTTTTTTACTTTTTTTTCTTTTTTACTGTATATTTATATCTTAGATTGTTTTTTTTAGTTGACTTGTTATATATTGGCACACTTATAGCTACTGACGAGAACGTCAAATTTTTAATTTTATTAATTTTATCAACACAACTTTTTATTTGTCCATCGAATATTACTTTAAATTGTATAACTTTTTTATGAATTTCATTGATTTCCTCCCTAAAATAATTATTTATTTGGTTTTCCGCTTGATTCATGTAAGATAGTAGAATTAATTTATTGACAACATCATTCTCCTCCAAAGGACTCGCAACATTTTTGATTCTTTTATTCTCGATATCTGTATTATCCTCATCCAATGTATAACCCAAAAATTTTTTTAAGAAATTTCTTTTTCTATATTTCACTAACTCCCTTAATACATTATCGTTTTCCATATTTATGAATGCGAGTGATTTCAAACAAAACATATTAAATTGTGGAAGAACTAAGCAGTTTCGTAGAACAGCTAAACTGCTTCTTATAACAGCTTCTCTAAAACAGCTTTCTAAAACAGCTAAACAGCTCCCTAAAACAGCTAAACTGCTCCCTAGAACAGCTAAACAGCTTCCTAAAACTGCTAAACAGCTCCCTAAAACAGCTAAACAGATTCCTAGAACAGCTAAACAGATCCCTAGAACAGCTAAACAGCTCCATACAACAGCTAATAGTACCAAACATACAAAAATAATAATGCTGAAACAGACGAAAGCAAATAGATTGGGTAAAAGATAAAGAACTAGAACTTTATACATAACAATCTTTTAATTTGCATAAAAATATACAAAAAAAAATTTATGACAAATATTATAAGCAAGTGATATTAATATTTAATAAAATAAACAACATTTTCAACAGGAAATAATTTCTACTTCTAACAATCGTTCATTAATTGATAATTTAACAAATTGTTAAACATCTTTTATTTTCTTAATATCTTGCTCAACTGAGTAAACTTTAGGTGCTAAACCTAAATATGTATTATGTTATAAATTTATTCTCACTTTCATCTTTTAATATGATTTCGAATGTCTTCATATAGAGGGAAAAATAACAAAAAATAAAAAAAAAAGTATCAGCAATAAATACCAACGTCATCTCCATCGGAACCATTGTATGATCAGGGTTTATTGCATGTGTTAATATTTGTATATTGTCTCTTGAATGTATGTAATATTTCTAAATCTTCTTGCAGTATTCGGATTACATTTTTGAAATTTCTATACAAAATCATCAAAAATATCAATCTTTCTAAAATAATATAATGTTTGATAGTGTATATATACTATTATTGTTCACCTTTTATATAGTATATTTAAATTTATTGTTTTAATTTTAACTTGATTATCTTTCATATAAAAAAAAATTTCCTTGTTTTGTTTGTATGTTTGTTTATATACATATAACTGTAACAATGCTTAATAAGTATGAAAATATTGAGGTTTTTAATTGAATTCATGGAAAACGTTTGATCAACTGTCTAGTGATAGTGAAACTTAAGAATATGGATCAAATCTACTTATGTGAATGCATTTATTTTGAATATAAAAAATGAATTAATACATCTCATTGAAACCTTTTATAAATTGTTTGTAATAAAAATTAATGTTTAAAATCTTTTATATATTTGTTGTAATTTTTTACATTATTTTTCATATGACATCATAAACAGGTGCTCAGGTTCATATTTAGCAGTTTTATCTGATTACGTACAATCCTTATAATATTCTCTATATTTATTTTTCGTCATTATAAATTGATTTAGATATGACAAGTATGTTTGAATATTGATTAATTTATGTTTATATTGATTAGAAATAATATGATATAATGACTATAGAAAATAAGACATTTTCTCTCTTTCTGTGCGTACATATCTGTCTGTCTTTTAGGTATAATTCTCTTACATAGAAAGTAAACATTTACAAATATTAACACATGCAATAAACCCTGATCATACAATGGTTCCGATGGAGATGACGTTGGTATTTATTGCTGATACTTTTTTTTTTATTTTTTGTTATTTTTCCCTCTATATGAAGACATTCGAAATCATATTAAAAGATGAAAGTGAGAATAAATTTATAACATAATACATATTTAGGTTTAGCACCTAAAGTTTACTCAGTTGAGCAAGATATTAAGAAAATAAAAGATGTTTAACAATTTGTTAAATTATCAATTAATGAACGATTGTTAGAAGTAGAAATTATTTCCTGTTGAAAATGTTGTTTATTTTATTAAATATTAATATCACTTGCTTATAATATTTGTCATAAATTTTTTTTTGTATATTTTTATGCAAATTAAAAGATTGTTATGTATAAAGTTCTAGTTCTTTATCTTTTACCCAATCTATTTGCTTTCGTCTGTTTCAGCATTATTATTTTTGTATGTTTGGTACTATTAGCTGTTGTATGGAGCTGTTTAGCTGTTCTAGGGATCTGTTTAGCTGTTCTAGGAATCTGTTTAGCTGTTTTAGGGAGCTGTTTAGCAGTTTTAGGAAGCTGTTTAGCTGTTCTAGGGAGCAGTTTAGCTGTTTTAGGGAGCTGTTTAGCTGTTTTAGAAAGCTGTTTTAGAGAAGCTGTTATAAGAAGCAGTTTAGCTGTTCTACGAAACTGCTTAGTTCTTCCACAATTTAATATGTTTTGTTTGAAATCACTCGCATTCATAAATATGGAAAACGATAATGTATTAAGGGAGTTAGTGAAATATAGAAAAAGAAATTTCTTAAAAAAATTTTTGGGTTATACATTGGATGAGGATAATACAGATATCGAGAATAAAAGAATCAAAAATGTTGCGAGTCCTTTGGAGGAGAATGATGTTGTCAATAAATTAATTCTACTATCTTACATGAATCAAGCGGAAAACCAAATAAATAATTATTTTAGGGAGGAAATCAATGAAATTCATAAAAAAGTTATACAATTTAAAGTAATATTCGATGGACAAATAAAAAGTTGTGTTGATAAAATTAATAAAATTAAAAATTTGACGTTCTCGTCAGTAGCTATAAGTGTGCCAATATATAACAAGTCAACTAAAAAAAACAATCTAAGATATAAATATACAGTAAAAAAGAAAAAAAAGTAAAAAAAAATATACAATTTTTATATGTATGTCAACCTGTATTTTTACTATTCAATAAATTTTTTACTACTAAATAATATTTTAATTGTTTTTGAATATAAACAAATAAAAGAACTAACCTATAACAACAAAGAATTAAAGTGATCATTCTATCCGTTTGTTTGGCTTCCTATGTGTTATGTCTGTCTGTGACGGACATTAAACACTATATTACCAGAACAATATTAAAAAATTGTAAACGTAATTTTTTTTTGCTATTCTCTCTAAATTTCATATTCGAAGTAAATAAACAAACTAAACTATAACAAAAAATGCATTACGATTCTATAAATTACTGTCCTTCTATCTATGCACATGTCTCCTTTCAATACACATTATACTGCCAGAACAGCATATAATTAAGACAAGATCATTAGCATTGGCTCATAAACAATTTTGTTTATATTTAATATTTATAAGAGTTATTGTTTTCTATTTAAATTGTTTTTTATTTTTACATTTTTCTTTTCTTATAAAATATATTAATGCTAAGTTACAAATTTATTTAAGATTATTAATTATTATTTATTTTATAATGTCCCCATGCATATGTATTTACATAATTTTCTTTAATAAATCGTTTATCATCTAAATAACTTAATGTTAATTTTTTAATATGTTGTGTATAAATTTGATGAACTTTAGATCTAAATATATACATAAAGTCATAGTGTAATTTTTTTTCTAGCAAACATTTTCTAAAATCATTAATTGATAGTTTATTAGTTACACATTGTTTAATACCTTTAATTTTCTTAATATCATGTTTTTCACCATCAATGTTAACTGAATACATTTTAGCTCTTAAACCAATGAATTCCTTAATTATTTTACCATTACATTCGTCTTTCATCATTCCTAAAACTTTTTTGTTTGTTAGCGGAAAATTGAACTTATTTTGCACTGGATATGCAGACGTATCGAAATGTGTGTTAATATCATTTCGAATGTCTTCATACAGATCAGCTGTTTTAATGTCATAAATAAAAGAATCAGTATCCATATAGTTTAGATTAATATTTTCACGATACTTAGGTTTCATATAGTCATAATGGAAACTATACATTTTCCATTTTGATAGTTCTAAAACTGTGAAGCCAATGTAAATAGGTTTATTATATTCAGTTTGTGCTCTATTCATTTGAATTGCTATCATTTCATCATGAATTTTGAGAGAACTATGAAAGTTAGATTTAGCTATAAGAGCTCTAGCTCCTAACCTCTTACCTCTACTTTCCCATTCACACACAATTTTTATGTCTTTTCTTTTATCTACATTTTCCATAGTCTTGCCATATACTGAATTATTTAACAATTTAAAAAAGTTTTGTTCAAATGAATTTTTAGCTAAAGTTCTATGATGGTTATTTAAATCAATATACTTTTTTAACCAATTCGATTGATTAAATTTAAGAATTCTATGTATTTTCTTTAAAACTAACCCATGATTAATACATTGTTGAAGATTAATATAATGTATTACATAATTTGATTTGTTATTTAAATCTGTTATTAATTTAGATTGATTCATAATTTCAATCTTCTTTTTTTCCGCACAAAATGGTAAGTCATTATGATAATCATGTAATACAGCTGGATATTCTAAATCTACTTCCAATATATATCCTATAGGTGAATCATTTTTAACATCATTAATATTAAAATCTTCAATATTTTCAATCCATTCAAAATTTTTATAAGGAAGGTATTGCGACATAGCATAACCATATAAGTTATTTACATCTAAATAAATTATATAATTCGATTCTTTTGTATAATCATAATCGTTAACATATTTATTATTAGCTATTGAGTGTCGTTTACTACACTGAACAATACCACCCCTAATACCTCGTACAACAAAATTGTACATATTAATGTCTGTTAACAATTCCAACTCTATTTCTGTTGTTTTCAACATTGCATCCCAAGACAAACCAGGTGCTGTATAATATTGACAGGGATCTAAATTGTAAATATTCTTGCAAACTCTTCGAAAATTTTCAAAGATGTCACATAATAATAATACATCTACCTTCAAGTATAAAAGTAAATAGTCAGATATAGTTTTACAATGAAACATACTCCACACTTTTTCTGCATGTTTATAATCATCCTCACTACACATTTGATTAGTTAATTTATTAAAAAATAATGAACGTGAGGGTAATTGAACTTCTTGAAGAATATGCACAGAATTTAGATAATCATATGGAAATACACCTTTCCGTTTTACTAATTCGAATTCATTATCGTTTTGATAGACTGATCTTACAGTTTTTAAATCTTCATTAGATAAATAACCTGCTAATTTTTCTAAACTTGATGACATAAACCGAAATGAATCTAAAAATCTCAGTTCAATTGTATTTTTATCATCGACTGAAATTTTTTTTGATATGGACACATACAATTCTTTATTTAATGGAACGATATTTATAATACCTTCAACAGATGAAAGTTCTCTTATAAACAAATGAGAATCATATGCTGAAAGATTATGGAAAAATATAGGAATGAAGTTTGCGATTTGATATTCTAAATTACATTTATTATGGGCAGGACCTCTATATTCACCAGTTAAATGACAATGGTCAGCTACTCTATCTTCAAGAGATAAAAATTTATGACAAATATGACAAATTTTGTCTTCTGTTTGTTTTATCTGTTGAAGTGGTGATAAGAAATTCATTGGTTTTACTATACTTAAATAATTATTAAAAATATATTTAACATCGTTAACTAAGTTTCGGAAAAAATGTTGTGTGGCATCTTCACCACTGTATATTCTAAAAATATTTAAGTCTGTGTTGAAAGAACACTTAATAAAATAACTGTAAGCAAATGGAATATGTTTTTGTACAGATTTAACGTTATTTGAATTCTGAATATTAACTGATTCTAGAATACATTCGAAATCAGCATAAACTACAAATGGCACATCCATTTGCTTTTTCAAACTTTTAAAACTAAGTATATTATTATCTACACTAGGCATTTTGGTTACTATTCTGTTGCATTCCTCCTTATGATTTTTTAGGGCTGTCTCATTGTGAAAATGAATTAAACAACTATTGCACACATATATATAATGATTATGACGTGTTACTTGACTGCTAATCAATCTGTAATTAAATAAAATAATAAATATTTTTAAGCTATATACATATTGTTTTTCTTTATGTAATTTAGTTTACCTTGATATATTTTTAATCCATACGTAGTGAAATCTTTCTTCGTCCTCCAACAATAACAAATTAATGTGATTTAATTTTTCCTTTTGTGTGAAATAATATGGACCAACAATTTTATCATCCTCTAAACCAAAAACGTTAACACTTATCTCCGGGTTGTTTAATTCAAAGTCTTTAATTTTGTTAACGGGTAAAGGAAAATTTAAATTTTTAAAATTTAAAGTTATATTATTTTGCAATGCTATAATATCAGCTTTAATATCTTGAATCTTATATGATGAACATCTATTTGAATGTATACCGACTGGATACAGTGCTGATACTATGGCCCACTTAAAACAATATTCATCCGTATTATGAACATTTATGCATGCTGTTTTTCTTTTAATTGCTGGCGGTAAGCATATGTATTGAGAACCATTTATACATCTATACTCATTGATATTTACTTCAAGATAAGCGATTTCTATTAAGGTCCATCCACTATCACGTTCTTGAAATTCACTCATCTTTTTTACTAGAATATTATATTGAGTAGAGTAAAGTTGTAGAATATCATCTGTTGTTGTTGATGAACTAACAACAATCATTTTTGTTTGATGTGACATCAAGTCGATTGTATATGTTTCTTCTTGCTTTATTAACATATATTTACAAAACAATTCACAATTAAATTTAATATTGATATGTTTTTGTATCATTTCTTTTAAAATGTTTATAACTTTTTCCTTAATGTTAAACAAAAATGTTTCAGGAATCAAATTATTGGTATCATCGTTTTCAATTCTAAACGTTGCAATACGATTTTTAAAAACTGAAGTAGTACATTTAATGTTATTTAATTGGTCAACACACTTATCTTTATGATTGTTTGTACGTATATGATATGACCATAATTTTTTATTAATATATGATTTACAAATATCACAATATATGCTAGCATTTTCCATCTGCTTTTTATGTTCTATTAAATGACGATGGTTTAAAAAGTCCTTACGATTTGAAAATTTTATTTTACAAATCTTACATTCTATTGAATTTTCTCGATGAACTATTCGTATATGCCGTTTTAAACAAAAGTTACGATTGAATACACTTCCACAAAATTCGCAATTAAAAATTCCCATTTTAACGATGTTAGTGATACAAAATTATATTTAATAATGAAATATAACCTTTACTACTCTCTATATTTATTTATAAATTATTATAAACTAAATGAGAATTATGAAAAGAAGGAACATTATAAAATAATCTCAAACCACAACCAAAAATTAGAGAAATCGAAAGCTGCATAATTACTAAAAAATTTTTTTGTTTTACTTTTTTAATGAAGAACTCAACAAAAATGCATTTCTTATATTAAACATACATACACAAATCTTTAAGAGGTTTATTTTTTATCTCCTTCTTTTTATTCCGCTCTCCTCTCTTATATTTCAATATAAGTTTACTAATCAATATGATATCAGTTTGAAATGCTCTTATTATGATGAAATTAAGAATAAAAACTCCTGTTTATCTGTGCCATACATATATTATAAACAAATTCACTTGTAAAACTTAAAAAACACTTGCTAAAATGCGACGATTATTTTACTA
This sequence comes from Phyto melanocephala, assembly GCA_941918925.1. Taxonomy (NCBI): domain Eukaryota; kingdom Metazoa; phylum Arthropoda; class Insecta; order Diptera; family Rhinophoridae; genus Phyto; species Phyto melanocephala. The sequence continues at coordinate 18,149,157 of OW799234.1, read as the reverse complement.
CACAAAGAAAAAAATTAAACTGTGACAATAATAAAGAATCAAACTGACCAAAATCTATCCGTCGGATAGACAGTCTTATATATCAATCTGTCTGTCCTTCTGTTTGGCTGCGATATATACCATAAACACACACCACTTGTATGACATAATAAATAAATACATGGTAGAATAAGTCGATCATTTTACTAAACAATAAATAAGCAGAAATATATTAACACAAGGAATCATAGTGGTCAATACATCTATCTACCCTTCTGTCTGTCTGTCAGACCGTCTGTCTTTCTGTCAGTCCATCTGTCTTTCTGTCAGTCCGTTTGTTTGCCTACGACATAAGACTTGTAAGACTTAAACAATAAATACGTACTAGTGTAAGACGGTCATTCAAATAATCAAACAAATAAACAAAATATACTATAACAACAAAGAATCGTAGTGATCAATTTATCCATCTCTCTACCCTTCTGTCTATCTGTTAGTCCGTCTGTCTTTATGTCAATCCGCCTCTCTTTCTTATAGTCCGTCTGTTTGCCTACGACATATATTATAAACACACGCACTTGTAAGACTTAAAAAATAAATACATGCTTATGTAAGACGATCATTAAAATAAACTAATGAACAAAATATACCCTAACAACAAGGAATCATAGTAATCAATTTATCAATCTCTCTACCCTTCTGTCTATCTGTCAGTCCGTCTGTCTTTTTATTTGTTTGTTGTTTACGTTATATATTATAAACACATACACATACATACATACATACACTTATAATATGTATGCAAGCGCGTATAAATGAGGAGGAAAAAAGGGATATTTCTCCCCCCAAAAAAAAAAAAACGATTTATATTATGTGCATTTCATTTGGTAAGTAACTATTTTGCTGCCATTTACTACTAAAAACGTGTAAGCTTCCAACCCCCCCCCCCCAAAAAAAAAACTAAGCCACGACTACGCCCATGTATGATGTGCACATTTGTATAAATATAGTTGATCTAACATTAGGGTATTCACGATTAGTATAAACATATCTCATTTTCATACTAGAAACATTATTCTAATACACTTTTCATGAACACCCCTAATGGCATGTGTGCACTTTGTATGGAGAAAAGTGGTCTGGTACCGGCATAAACTAACTACTAGTCTACTTATGATATTTTTCAAATAGAACGCATTCTGATGCTTACGTTATTTCTTTTAAATCTCTAATTATATTAAAAACAATAAAAAAAATTTTATTCTTTTATGTAAAGGGTAACATTTTGCTAATATTTCTACTTTTAACTTAAGCAAATTAAAAGGGCTTCATTGAAGTAAAAAAACCAAAAGCCGTTTATAAGAGTTTGTCATGACAAAATTCTGACATTTATGCAAGTTTATGATATGATGTGTCTGTGTGTGATATATAAAACACAAAAAAGGCTAGCAAAAAAAAAAAGGATGTGTTGCGAAAATATAAGATAATACATTAGGGGTAATCAGTATTTGCTGCAAATGTTCATGCAAAAGTGTAAACAAAAAATATTGTGGTTTTTCTTTTGTCCACACAGTTTACCTAATAGCACTTGTGACATTTTTATATTTTATATTTTATTACCCTTAGTGCAGCATTTTTTATTATAATCGCAAAAACCATTATAGCGAGTATAATGCCGTGCTTAGGAAAAAGGCAGTAAATAGTGTACAAAAAATATCAAAGAAAACTGCTCTTCTGATTAAGAAATTTTATTAATTTGAAATATTTGACAAACTTTAAATACTTCTCTTATTTACTCTAAAATATTATTTTATAATTAATGAGTAAGAAATATTTAAAGGAATTTATTGGTATCAAAATTAAAAAATGCAGTAAGTGAATCGCACCACTTTTTTCCTAAGCACGGCAGTACATTAAAGATACTCTTTTGTTATGTGACAAAATTAAATCAAAACTAAAACAAAATATATAATAAAAGCGTAAAAATTGTTTTCAATTCAGGAGCTGACATAAGTATTTTGGTTGATTTTTTTAAACTTGAAAACTAATTATTTCACTGAACTTTACTAGGTTGCATAATTGAATACCAAAGTCAACATAAAACGAAAACAATCCAGTTAAAAGTAGCAACAAAATATGAGGAAACAAACGTAAATAGGGTAATCAAATATTTGGCATATAAGAAAAACCGGCTCTGAAATAATTCAAAAGATTCCAATTTTTAAAAACCGGTTTTAGAAAAATGCAAAACATCGTAATTTTTGAAAAAAACCGGTTGTAGAATCATTTGAACCATCCAAAATTTTATAAAACCGGTTTTCGGTTTTTATACACAAAACCGGTTCGAAAAACCGGATTTTATGTTATGTTTGTATAAATATAAAAACTAAAAAAAAAATTATCCTAGGACTGAAAAATTTTATTTTTTGTGTTAAAAGTATGTGGAAAAATAGATGCAATCGTTTTAAATTGCTCATATCTCCATATCTCAGAAAGTTTGGGGCGAATGTGGTGGATTTAAATAGTGATGGGGGCTCCTAAAAGTTTAATTCAACCAACACACGGTTAAAGGTAAAAAACAAATAACACACTATGAAGGGACAGTTGAGTAATTCTCTAGTGTGTTGAAGATGAAAGTAATTTATAAAGAGAGTTTAAAAAATTGTAATACAAAAGTTGTTGATATGGACAAGAACCTATATAAGTGAACCAAACTATTTTTTCGAATAATACTAGCCACTAAAACCGGTTTCTCAACAAATTCGAAAACTCCAAAAAACACCTTGAAAATACGGAAAAAATTAAAAAAAAAACGGTTTTTCGCATTATTCGGAAACCGAGCTTGACAACTCTAAACGTATCCAAGCTTGCAACGTTGGGGATGATAAAATTAGACTTGAAATAAGTGACAGACTTTTTATTTACCATTTTTTTTACAGCAAAATTTTTTAAATGTTGAATACCACTATTAGAAAACATTTTTGTCCTTTTCGTCTGCCTGACTGACTGATGAGTTTATCAATACTTGCACACACAGACACACAGTAGGTTGGCTGCATTACGATCAATGCCAATCATCAACTTATTACAAGTTCTTTAACTTTAAGGGTTATTTTTCACTTGAGAAGAAATTCATATTTTTTCTGTGTTGGTGTCCTGACGAAAATATGCCTTTAGCTTACTGAACATAACGACTTTTTGAATGTATTGTTTCAAAAGGGATTTTCTATTTCATACATTGTTTTTGGAAAACTTCTAAAATATCTTAAATTACACGATTTCCTTCTTAACTACAGACACCATAATTTTATGATCTGCCTGAACTAAATGTTTCAATAATGTTGTGATATTGTGTTAAAAGGCTTTTGTTTCAAATTCTTGTCATAAATTTAATATTTTTATTTTGCAAATGATAAGCGATAATGTAATAAAATATTCAAAATATTAAAACAGTCAAACCTTTAATTTAAAGGTTTAATTTAAGGGTGTACTGCAAATAATTTTGATTTAAAGTTTTATGGGGTATTTTCGCTATCATGATAATGATGATGATGAGGTTTTTAACACCTTTTTGGAAAATTGCAATTTTTTTTTATCTCTTAGGAAAAAAGAAATTAACTTGATATTTATCAGTTATATGCTAATTTAAGTTTGAGATGATAGTCAAGGATATCTATGGTAATAGAGTGACATTAATATGATTTAATAATTGTTGTATAGAGGTAAAAGGGGAAACCAGTTTGTGCGAATGTTTGTAGGACTGTCATGGGATTTTAATTGAGAATAGTTTTAAAATTCCAATAAAACGCAGTTAACTATGGGTTAAGCTTTCAAATATAGTTTAGATTCAACTAAAGTTTAAACTACAGACTTAATTGAATCTAGAGCATAAAATATATTTTTAGATAGACTTTAGCTTTGACTAAGAAACACATTTTAGTATAGAGAACAGACTATACTATTGTCTAAGTTTAAGATTTAAATATTATGTCCTGGATCGAAAATTAGATATGGATCAAATCTACGGATAAAATAATAAGTTTGGCTATATAATCTCCTTCTGTTCCTCTACACGAATCGCAGAGTTCAACGACTCAATTTCAAAATTTTCTATCTGGTGCTAAGGTTCTCATCTCATTTCATATTTTATTGATACACAGGGCAACAAAATTTTAAAAATTTAATATGCTTTTAAAACCACTATGCAATTTTGATGTGTTGTGGTTTCAGTAGTACAAATATCGTCCAAATTTTAAATTCTATGGAGAGATTTTTTTTTAATTTTTTTTTTTAAATTCAAGAATTTTTCAGACGCTGCTCCACATAATCAATAATCACTCGAAAACGGTTAGTCCGATGTTCTTAAAATAAACTTTGAAAAATTTAGATTTACATAGCCTTTAATTCGTTTATATATTGCGTTTTAATCAGATGAGTAGTTTCGGAGTTATAATAAAAAATTAAAGAAAAAAATATATTTTTTACGTCAAAATAGCAATTTTTTTTGTTTTCAAAAAAGCATGAAAAATGGAAAACGTCAAAAATTGTTAAAATTTATTACTTTGTCGCAAAGCCACATGTAATAGCAACAAAATAAGATACCGATCATAAAAATCGGTTGATTTTTTTTCGAATTTATTCACAATTAAGTGATCTAGCTCATTTTCAAAAATTTAAGTTATTTTGTTTGATGTACATCAAATTGAGTAATTAATGGTGATTCTCATTTTTTTCGATTTTTCATGATTTTTTGAAAACAAATCATTGCTATTTTGACGTAAAAAATATATTTTTTTCTTTAATTTTTTTATTATAACTCCGAAACTACTCATCCGATTAAAACGCAATATATAAACGGATTAAAGGCTATGTAAATCTAAATTTTTCAAAGTTTATTTTAAGAACATCGGACTAACCGTTTTCGACTGATTATTGATTATGTGGAGCAGCGTCTGAAAAATTCTTGAATTTAAAAAAAAAAATTAAAAAAAAAAATTATCCATAGAATTTTAAAATTTAACCATTTTTGTACTTAGGTTTCCATGATGCATCAAATCTATATAGTGGTTATCAAACCCTTTTTTTGCTGTTGACCTGTGTTATAGAAGCTTCGATATCTCCAAAGCATTTCGTGTTGTTGCGCGTTTGAAAACCACATCTCCCTGTTGGCTACAGTCTTTGGCCAAAAGATGAAAACTATGAGTCGAAAGTATCGGTTAGTAATAATCTGAAGACTCTTTAAATTATTGGTAAATAATATCCATATATCGTAGCCATTATCCCGTATCGATTTAACGATGAAAACGTATTAAAGTATTTTCTTACCAGATGACATATTTGAAGATCTGTAAATTTTGATGAGAAGGCCAAAAACCTGGGGCCGAATTACGGCATTCGATCACGATCGAGTTAGGTGTGCTTTAGGTATGGAGATTCTATTAAGAATTCTCAAATTTCGATCACGTTCGAATGTCATAATTTACCCTCTGCTTTGCTTTGGACAAGCTTTGATGGATGTCTTGATGACCGTTACTATTATTGAATATTTAACGTTTAATATTTTTATTCGAGTACAGAAATTTTTACTAAAGTGAATAAATAATTTATTTAGGGTGATGAAAGATAGTCTGTCATTTACTTTTAAAAGATCATTTCATGTAAATGTTGTCGTAGGTCGGCCTGTATGTGGTTCATTTTTAAGACCCAATTTTGTTATACTTTATCCAGCATTTTGGCAGCAATCTTACCAATGTAAGCTGTAATGTTGTTTTCTATGGCTGGAATTAAAGCTGGCTTGTCTCTGTATATGAAAAACTCCGTATTCCCAAAACAACATAGTCTAGAGATTTCAAATCGCATGATCTTGGCCGAAAAATGCTCCAAGATGTGAGGTGAAATACTCAACAAACTCGCCTTTCGATAGGTTTATAGTATCCAGTGCTAAATATTTGGCTTATGTTACTCTTTTGCTGAAACCTTATGTCAACCAAATCCAATTCTTCCATTTTAAATGGTGTCGTACCGAGGTCCTTACGAAAAATCTTTCGGCAATTGCCATATCGGGATGATCCTAAACACTGACCGATACAGCAGCATACTGAGGAGAATCTGACACACTCTTCTCATACGGGTTGGAGGATTAATGTCCAGTAAAGTAAAACTGGTGCTAAATTTGGTCACAACCGCAGTAAAGAAATTAAAATTATTGCTGAGACATATCCTGGTTGTGCATTCTCTCGTTTTGGTATTTAAAATTGACTCTATTGATCATGTGATTAAACACTATTGGAGTTGTTATTTTTTGAGTGCTGATTTGAGCTTAAAAGTTTATGGCAACAAGCCGACAAATACTCGTACTTCGAAGGATTAAAATTATTGCTGGGACATATCCTGGTTGTGCATTCTCTTGTTTTGGTGTTTAAAATTGACTCTATTGATCTTCAAATTATCATGGAAGACTTTGACAAAAAAGGGCCAGCAAATCCTCTTTGGCTAATAGTTTTAGGTAACCCTTTTTTAATTCCTTTTTTAAATTCAAAACGTTGTTTGGCCTTTAAAATGCAAAAGTCAAATTTTCTTAAACACTTTATTTTGTTATTCTTTAGTACCTTGATAAAACATCTGCTTGAGATTTTATTAGATTTAGTTTTTGTTTAACATCATATTCATACATCTATTCAATAATTGTTTTTTTATAATTTATGTGAAATTTAAACAAAAATATTTTGTTTAATAAAAACGCGTGTCAGAGTCGTAAAAAAACCCATAAAACTGCTAACAATGTTTTGGTCTTTAAGGATGAATACAGTTAAGGATGTAAAAATCAAAGAAATTCTTAAGACAAGTCAATCAATGACTTAAAATCTGTTCTGTTCAAATGACAATATAAAATGACATTAAAATTTTGGAAAATGTTTACAAGAAAAATGATGATCATAAAATCAGCTTTAAATATGTAACAAAACAACTTGGGTTTTCTAAGGACATTTAAGAAGTTTTTATTGCAAAAAGCAGACTAAAAATGTCAATAATGAGGATGTTGATGCTGATGCTGCCGCTGAGATCTTAAAATATTTTCACACCTTGAGTTGAATGCTGTTTGTGTGGTTTTCGTCATAGAGATATTTTAGTGTTTGTTTTACTTATTCGGGTTGTTAAGACAACGAGTGCCAGTACTTGAGGGGTTATTGTTTTTCGGCAAACCTCCCATGGCGTTTAAAGAGTGCACTTCAAGTACCTTGTGTGTAAGTTTGACAGTAAAAAGACAATAGTCTAGATAATTGCAAAATATATGCAGTTTTAGAAAAAAATTAGAGCATTTTTTTCTTTTGGCAGTCTAATAAATTTTCAAATTTATTACTGCTACAAGATGTATTTTAAAAGGGACTTATTTTATTTTGGGCTTAACGTTAAGAGGTTTAAAAGGATTCTAGCGCTTTAAGTGACATTTAGAAAACAAAATTTAAATCAGCTGCAAAAATTAACAATTAAAATATAAGAATATAAAGCTGATTAGTGTAAAATTTATTACACAAAATGAAATTGTTTATAGAATTGTCTTCTAGCATATTGTTACAGAACAGGATTACTTTCATAAAATTTTTATTATTGGTTAGAACCATTTATGCCATTTACTCTTGTTATTGCAAATTATATAATGTAAATGTTGGCCATGACTACGTCTGAGGTGGTCCATTCGAAAGATAAATTTAAGGAACTTACTTCGAGCATAGTGACTAATATCTTGCGAATAACATGTTCAATGTTGGTCTCAAAAGCTGCAATCGTAGCTGACTTATTCCTGAATAACTCAGACTTTACACATCCTCAGAGAAAATAGTCCAAAGGTGTAATATCGTACGATCTAGGTAACCAGTATAGCGTAGCAAAATGTGAGATTAAATGCTCACCAAAATAATTTCTCAACAAGTCCATTTTTTCACATACTGTTTGGCTCGTAGCACCTTCTTGTTGAAACCAGAGCTCACAAGACAATTGAATTTAATTTTCAGGAAGCACATATTCCATCAATATGGTGCGGTGGCTGTGACATTCTGATTTATCTTATTTTTTAAGAAATGTGGACCAATTAATTCACCAGCCCATTAACCTCACCGTACCGTTGTTTTTAATGGATGTAATGATAACTCTTAGTACTCTTCGGGTTACTCATCGACCCAAATACGGCAATTTTGTTGACTAACATATGCGTTGAAATGTGCTTCATCACCGAACAAAATTTCAAGAGAGAATACCGGATTTTAATTTAGTTTTTCCAGAGCCCATTTACTGATAATAAAACGCAAATTTAGTTCGCCTGGCTTTCATTCCTGCACAAGTAGAACTTTGTATGCTTTAAAGCTGAGATCCTAGCCTAGAATATGCCATGTTGTCGAATATGACAAGACAAGCTGCTGAAAACTATGACGAATCGATTTGCCAGGGCCTTTGCCTACACTCTCAGGTAAAGTTAGAGCTATATTCTCCTCACTACGTGCTGCATGTGGTCTAACAGATCGGGTATTATACATTAATGTAAACCAGGAATCAAATTTGCGAATGCTATTGGCAATAGCGATTCTATCACTTAAATAAAATTTCTAACTGAACGCTGTTTTTCGTCATACAGCTAAACAATTTAGAGTCACTGTTGTGGTGTGAGTCTTTTCATAATGATCTGCCAAACGGTTGTGAACAAAAACAACAAAGCAATTTAATATGAGTCCTGCGTGATCTGCCAAAAAAAAAAGCCTATTGAAAATAAAACCTCATGATGATTCTTCCGATAAAAATTTTTGCAAAAAATATTTTTAATTTAGTACCTAATTATAAGTATTCCGATGTTAACTTATAGGTAGGAAGGTAGGTAGAAATGGGTGTACAAGAAACAAGAGACACTTCCAACATCTATGCACACTCGAAGACTATTGTGGTTGCTTTCATAAAAAAAGAACCAGAAGAAGAACATTAAAAAATGGGAGCTCTTCTGAGCACTATAACTTTGGAGAATGCTAAACCCTTTAAACGTTTTAAGGATGAACTTAAATGTTGGGCGATGGAGGAACATGTCAGAAAATGGCAAAGCACTGATGTCGGTAAGGTGACAAGAACACTATGGGGTGACTCAAATGGGAAATCAAAAGAGACTCTGAGACTAAGTAGACCTACACTTAGGAAACTAACCAGTGTAATTACAGGTCATACGGAGTTGAGAACCCTTTTAGCTCGCATGAAATTATCTGAGGAAGCAACAAGTAGAGGATGAGAGAAAGAGGATGAGACTTTGGTTCACTACCTCTGTCATTGTCCTGCGTTTGGGCATATTAGGCGCGAGAATTTTACGTGGATACTATGCCGAACTTGGAATACCTGGGGAACTCGAACTGGAGATCCATAAGGAGTTACATAGAGGGCATTGGGTTCTTGGACTAGTCCGTTATTCATAGGGATTTATGTTAGTAGTTTTTGTTTGGGAATTCCGTTTTCCATATGGAGCGCACAACATGCCAACTGGGCATAAGTGTATACATGTCATGGGTTTGGTTTTGATTTTAGTGTCCCACCTTTTCAACCTAACCTAACCTAACCTAAGAACATTAACACATATTTGCAACCTGCTTAATTTTTCGATGTCTCGAGATTAACACACTAAAGAAACTTTACTATGGAAAATATGCAAAAACTAATGATTGTATGGATTGAGGACAATAACAAAAGAAGAACGCCAATAAGTCAAACGACTATCCAGCAAAAAGATTAAAGTATTTTCGAAAATTCAAAGAATGCAGATGTCGAAGAATCTGGCGAAGATGTTACATTCCTAGCAAGCCGAGGATGGTTTGAAAAGTTACTAAAAGAATAAAGTTAAAACAGTTAGGCCGCATCTAAGAAATATCTTAACATTTTAAAGGGAATTATTATTATTCAGGTTATAGGCCTGAATAATTTTTAATCAGCATATCACCCTAATATCTAATAAAGCTCGTGGGGTTCTTGCTTTAATAAAACGTTGGGCCAAAGAATTTACAGACCCTTTCATCACCAAACAGCTCTATACATCTTTAGTAGGGTCACTTTTAGAATTCGGTTCTATTATCTGAAATCCTCAATAAATTCTTTGCTCTGATAAAATTGAGGCTGTACAGAAGCAATTACTGTTGTTTTGCTTACGACACCTTTTTCGGAATAGTGTTTCAAGGTTACCATCTTATAAATCTAGAGTTGCACTAATGGCCCACTGTACAGAGCCGAAAAACAATGCTGAATGTAACGTTTGCAGGCAAATTGATTAACGGAGATGTGTGCTCTAGTTTCCTGCTCTACAACTTATCCTTCAATATTCCATCTCGTCCAATCCATTGCACGTGCAATTTTTTCATCAAAATTATGCTAATGATAACCCTTTTAGAATAATTTGTTGCAATTTTAACCCATTTCCATCCTCTGTTCGCACTTGCGAACACAAAAATTACTCATTTTGATCGGTAATTTATCCTGATTTACTGAACATTTATGTTTAAATTTTTTAGGCAGAAGTATTGTATATATTCTTAGCTTATATAAATAAGAAACAATAATTTTGTTAATAAAATATTTTTTATGCTATTTGCGATTTTTCTACACCACCATTTTTAGTGGTTTTTAATTTAACCCATCATGTATATTTATTGTACAAGAATTAAAATTGTAACTATGCAGTTTTTACAGCAACAAAAAAACAAAATAAAATCAAAACAAAAAACTAGAAAACAATTTTAACACAGTTGTTGTACCTAACAGCAAATATTGCTGTTCGCAAGCGCGAACGTTGGCTGCTATTCAACATCTATAATTGAAAAAAAATTCAAAGACATAAAGCGATGTATACATTTTAATAACAATAATAATTTGGATCTTAACGATAAGCTAACCAAGGTAAATTAATTTTAACTTCCTGTGAGATTGATTGGCTTATAATGTGTTTATTCCTCATGGCAAACTCAAAATACATGCAGTTTGGCATAAGGAGTTCTGATTTGTCGATCGATGAACATCGACGATCGATCGGACGCCACTTATGTAAAATGTACATAAGAGACAAACCGATTCGATTTGGTTACAAATTGTGGTGTCTTTGCTCTTCAAATGGGTATTTGTATAACTGTACACCGTATGCGAGTGTCAGTGATAATTATGAAATTATCAAATTGGATTAGGTGAAGATGTTAATTAAGACTAATACAAAATGTTGAAAACCCAAATTACCACAGAGTTTTTTTGATAACTTTTTAACGTCATACGAACTAATGTGTCTGCTTAGCGAAAAATAATTTTGTGCAACTGGAACTGTCCGCAACAATAGAATTGGAAAGGCACCTTTTAAAACAGGATATAAATTGAACTGTGGTGATTCTGACTTTCAATATGATAAACGAACAATATATTGGCTTGTCGTTGGGCTGATAATAAAGAAGTGACAGTTTGTACTAATTTTCACCAAATTGAGCCATTTCACGCGGTAAAAAGTTGGAAAAAAAATTGAAATAAATTAAAACAAGTAAGAGCGCTATATTCGGCTGTGCCGAATCTTATATACCCTTCACAACGTGTAGCCATGCAATAACAGTAGTTTGTATCACCATTCCATATGATATACGTACATACATATATAAAAACATCCCATTGTAAAATTATAAATTTACGTATGTATGTTAAAAAAAAAAATAAAAAAAATATTTAACCTTTAACTTAGGAGGTGAAATTTTGGGACATACCTTGAGACGTGGTGGTAAATTTTACCCCTTTTAAAATTTTAATAATTTTTTATCAAAAATAAAACTATTTTTTAAGATATTCTTTTTAAAAATAAGCTGCAATATTTTTGATACAAAAAATAATTAAAAAAACACATTTTATTTGTTAACTAAACAATACTGGCACTTTATTTCATAAGCCTTTTTTTTATATATAACAAAAAATTAACATCTTAAATTAAAAAAAAAAAAACTTTTTTAAAAACATAACAAAAATTTAATTGCATTTTTTAATAGCACAGTCCATATAGTTATAAAAATAAAAGAGATCAAACAAAAAAAAGCTTTTATAAAGAAACTGCAGCTACACCTTTGCGGAGGTTTTTTATGTGTCTAATTTTGTTTCTGCGCAAGGTGTGCATATGCGCTTGCTGCAACCCATGCACATAGGCTTTTTGCAGAGCAAACAGTAGTGCGTTGTTTTTCGCTTTAGTCTGCTAGGACATATATAACATATTGTGCGAGAAGCAGGAATGGATTCAGTAGGGGGTGGAGCCACGGATTCTGAACCTAATATATTTCCAATCACTTCTCGCAATAATCGTGGCAGTTTTTGATTATGTTGCCGGCGTTGTAAGTGTGGTAATACCAATTCTCTTGCCAGATTTTTTAAAAATTGTGCTCTTGAGATACTCTGAACATTTCTGGACGATTGGAAAAGAATAAATGCGTTTGCAGCGCTTATATCCAAGATTCTGTAAAAAATGGCCAGAGGCCAGCGTCGTGTACGTCGACCGCAAGAATATATCGAACATTTTTTATCCAGTTCATCCACTCCTCCTTTTGTATTATTGTATTCAGCTATCATTAGAGGTTTTCCAGTGAGCTGATCAGTTTCTTTTTTATGATGCATAGACGATATTAACACTACAGCACGATTTATACGAGGCACGTATGACAAAATTGTAACATCCTTTGTAAACCCATACAAACAAGAGCCTAATGGCTTATTTTTTTGGGGTTGAAACTCTGGCGGGATCTCTCTTTTGTTCTTTTTCAGGGTTCCTAGGTAAGTTATGCTTCGTTTCCTTAGTTGTTCCACCAGCTGGAGTGATGAAAACCAGTTATCTGCAGTAACATTTCGCCTGCTTCCTTCTATTATTTTACAGAGCCTCAGAACTGATTGTGTTGGTACTGAAAGAAGTTTTTCTTCTTTTGTTAGACTTACACCATCAGAATTTTTACCAAAATAAATATATCCATTTGAAAAATACTGCGTACGAGCATCTGTTAAGCACATTATTTTAATGCCATATTTTGCAGGCTTTTTGGGCATGTAAATTCTAAACTTACACCTTCCCCGAAATGGTACCAGCATTTCGTCAATGCAAGCGTCAGTACCAATTGAGTAACTCTTTTGACAATTCTCAATAAATTTGTTAAAAATTTCTGAAACTGCAGCTAACGGATCACTTAATATCCTTTGAGTTCTGTCACAAGAGTTGTCAAATCTTAGGCAACTGAGAATGCTAAGAAAACGTGCTTCAGACATAACACTTCTAAAAATTTCCCGTCCTGTTCCATCAGTTGCAAATAACAATTTTGTGTCCTCGTGGTTTGACTTAAAAACGGATGAAAAATATAAAATCCCAAAAAATGCACGCAATTCAATTTAAAATAAAAATAAAAAAAATAAAAAAAATTAAAAAAAAAGTAAAAAAAAAAAATTTAGAAAAAATAATTAAAATATATATAATAAATATAAAACAAAAAAAAAAATAAAAAAAAAATATATAAAAAAAAAATTAAAAAAAATAGTAATAAAAATATTAATAATATATTAAATAAAAAAAAAAAAAAATTAAAAAAAAATATAAAAAATATAAAAAAAATTTTTTTTTGGCTCAGCTGGGATTCGATGCCACGTTTTCTCTAACCAGTATACACGTTTGTATGTATGTATGTTGTTGTTGTAATGTTGTTTTTGTGAAAAAAAAATCGAGGTGGTCGTGGGTTTTTGCTTATATCTCAGTTGTTTATGTACCGATGTTGCTGATTTTCAATACCGTTCTACTCCCGAATATTTCTGATATTTTAGTGACTCACCCGGGTCCAAGCGATGTCGACTTCCCTATTCATAAGCTTTCAGAAAATATATACTTTATGGGGTCGGAAATTAAAATTGTAGAAATTTCATACGGAATGACAAACCTATATATACCCTTCTTCACTGTGTGAAGGGTATAAATACTTAAAATTAGTTTGAGAGTGATTTGAATTTCACGTGCGGATATTGCGTGCCGTTTCCGGAACAATTGAGCGGCCGTATTGTGTACCTGGATGGATAGATACTACGACCAACTTTTCTAATAACTTCAAAATTACATTTGTGAAAAGAGATGGATATTGAAATTAAAAAGTTGGCAGCCCTGTTAATCGTAAAACAGTTATGGTTGGATTAAAGGCTCTTCTGTAGTCTTGCATCTCACTCCCATTTTGGTAAAAGATGTCAGAGTCAAAGTCAGAGATGTCATATATATTATTGCGACATTACTTTGGGCGATTTCGCCAAAAAAAATCATCTTTTTAGATGAAGCTCATTTTGATCTTGGCGGGTATGTAAACAAGCAAAATTGTCGCATTTGGGGCACAAAAAACCCGCACGCATACATCGAAAAGCCGATACACCCAAAACAAGTCACTGTTTGGTGCGAATTTTGGTCCAGAGGCATAATTGGACCATTTTGCTGAGCAAGGAGTGGCCGTAGTCAATGGCGATCGTTATCGAGCCATGTTGAACGAATTTTTGTTCACAGAAATTTAAGAGGAGGATATTGGCAACATTTGGTTTCAACAAGACGGCGCTACGTGCCACACAGCCGAAGCTATACTTTTTTTATAGCTTTTTCAAATAAAAAAGTTATTTGGCGGACTTTTTACATTTCCAAATTTAATCTTACTTTTTTTTATTGATATGCCGCTTTAAAAGTGTGTTTAATTTCTTTTTTTTTCACCTATGAAATACAGTAGACTCGCGGTAACAAAAACACCGCCTTACGTGAACACCGAATAAGATGAACATAATTTTTTTTTACACTGACTACTCTGTAGCGTGAACACAGTAAGAAAGCCTTATAACGTGAACAAATTTGTCGGTTATGCAAATCGTTTTCATAAATGATTCGTAAATGATTGTACAGGTTTAGTTTAGTTGTCACAAAAACTACCAAAATTCTTAAGTTAAACTTCTTGTGATTGGAAAGGTAAAAAATCCTCGCTACAACAATTGCTCCAAATCGTAATGGATTACAGCTGCCATTTTGAAAATTGGTTTAACTATTAATGGACGCTATTGGCTATTTAAATTCAACTTGGCAACGTCTTGAAAAGAAAACAATAGCAAAATGCTGGCTGAACATTTTTAGCTCTTTACTTTATTATGTCTACGAGCCATCGATTTGTCCAGACTAGAACAAAACGTCGGCAGAGCAACTGTCAAAAAATTGTGCATGTTCTTTGACATGGTTAAAACGTATAGTGTATTTTGTCGCAATTTTTATGTGTTGTCTCTTTCTTTCATATTTAAAATGCGTTTTAATATCAGACATCGTTGTTCGAACAAATGTTCTGACAACGATGTTTGAACAAAGCAAAACATCGACAACATCGATCCACACCAGGCTAATTCGTGTGCGCAGAAAAAATTTTATGTTGTTCGAACAAATCGATGGCTGGTGTAGACCATACGTTAGGAGAAGAAGAAGACTGTGAAGAGGATATTCCTTTAGCTTTTTTGAGAGAAAGAATTTGTTCAGCAATTAAAATTTAAAAATTAAAAGATAATCCAAAAAAAGGTAACACATTTTTTAAATTAATTTTAACGTACTTTTTTTCTTAACAAACCATATGTACATAACAATCCGATATACAAAAAAAATATATGAATTTAAGTTAAATCAGATGTCTAATTTGTTTGGAAATTTAAAAGAGTTACACCTTTGTTAACATGAACAACTTCGCAAACGTGAACACGCTCAGTTTTTAATAGTTCACGTTACCGCGAGTCTACTGTACTTGCAAAGTATTGAACAAAAAACAGTTGGTCACCTTATTTATAGGTTATTGCTAGTTTTATATGAAACTCTTATGCAGTTATTTTTGATTTAAACGAAATATATAGATAAAATGCATTATGAATGATAAACCACAAAATTTTTATAAATTTGTATTAACGTAATTAATTCCTTTTACGACTTTTCGCTTTAGCCCGTAAATAGAGGTTTGGATGTATGGTCCTTTACGTTAAATTAAAGACGCAGTCTTGTAGTACAAGAAATAAAATTTCAGTTGTGCGGAATATAATTTGTAATAAAACGAATTCGGGTTTATTAAACCAAACCTTACACAAGGTATAAACACAACAATATTTCGGACTATGGATTAGGGTACAGTGAAAATATTGTGCTAAAGTTTAGTCTTATATAATTTCTAGTGTAAAGTCAAATTATGATCTACAGTCGAGTTCAATAGTTCTGTTATTGTTTCATATTACATAAACATCTTCTTGAGTTTGTTTTCGTTGAAACTACAGCTAAAAGCAACAACATTTCTTTAAGTTTTAGAAATCCACAAGGCGTTTGCCTAATGTTGTCAAGACAAAAATTTTGACATTTTTGCAAGTTTATGATGTGTGTAACAATAAAAAAAAATGGCTTGCAAAAAAGGCTGGGTATGGAAAATAGGAAAACATCTTATTGAAAATCCTCCCTTGTAACACATTTGCCAACCTCCTTGGCTAGCCGACTGACAAGTCTATTAATATTTTCTCTCACACATACACACACCCAGTGGGTTGGCTGCCAAACGATCGATGCCAATCACTAACTTATCACCAGTTTCTTTTTTTTTTAACTTTAAGGGTTACTTCTATATTATTATTTTCGTTTGCTGCTGTTGTGTCCTGCATAAAAATTGCAATATTATAAATATGATAGCACAGCTCATTGAACATTATGACATTTTGAATGAATGCTTTCAAAAAGGATTTTCCATTTCGTCTATCCTTTATGCGTTTTCTGTATAGGAAACATCTTATATTACACGATTTATGTATTTGATTTCTCTAGAGATTTTGATTTTGCGATATTTACGAGTTAAATGTTGCAATAATGTTGTGATATTGTTAGCAAAGAGTTTTGCCTAAAGTTCTTTCTGCCTTCGTAACATTAATATAATATTTTTATCTTTTAAAACAATAAACAATGATGTAATAAAATATCCAAAATAAAACTATTCAAACCTTTAACTTGAAGGTTTCTTTGAGGGTTTTTTGACAACAGTTTTTTTTTAATCTGTTTTAAAGGTTTATGAGATATTTCTATTGTCTTCCTGACATTTTTGTTAAACAGCAGTTTTGGAACCATTTGCAAAACTATTTAGTTGTAGTAAAAGGCAGAAATCATAATGTTAATCGGTGTATGTTAATTTGAATTTGATATATAAGTCAAGGATGTTTATAGAAATTGATAGAAATGTTATGACAAAATTTTCATATACAGGATGGCTGATGAAAGCTGCTACCAAAAAAATTAATATCTTATTTTCTGTATAACCAAGCTGTGCCATTTGCATTTTATTTAATAGATTGATCCTTAGATTTAGCGCAAATGGAGAATTGGGATAATGAAACAAGAATTTGGATATTGCGCCGCTTTTACGCTGTAGAGTCCTTAGCTTCCCTCCAAAGAGAATATATGCGCATGTTTGGCAGCACTCCTTATAGCAGATAGACTATAATGAGGCTCGTGAATAATTTTACCGAACATGACACAATCGCAATAAGGTCGTATCATCAAGATCCCTCAGTTCGGAAGCAGGAAACTATCGCTGCTGTAGATGCTGCCATACAATCCGATCTTACAGTTTCAACAAGAAGCTTATCTGCTCAAATGGGTGTCAACAGACAGTCACTGCAGATAATTTTGCATCAAGATTTAAACTTATTTCCATATAAGAATCAATTAACAAGCAGACCAAACACAGCAGACTTCCCGATTCGCTTGAAATTTTGCGAGAAGATCATTTAAATGGCAGCAGAGGATAAAAACATCTTGAACTGCATTTTTATGTCTGACGAGGCACATTTAGATTTAACAATATTAACAAACACAATTGTCGAATATGGAGTAATTCTTACCCACAGATACTCCATGAGATGCAATTACATCCACTTCGCGTCACAGTGTGGTGTGCAGTTTCATCAAGGTTCATTGTCAGGCCTTACTTTTTCGAAGAAACTGTCTTACTGTTACGGTAAATGGAGACCGTTACTTAAAGACGTTGAGACTTTTTCTTTTCAGAACTACGCCGAAAAAGAATATCTTTCAACTCTATGAGGTTTCAACATGATGGGGCAAGTTGTCACATAGTCACGCCTATTATGACAGAATTGCGGCGAACATTCCGTTGGTCCCCCAGGTCTCCTGACCTTATTGCACCTGATTTGTTTTATGGGGTTATTGCAAACAGGAAGTTTCCAAAAAAAAAACCAACAATTTTCGATGATTTAAAGCAATCCATTCGAATGATAATAGAGGCAATTCCAGTTGCAACCCTCCAGGCAGTAATTAATAACTTTTTGGTAGGATGAACTTCATGTTTCACTGAGAGTGGAGGCTATTTCAAAACTTCATAAATAACTTCAATACAAATTTATTATTTTTCAAACGAACTAATTAAACTTAAATTACATAAACTTTACAAAAAGTTATTTGAGTTCCTTAATGTCTTCATTCATCAGCCGCCTTGTACATTTAAAGATTAAGATCTTATTTGACAAGTTCTTAAAGATATTTTCCGTTTGGGTTTATTTGAGGATTCTAAGATTCATTGAAAAGGATGAATGCAAAAGCCTAATTTATAATAATTAGGCTGTAATCTTTCACATAGAACATCCTACATATAGATTTAAATTTGCGCTATGATTTAGACAGATTAAATTTTGTTTTAAGTTTTCACGCTTTGTTCTTTTGCAAAGTGCTCGACTTTATTAAAAATAAAATAAATAAAAATATGTGACACCTAACAAATTTTAAAAATGCCACTTAGACAAACAAAGGAATAGAAAAAATAGAAATACTGAGACACCTTTTAGTTGCCGCTTACCACAGATTGATTTTATATTCGACTTCTTTTTGGACAGTCTAGCAAGGAATTGTGGAATTTATCGAACTAATTGAAAACCCGCACTTAAACATTTAGAGGAACCCTAATTGTGATGATCTCATTTTGCACTTTGATTCTTTTTTTTATCAAGAAAGCACAGATGCTTGAAAAATAAGTTGGTGCATGCCGTATTATGTCTACGAATTTTTAGGCTCGCCTATAGAATGCTGTGAAATATATGCAGTCCTGATATTAATCATTCAAAAACATCAAAAGCTAATAAACTTAAAACTTTTAATGTTTGCGCGAGATATGATGATGTCGAAAAACTATTCCATTTTTTCGTTAAAAAATTGCTTTACTCGCCTACAACGACGCCAAACTACATACAAACTAAATGTGGTCTCAACACCTTCTATATATCAACTGTAAAAATGCATTTGTGCTACATAAATAAAATATTATCTCTAAGTTTACACAGACTTCCACGCATATTAGCTGAAAAGATGATAGAGATTAATCTATTGTGGGCAAAATAGTGGTCAAATCTATGTTTAACTCACCGCATTATACTCCTAATAATGTCAACGTCCCTTTATGCGCGTCTTGGTAAGAAATTATATGTCTGCTAAAAACAAAAGATAGTAATGACGTTGCTGCCCCAGCGTCCTCACAATTTGATTATCTTTACTCAAAACTTGATTTTACAAAAAATTCATCACGAGCTACCAGTCTTTTAATGGCCTACTGGACTTAAACTCTAGATGGTTTAAAAATAACACAAATGGTAAATGTACAACCTGTAAACCGATAATTTGTGTGAGATCAGGATCATTCACTTTGGACAGCGCACGTTATGTTATAACGATGCATTGAAAATATTAAATGGTTCTAATTTAAATGTACTTTTCAAGTATCTTAAAACATGCCTAAAATACAGAACGACTTTACTGAAGGAATTTAACCCGTATTATGAATAATTACTTACTACTACTGATACTTATTTACTACTAATACAAAATACACTTATCATTATTAACAGCCTGTTCAACGATGTCGAAAGAAAACCCAAGCAAAGTTTCATTCGTACAAATATATTAAAAACAACAACAACAAGTAACAGTGCTATATTCGGCCGTACCGAATCTTATATACCCTTCACAACGTGTAGTCATGCAATAAAAATTGTTTGTATCACCATTCATCCCATATAAAATACGTGCATACGTACACGTTAGACTAAATGTGGCATCGAATCCCAGCTGAGCCAAAAAAATTTTATCTTATTTTATTTAAGATATTATTTATATTTTATTATTTTTTTTTATATATTTTTTTAAATTTTTTTAAAAATTTTTTTTACAAAAATTTTTTTTTAAATTTTTTTTATTGTAATTTTTTTTATTATTTTTTTTTATTTTTAATATATTTTTTTTTTGCAATTTTTTTTTTTTGGCATGTTTTTTGCATGTATGTATGTATGTATGTTGTTGTTGTAATTGTGTAAAAAAACGAGGTGGTCGTGGTTTTTTGCTCATATCTCAGAAAGTTATGGGGCGATTGTGCTGAATTTCAATAGCGATTCATTCCTGGATATTTCCAAGAGATTGTTACCATATACAGATCTGAGGAACATATATTTGCTTCTAAAAGTTGATTTCAACCAACACACGGACAGACGGACAGACGGGCAGATGGACATCGTTGACATCGTTGAACAGGCAGTAAATTTTCAAAAAAAAATCTACTTTTTTGAAAACCGGTTTTTCGGTTACCCGAACTCTAAAAAACCGATTAATCGGTTAAGCCCACATTAAATAACAAAATGAATTAAACGTAAAAGAGATATTAAAAATAAATTTAAAAAATAGCATTTCTTAGACAAAATCTGTACTTTGTTTAAAGAAAAACAAAAATAGTGACTAAAAGAAATTTATCAAGACCAAATGTGAATTGTATGAAGTTTTTTATACCCTTCACCTGTGGTGCACAAGGGTATATATAGCTTTGTCATTCCGTTTGTAATTTCTACAATTTTCATTTCCGACCCCATAAAGTAAAGGAGTCGATTAAGCCCTGACCGTCTGTCCGTCTATCCGTCTGTCCGTCTGCCCGTCTGTCCGTGTGTTGGTTGAAATCAACTTTTAGAAGCAACTATATGTTCCTCAGATCTGTATATGGTATCAATCTCTTGGAAATATCCAGGAATGAATCGCTATTGAAATTCAGCAGAATCGTCCCATAACTTTCTGAGATATGAGCAAAAAACCACGACCACCTCGTTTTTTTCACAATTACAACAACAACATACATACATGTAAAAAACATACCAAACAAAAAATATTAAAAATAAGAAAAAAATAATGAAAAAAACTACAAAAAAAAATTTTAAAAAAATTTAAAAAAAATTTAAAAAAATTTTTTAAAAATTTTTCTAAAAAAATTTTTTTAAAAAATTTAAAAAAAATATAAAAATAAATAATAAAATATAAATAATATATTAAATAAAATAAAATTTTTTTGGCTCAGCTGGGATTCGATGCCACATTTATTCTAACGTGTACGTATGCACGTATTTTATATGGGATGAATGGTGATACAAACAATTGTTATTGCATGACTACACGTTGTGAAGGGTATATAAGATTCGGCACGGCCGAATAAAGCACTGTTACTTGTTTTTTTTTGAAGTAGAATTTCAAAAACAAAACTCAATCCAAATGTGTAGAAGACATTCTTTTTTTCAATTTAGTTTTTATTAAAGATGATACCGAGAAGACCCTTTCACTGGCAGTTGCTGTCGGATAAATGGTAAGAAGAGCATGATATAACATGTTAAATTTTTCCGTTCTCTTGTTTAAGTTTTCCAAATATTCGAAGTCATCTTTAAGGTTATTGAGATTAACATGTTTGAAGTTATTAATTATAATCTTTAGAGTCTATTTCACTTTAATTGTTTTATTTTCTATAATAAAAAGTTGTCTCTTGAAGAGCTGCACAGCAACGACTTTAGTAGTTGACTTTGACATATGATAAAAAACCGGTTTTTCGGTTAATCGATTAACCGATATTAAAAACACGAGGCATAATTCTATGCCAAATATCGATTTTTACTATAGGTTAATTTATCGAAAACTTTATACTTATATAAATTACTAGCCAAACCCGGCGCGCGTTGCTACGCCCACTAATGAATCAAAATGCATTCTGAATTTTAATTGAATATCAAATGCAAAAACCTAAATATTAAAATTTTTTTTATGGGCATGGCATTGCCCACTTTTCTAATCACGAAATTGTAAAGTCATAACAGCTCAATATGTGTGCAAAGTTTCAGAAAAATCGGACCAGTGCAAGTACCTCTAAATTATAATTGTTTTTATGGGCGTGGCCCTGCCCATTTTCTAATCACGATATTGTAAAGTCATAACAGCTCAATGTGTATGCAAAGTTTCAGAATAATCGGTGCAGTGCAAGTACCTCAAAATGATACCTATTTTTTATGGGCGTGGCACTGCCCACTTTTCTAATCACGAAATTATTAAGTCATGACAGCTCAATATGTGTGCAAAGTTTCAGAAAAATCGGTCTGGTGCAAGTACTTCAAAATTATAATCTTTTTTTGTGGGCGTGGCCCTGCCCACTTTTATAATCACGAAATTATATGGTTATGACAGCTTAGTATGTGTGCAAAGTTTCAGAAAAATCGGTCCAGTGCAAGTACCTCAAAATTAAAACTTTTTTAGGGGCGTGGCCCCGCCCACTTTTCTTATCACGAAATTATTTAGTCATGACAGCTCGATATGTGTGCAAAGTTTCAGAAAAATCGGTCAAGTGCAAGTAGCTAAAACTGATAACTAATTTTTATGGGCGTGGCACCGCCCACTTTTTTCCACCCATAAACACTCCCTGGTATGTGTACAACAACTTACCAAAGTTTGAGCCTGATCGGTTTTACAGTTTTGGAGTCTATAGCTAACACACACACACACACACACACACACACACAGAGTTTCACTTTTATATATATAGATAGTAAAATCTATTAATCAAATAATAATATTTGGACAGTTTATTGCAGTCACTAGTAAGATTTTCTTGAGTCTTCTGTTCATCGTTTATCCTTGCAAACACTTAGTTTAACATTGCGGTATAATGTTGTGTATTGACTTTGTGGAGTATTTCTGCAGTGTTAGTGACGTATTTTACTTCTATTCGTACGCTTATCACTTTACACTTTTCAAAAGGTAGAATATATCGATTGTTGGCTATTTTTATGTAAACTGTTAAAGTTTGATATTTTATTTTTTCAATATGTTTTACACTTTGTATCACTTTATACTTTTTTTCCATCAGGAGTAAAATATTTATCCTTAATTTAAAGTGAGTTTCTGTTTCTTATCTAGAACTAAATTTCCTAAATTCCCTAATTAAACTTTTATCGCCTTGAAACCATCTAAAGTCTATAATTGACGCTGCTTAAAGGTGTCAACCAACATTTAACTTAAAAGTTGAAATAATTAAGGGTTTCTTTACACAAACAAAAACTATTTTGTCTTAAACGAGAAAAAAACGAACAATCCCTCAAGTTAAGTTTGAAAGAATTTGGTAAGAAATTGTTTTATTTTAACAATTTCCTTTAGAGAGTCTTTAACAGTGTAAGCCAAGCATGACATGTGTTGAAGTAAATGCGTTAGTTTAGTGGTTGTTAAGGCAATGACAATTTTTATGATGTCTTTGGCAAGACTTCCTTAATGATTTCTTTTTTTTTTATAACGTTTGGTAGAGGACCTTTTAGAAGGAAGTGGTAGCAGTTACCAGAGACTTTCTTAAAGTTTCAGTTTAGGTTTCCTTTTTTTTTTTGTTGCAGGAAATTGAGGGTGTCATTTAGGGATGTTTCTTTAAAGATTTTGATTAATGATTGCGGTTTCATGCAGTCAATTCGATTAATAATTGTTTGCTAAAGTGTGGGAAAGTTTTTTTTTAGAAACGCCGAAAAATGTTGTATTAAAGTAAATTAACATCAATTTATATTAAAAATAAAAGACAAACAAAACATATATAAACTTTGTGAAATGAAATTAAAAATTATTTTCTTAGTTTAAGATCCTTTGAAATCTGTGATGTTTGTGAATTTCTATATTTTTTGAATAATTCCCAGAACATTTAAAATTGCTGTGCCTAAAAAATTAACACAAATTTTGTATTCATTTATTTCATTTTGAACATCCTCTTACATATTTAAGCAGTATGGGAATTTCGTTTATTTCATGGCTCACTTCATTTTTGATGAAAACATCACTACATTCACCAAAATCCTCTTTCAATTGTATATAAATAATTTCGACATATTGGTGATGTTTTACTCAAAATACTTGGGAAAACTAGACAGATTTTATACTAACGGGACATGCCACTAATGCAGGAAATGGGGGATGTACAACAACAGACGCTCATATTGCACTAAGTTTAACAAAATATTGTGGAAAAAAACTAAAATTTATTTTTCTTTAGTTTTTTAAGGATTAAAATGTCCTGTTTTAGAGCATATATATTTTTTTGGGTAAATTTTTGTTGTATTTATATTTCCCTTATTAACGCTCTGTGCGTTGAAAATATTGCGCACATATTTTTGATGTGTTTTTGCACTTTTTTTCCATCTACTTTTAGCTATAACGTAACTCGACTTAATACTGTAATATTATTATGGGATTAGGGTTTAACGGTTTCTATTCGGCAGGACAACAAATATTGCAACAGGATTATTTACACTTGAAAGCACAATAGTTTTTTTTTGCAAATATTCAATATGAGTGTCTTAATTTAATGTAATTAGAAGAGGTTAAAAGTGCATGCATAGATGTTAGCAGTGTTTGGGAATAAATGGTACAAATTTTGCAAAATTTTCTGTGCAAAAAATTTGAAATAAAAAAAATTCTCTTTGGTTTTCCTCAAGCGAAAACAGTGTACGGAACATAATGCAAATACCTAAGCTGATTGAATTTTGCAGAGAATTTTTTGAAAACAATTTTTGCATTAAGTTTGACAAATGGAAATTATGAGAGAAGAGATAAAATAGATGAATTTTTGACATTTATAATCAGCTGATTAATTGAAACTACCTAAAAGGGGTACCTTGGTACGAAATGTGAACTACATATCGAGGGCTTATATTCAATACCCGCCATACACCAATTCTTGGAAAATTACTTTTTGATCGCAAATTGTTCACTGATGCCAGCTTAATCTCTGACAAAAATTTCCGAAAAAAAAATTAATATATTATACTTATTAAGTACTTTTTTATACCCTTCACACAGTGAAAAAGGGTATATATAGGTTTGTTATTCCGTGTGAAATTTCTACAATTTTGATTTCCGACCCCATAAAGTATATATTTTCTGAAAGCTTATGAATAGGGGAGTCGATTAAGCCCTGTCAGTCTGTCAGTCTGTCCGTCTGACCGTCTGTCCGTGTGTATGTTGAAATCAACTTTTTGAAGCCCCCCGACATCGCTTGGACTCGGGTGAGGTATTTGAATATCAGAAATATTCGGGAGTAGATCGGTATTGAAAATCAGAAACATCGGTACATAAACAACTGAGATATGAGCAAAAGCCCACGACCACCTCGATTTTTTTTTCACAAAAACAACATTACAACAACAACATACATACATACAAACGTGTATACTGGTTAGAGAAAACGTGGCATCGAATCCCAGCTGAGCCAAAAAAAATTTTTTTTTATTTTTATATTTTTTTTTTAATTTTTTTTTTATTTTTTATTTTTATTTTTTATTTAATATATTATTTATATTTTTTTATTTTTTTTTAATTTTTTTTTTTAATATTTTTTTTTGTTTTATATTTATTATATATATTTTAATTATTTTAAAAAAAATTTTTTTTTAATTTTTTTTAAAAATTTCTTTTAAATTTTTTTTTTAAATTTTTTTTAAAATTTTTTTTAATTTTTTTTTTTAACATATATACATAGATTTATAATTTTACAATGGGATGTTATTATATATTATGTTTTTTATATTCATATGGAATCATACTGTTATTGCATGACTACACGTTGTGAAGGGTATATAAGATTCGGCACGGCCGAATATAGCGCTCTTACTTGTTTATATATCGCTATGAACCGCATGATTTTTTTAATGCAATACCCGCCATACGCTATACATTGAGAATACGGAAAGAATACATTTCCACCCGTTCCTTCTCTCATAAATATATATTGACACTGTTAATTCTATGAGATTATGGACTGTACTGCCTAGTTTTTACTTTTACGTTTTAATTTACGCCTTCTAGTTAACAAGCAAAAATTAACTGTCAATAACTACAAATATTTCAACAAAAACAAAAATATTTGTAGCGGACAACGGACACAATAAATGTTTGTTGTATAAAAAAGAATTTGTTAAGCAAACAGCTTATTCCCATTAGGAAATTCAATACAATTCAAAGATCCTAACAATAGGTTAAAATGTCCTATAACTCCCTACAACTTAAAAATCAATCAATATACTTGCCAATAGACTATATCAGGATAACCAAAGAATCACGAAAAACAGTAAAAATTAATGACACAGTAGTTATTAAACCATTCGAAGCCATGCATTTAAATTACAGTTTTTTTAGAAACTTCAATGATGCCAAACTTATTCGCTTTTCGAGCATTAGACCTGGTCGAACCAAAAATGATCCAACAGTTGCTCATTTAAGATCACTAAAGTATTTGCCAAGTGGAGAAGTTCAATTTAAAGTTAACTTTAATGAAAAATACAATAAATTGCCCAAACAAATTAAAAAGTACACAGGATATACTGAACCAAAGCCTTTGCATACTGCTCAGCTTCCAATCCAGTCTAGTAAATGGAAAAATCTTCAAGATTTGAAACCGGTTATACTTCTAGAGTATCATTATGTTTATGATAATTTAGTTCAGATAGAGTCAAAGTAATAAGAAGTAATAATTGTGACAATGTCCAATTTCAATTACCTTTTTTTAATAATTTTTTTTTGTTCTTGTTTTGTTATTGAATTCTTTTATGTTAAAAAAACGTTAAACAAAAACTTAATTTAATAAAATTACATATTAGAGCAAAAAAAATATGTTTTATTACTGTGCAATAACCGCTATATGCCATAAAAATATTTAAAGATTTCATTGGCAATACCCGACATCAACCATATCGCTACGAATAGAGTAAAAAGTTCTATTTTTTTTTATAAGGGTGACTCAGTAGTCATATTTAAAAAATATTATAGAAGAAAGATTAATTCATACCTTAAGAATTTTGGAATGAAACAGTTTTTTCTCTCTCCTGAAAATTTGTGTTTTGGCGTATGGCGGGTATTGAATATAAGCCCTCGATATGTAAAATACATTAAGGGCCATTATTACAACTTGCCGTTAGCTAAAGGTAGGATTTTTTGTGTCCGATAAATAGGATTATTACAACTTAAATTTTTTATTGTTATTATTATTAACAAGGATAATATTTAATGGAGAAAAAGATAATAAATTAATGCTTTATAATGCAAAGACATTTATCAGTCCGACAATCCTGTCTTTAATTAACGGCAAGTTGTAATAATGGACCTAAAAGTTACATGTGTTTTAAGCCTAAAATATGGAATCTTTCACATTCTTTCTGTCATGTTAATAATGACTAAAAACAAGTAACAGCGCTACAATTGGCCGTGCCGAATCTTAGATACCCTTCACAACGTGTAGTCATGCAATAACAATTGTTTGTATCACCATTCATCTCATATAAAATACGTACATACATGTAAAAACCATACAAAAAAAAAGCTACAAAAAAATATATTAAAAATAATAAAAAAAATTAAAAAACAAATTTTTTTAAATTCTTTAAACATTTTTTTAAAAAAAATTAAAAAAAATATAAAAAAAAAATATTAAAATATAAATAATATTTTAAATAAAAAAAAATTGTTTTGGATCAGCTGGAATTCGATGCCACGTTTACTTTAACCAGTATGTATGTAGGTTGTTGTTGTAATTGTGAAAAAAACGAGGTGGTCGTGGTTTTTTGCTCATATCTCAGAAAGTTACGGGGCGATTGTGCTGAATTTCAATAGCGATTCATTCGTAGATATTTCCAAGAAATTGATACCATATAGAGATCTGAGGAACATATAGTTGCTTTTAAAAATTGATTTCAACCAACACACGGACAGACGGGCAGACGGCCAGGACTTAATCGACTCCTCTATTCTTAAGCTTTCAGAAAGTATATACTTTATGGGGTTGGAAATGAAAATTGTAGAAATTACAAACGGAATGACAAAGCTATATATGTATACCCTTGTGCCCCACAGGTGAAGGGTATAATAAAAAAAATTACGTTTACTCTAACCAGATACATTGTTTGTATGTATGTGTTGTATGTAAGGAGCTATACAACAACGCATTGTGCTCCATACTGCATGAGGGTTCAGCAAGCAAACCCATTAAAGTAAACGTAGGAGTTCGTCAAGGTTGTGTTCTGTCTCCACTACTGTTCAACATAGTACTTGACGTAGTTATGAGCCACTGTATGGATATGCATCATGGTATTTCCTGGGGCCTTCATGATAGGTTAGATGATATTGATTATGCAGATGACGTCTGTCTTCTATCCCACCGCTTCTCTAGCATGCAATCCAAGATTCAAGCCTTTGCTACACATGCTGCCAAAGCGGGCTTGCAAATTAATATCGACAAAACTAAATCAATGCGCATAAACTCCTCATGCAATACGAGATTTCAGCTTTTGGGCCAACACATTGACGATGTTGAAAACTTTTGCTATCTGGTGAGTATAATTTCAAAAAGCGGGGGCAGCAAAGAAGATATACAGAATAGACTGTGTCAGGCGAAACAAGCATTTGGCACGCTTAAAAAAATCTGAAGATCGCAAAATATCTCAAATCAAACTAAACTTAAAGTTTTTAATAGCAACGTGAAATCTATGCTTCTGTATGGTTGTGAAACCTGGAATATTTCGATTCAGGAAATGAGTTGTATGCAAGCTTTTGTAAACCGCTGCCTCAGGCGTATACACAGGATATTCTGGCCTGTCACAATATCAAATTAGGACTTGTGGAACTTAACCAATCAGGTCCCTTTAAACATGAGTATCCGATTGCGTAAATTTAGCTGGCTGGGGCACACAATGAGAAAGCCAGCTGATGATTTAACTCGACAGTCCGTTGAGTATAACCCACAAGGATCCAGAAGACCTGGCAGACCTGCGAATACTTGGAGACGCCAAATTGAGAATGAGTTGAGCGAGCATGGTGTGTCTTGGAGTGAAATGAAAACGATGTCTACTGATAGAATAAAATGGAGAGCATTTGTTGCGGCCCTATGTTCCACTGGGAATTAAAGGATTAAATATATATGTGTTGTATGTAGTTTTTGTGAAAAAAAACGAGGTGGTCGTAGGTTTTTGCTTATATCTCAGTTGTTTAAGTACCGATGTTTCTGATTTTCAATACTGATCTGCCCCAGAATATTTCCAATATTCTAATACTTTACGCGGGTCTAGGCGAAGTCGGGGGCTTCAAAAAGTTGATTTCAACATACACACGGACAGACGGACATACGGACAGACTGACAGGGCTTAATCGACTCCCCTATTCATAAGCTTGCAGAAAATATATACTTTATGGGGTCGGAAATGAAAATTGTAGGAATTTCACACGGAATGACAAACTTATATACACCCTTTTTCACTGTGTGAAGGGTATAACAAGTTGTTAGTACCACAATTGTTGTTAATCCCATATTTAGAATTTCGTTTTAGAATATCTTTTGCAGTCAACACTAAGAAATTATGATTGTTGCAATAGAATTTCTATAACCACCAAAGAAAAAATTCGATTGCAAGAACTGAACCATTCGATTGGCCATGAATTTAATTGTCGGTTTTCTGGGTGTTTAATAACAAAATTGATAATTAAACGCTTTTATTTAAAACTCATTTTAATATGGGCCTTTGGTTTTATATTTATTATACATCATGTTAAGTTTTTAATTACATATTTAAAACACATACACAAATTACGTCTCATGACAGACTTACATTTCTTTAAAAATTCTTTGAAAGTATTATTAATTAATGGAAAATATGCATGAAAAATAAACAGCCCTTAAATCTTTGTAAGTGACATTAAACAAAAATTTTCTCGTTTCTGACAAATTTAAACAAAGATCGTGGCAAAATATTTGATGTAAAAAACAACAAAAAAATCTAAATATTATTTTCGAAATCAACTGTCATCTTTTTGTCTTTT
This sequence comes from Phyto melanocephala, assembly GCA_941918925.1. NCBI lineage: Eukaryota > Metazoa > Arthropoda > Insecta > Diptera > Rhinophoridae > Phyto > Phyto melanocephala. The sequence goes on along the minus strand of OW799234.1, from coordinate 18,118,958 downwards.
AAACAACATTCATTAAGTGAACATTAATAATAACATAAAGAAATTTCCAAAACTGAATTACAAGCACCATTAAAACATTTACAAGCATAAAAGATAACAGCTATAACAACAACAACAGAAACAACAACATGAAAGTTATACCCATAATACATTAAACATTAACCCCTTCCTAAGTTTATTACCCAGGCTTACCAGAACTAACAAGCATCTAATTACAAAAATTACGTAAAAAAAATGTGACTGACATAATTCCATCACATGAAAAAAGAAAACAAAATATGCAGAAAGAGTAAAAAATTGTCCCTGAAGAAGGAGGACAAAAAATATCAGAGACATTCCAAAGATGACAGACACTATGACAGCATACTAAATTGTATATATATCCTTAAAGGACAAAGAAAAAAAAGCTAAACTAATTTTAATTTTCTTGTAATTTATTAAACATTTTAGAAACGACTGCGTGTAACGGGTGTAAGTTTTAGGGTGGTTTGAAAAAAAATAAAAAATGTGACTGTCACAATATTTTTTTGCTCTTAAAATTGTTGATGAGTTAAATATGTTAATTTTTTCTTTTTATTTTTTTTTTGTAATGATGCTTAAAGGATTAATAATTTTTTTCTTATTTTACTTTTTGTATACGAAAAAAGAAAAATGAGGAGTGGATATGAAACATCATGTAAGCATTTATTTTGACAGGCGGCAATGTGATGTTTTTTTTTTTTGATTTAACAAACAACTTGGAAAAAATATGTTAATTTTAGAGACAAATAAATCCGTGGCTGGTGAAGACAAATTGCAAAATATTTAGAAGAAAATTAATTGGCCAGAAGAGAATACGGAAGGGTAAATGATAAATATATTTGATAGTAGGAAATTTTGGAAACTTCAAGAAAACTTAACTTATTGTTTACACTCTGTTTTTTTAAATTTACATTAATGTCAAACAAGAAATTTTCTTTTAGGAATTATTTTTTTAATATTTTTGTTTGATTGTTAATGTAATTTACACAATATTTACAGGATGTAAATAATTTAAAATTTTTCAGACATTTTTATTTATTTCTCATTTTGAAGGTGACTGATAACGAAGCTTCGATTCGCATCTTTACGGATAGCTAATCAGTTATCAATACCCTAATGAACGAAACAGTTTAATCTCGGAATGTCCTGCAAAACAGGACATCACTGCATAAGCGGCAATGAAGAAGCCGACAAATTATCCAAAATGGTAATATATTTGAATTAAATATTTTGAATTAAAACAAAACCATTTAAGAGGTAAAAAAAATGTACATTAAGTTTGGGCCAAAAGGAACATGCTAGAAAGTGACAAAATATTGCTGTCGGTAACGTGAAGAACATATTGTGGGGTGACCCATATATTGAGAATACGAGAGAGTTTCTTCAACTTAGTACACAAACAAAGAAAAAATAGTGTCATAACAGGTCACACGGAGATGATATCCCATCTAGCCGGCATTGGATTGTTGGAGGAAACAGTATATAAATTACGCGAAAAATAGGGGATGTTACTTCAAAACACTACCGTTTTCAATGTCCTTCGTTTTTAGCGTATTAGCAACGACAACTTTAATGTGGACACTATGCCGAATTTGGAATAGGCAAGGAATTTGAACTGAAAATCCCCAAGGAATAATATTAAAAGTGACTGAATTCTTGACCTAGTCGAAATTTTAACGGTATTCGAATAATTGTTTTTATTAGGGAAATATCGTTCCTTTAGAGCGCACAACATGAACATACGTCATGGGTTTGGGCTTTTAATTAACCTCTTTTTCAACCTAATCTTATTACATCTCCTGATTTATTTTAATTTCTGTTTAGTGTTTAAGATTTTTAACACATGGTATATATCAGAGATCTGCAACGAATACTCATGAAGTAAGTCAACTTGAATCATGATTCGTTATTTCGTTGATTTATACGCATTCAAACTTATTGATAAGTCTTCACTTCTTATACGCACTTTTAAATGTAAGATACTTATAGTGCTCATATTCAGCAACACGTATGACTCAGTTGATTACTATTGTCGTTCATGCAAAATAATAAGACGACCAAAAGCACGTATGACTCGCGTAGTCATTATGAAGTTGTGTGTTTTAACTAGGCTTGCCAGATAACAAATTGGCATTTACCATAATAATTGTGGATTGTTAAAAAAATAGACAATTTAAATTTAGCAAAATAATACAAAAACAACAAGCAAAAATAAAGTGCTTGCGTTGATGTCTGTTTAAGAGATTTTATTTTTGCATATATTTAAACATGAAAATAAAAAACACAAAATAACTGCTATTGTTTACCTCGTATTATAGAGGCCAACCAAAACTTAGCCTAAAGGCCATAATCAGTTGCATTTATTTAAAAATTAAATAGTGATACTGCAAAAATTTTATATTACACACTGTAACATTGCAAATTTTCTGGCGGTTAAAAAATATCTTGCACTCTCCGACCAGGCAACATTGTTTATTCTTCATATAAATGAGAGCTGTTAATATGTTTTTGTTGTTGAGTCAACTTGCATCATTCTAAGAAGATAAGTATGTATTTTCTTAAAAATATAAATCAACGTGAGTAGTTTTGCAAATCATATAAATATGGGACGCTATAAATATAAGTACGACATAGTACTTATGTTCATTGTGAGTTGTACTTATAAATCAACGTTGTTGTGGGTATGCGTACGTCAGCTCAGTTAAATTTCAATGATTTAAACGCACTTATACTCAAATTTTATGACTCACTATGAGTATGGAAAAAACGACTTAAAGCCGATCACCGGTTTATATGGAGTAAAAATCCTCAGATGACTTTTGAATTTATTTACTTTTACAAACTTTAAATACAACCCACTGGCAAAATCGACGAAAAATAATTCTGTTTGCCTGCTTTCTTCAGATGTGTTTAGTTTTTTTTATATTAATTTTAAATGTCAAATTACATTTCGGAGTAGGCGTCACAAGCGTTCTTTCAATTGCGCCAATCTAAATCAGTATTAGCTTGGCTTGGCTTGGCTAGATGACTATTTTCTACTCTTGAAAATATAAGTATTTGAAAGTTAAATTTCTATTAAGCTCTAGTACTTTCCATAACAAAAAGTAAGTTTTTTTAATTTTAAAATAAGAAATATTGTTTGGGGAAAATTTATATTTTCATTCAATTCAATCTTCTCCCCGTGGAGGTCACTCGTGAGATCGGTTTCTCTCTCCACAAATAATGTTAGTCGCTTTACTTTAAAAAGAAGAATTAGTCATAATCTAATACCCTGTTCAAACAAATATTTCTAATTGTTTCAATTTAGTTTTGATTGAGCAATTAAAATAAGTGTTCAAACATACTCAATTTATCTTACTCCATTAGCATTTGATAGCTGTAAAAATACGATGTATTTATACCAAATCAAATATCTTCAGTTTTTTTCCTGTTCATAAAATAAATATATTTACAATTACACTTATAAATGTATATGTATAATATACATTGTATATGTGTTTGAATTTATTTAAACATTTTATTGAAATTTCCATTAACCATCAACCATTTTCCATTTTCTTACTTTTTGTTTTTTGTATATTTATTTGTTTGACATTATAAGTGCCTCCTATAGAATTTCTTCTCACTGAACATATTTCTCAAGAGTTTTATTTCGAGTTTTGGACAATAAGTGAAACCATAAAGTATTTATATATTGCTTAATTTATAAGTAATTTTTAGTATGGTAAATTGAGCTCAATATAGGCCCTTTAATTGCGAGAATATTATAAATTGACAACAAAGGCGCGTGTGTGAACATAGTATAAGAAAAACATATTATGATTGAATTGTATTATTGTGGTAAAACATATAATGGTTGCGCGTTACCAGCAACTATCAGGCGCCATAGCAAAACAATATAAAGGGTGGAACCCACAGAGCTGACACAGTACAGGCCGAATTTTAAAATGTTAAGTAAACTTTATAAACATGATTTAAAATTTAATCATTTACATTGTGTAAAGAATGTACAAAATCTTAATAAGTCAGCGAAATAACAAAAAACCATACTTGTCATGTTTAACAGTATTTAAAATAACAATATTTTCATTGTTTTCCTTATATAAACCGCGTGTAAAGTACGTTAAATATTGCATATGGGCATTTCCATGAATATGTTAACCAAGACTGTAAAAAAACTCTTGAAAGTTTTTCCATATAAGTTTATTGATAAAAAAAAAAAAACACTAAAATTTTACTATACGCAGGTATTAAGAGCTTATTAAATTTTTTTAACAACAATAATAAGAGTTTAATCGGATTATCTCTTTGACTTATTTTAAAGAATTGCAATCAACTATTTTTTTTTAGCGACTAAATTTTAAAAATAAATTGTAATTACAAAAATGCTTTAAAATTAAGGTAACAACAACAATTAACAAGATCCATAAGAAAAAAAGAAAATATAGTGTCCAATTAGCGGTATTTTCTTTTGATTTCCCTTGGATGTTATTTTAGTGTCACGTACGTAGTGCAAAAACATTATTTGTCTCCGTCAATCGTATTTGAACAGTCGCAAGAGCACCTTATTTGGAATTTAACCTTTTTTCTTAACATAATATAAATTTTATTACCTAAGATACTAGTAGAGAAAAATATGTCACGTACGATATGTCACGAACGATATTAAATTGAATTTATTATAAGGGTCTGCCATCTAATGTTTTTTTTTTTAACTAGTGCTTATTTAGTGAATGGTAACACTTAGCTCATGTCTGATTTGACAGATAATTAGTTTTATCCTTCCGCTGAACGAATATGGTTGTGTTTTCGCTTCGCTAAGTGGGCCTGTGATCGACTTACAGAAGACGACGATTTTGCCGAAAAAAATCATCTTTTTAGATGAAGCTCATTTTGATCTTGGCGGGTATGTCAACAAGCAAAATTGTCGCATTTGGGTCACAAAAAACCCGCACGCATACATTTAAAAGCCGATACACCCAAAACAAGTCACTGTTTGGTGTGGATTTTGGTCCAGAGGCATAATTGGGCTATTTTTTTATGAGCAAAGAGTGGCCGTTATAGTCAATTGCGATCGCTATCGGGCAATGTTGAACGAATTTTTGTTCAGAATGGCGCTACGTGCCACACAGCCGAAGCGACACTCGATGTTTAGCGTTTTTTTTTAGATTTTTAAAAGAAAAAAGTTATTTGGCGGACCCTTTAAAATCATTAAAAGATTGCTTTCAATTAAGTATGATGGATTTTAAATGAAAAATATTTGGTTTAGTGTAAGAAATTAAAAAAAGAAAAAATACCTCCCAAGATTCGCAGATTTTTTCACATTTCCATATATACCTCAAAATCACTTCTGTTTTATATCACGTACGATATACTCTTATTTTTCTGGATATTTTAGACAACAATTATTCAAGTATAATTATTTTTTTTAAAGAACCCTTTGAATGGAACATAATGATCTATTTTTGTTTCAGTTACTCTCTTTTGCAAAAATTACTCCACTTTATAGGAGTACAAATGTCACGCACGATGACATGGAAATGCCCATATGGTTAAAAGAGTATATATTTTAAAGTTTTTAAAATATTAATATTTAAATTGTTTACGTAATGTAAAGTGCAATGTAAATAAAGTACATAAAATAATCTATATATATAAAGGTGAAACTCTGTCTGTCTGTGTGTGTGTGTGTGTAACTTATGGACTCCGAAACCGTAAAACCGGTCGGACTCAAACTTTGGCAAGTTGTCTTACACATCCCAGGGAGTGCTTATGAGTGGAAAAAAAGCGGGCGGGGCCACGCCCATAAAAAATTAGTTAACATTTTGAGCTACTTGCACTTGACCGATTTTTCTGAAACTTTCCACACATATTGAGCTGTCATGACAATACAATTTCGTGATTAGAAAAGTGGGCAGTTATAATTCTTATCTTCTTACACTTTATATTCATTTAAAATTCAGAGTGCATTTTTATTCATTAAGGGGAGTAGCAACGTGCGCCGGGCTTTTCTAGTAAGTTTATAAAACTTAATTTTTGTTATTGTTGGTATTGGTTTTAAATATTTGAAAAATATAAAATTTTGTTGTTTGAACTTTTGTTCTGCCCTAGACATTGTCAAGTTGTTGTAGTTTCACAAAAATCAATTATTTACCTGGTATCAAGTGCAGCTAGAGTAAGTACTAAACATTAGTGCACTTTTGTAAAATATCTTTATAAAAAATTTAGTTTTTAGGATATTTATTTTGTTATTAATTTATTAATTACTTTACAACCTCTTGTCACACTTGATTTACTACATTGTTTGTTAGTTTTTTTATTATGTATTAAAATCCTCTGTTCTACTGAGTTTAACATAAAATAATATTTTACAAAAAAAAAAACTTAAGTGTAATAATTATAATGATGTACAACAATAACTATAATAATTACCTGATAAAAATAAATTCCATGATATTGTTGTTGTTGCTTGATACTTTAAATTTACAAACATTAAAAAGAGGATCAATTACAAATGCAAATAAGTTGTGGCATATTACACATACACATACACATACACAAAAACTAAATATGTCATGTGTTTTTTTTCATTGTTTTTGTTGGAATTTAAGGGTAAAAAAATGACATCTAGCCTGACAACGAAGGCACCCACAGTGTAAAACACACTTTAGAATTGTCTCTTGAAAACATATTTTTAAAACAATAATTTCTATACAGCAATTATTTCAACAATTTAGCTACAAATTGCATTAAATTGTACACAACATTTTTTTAGTTTGAATACAGAAAGGGGAGGGTGTTTAGTTGGGTAGCCTAGCTGACCATATGTTAGCCTGTTTGGTTTGACAACAATGTTAAAATGTTATCAAAGTTTTCTGTTTACTTTATCTTAAATGTTTTTATTGAATTTTAACGTTATTATTCTACGAAAAAAATGTGCATGAATGAATAAAAAATAAAGTTAGTATGAATTTTTTGTTACATAAAGTGGTTGTCCTTTTTTCCTACAAATCCTTGTGTATTTTTTTAGGGGTAAAAAAACCTTTTATTTATGTGTAAAAACCAAACAATATGTTCATCTAATAAACTCATTAAATTAAGATCATTTTAACCAGGACATGCTTTCGTTAATGTTTGTTGTTTGTTTTGTTTTCGTTAGAGTTTTAATTGAAAATGGATATAAAAAAAACGAGAAAATAGTAAATGATGAGTGGAAAAAATTAAGTAATTTTGTCATTAAAAATACATTAAATTTTAATTTCCAAACGATTGTTAATAAAGTAATTAAGATAAAAAAACATTTTGGATAAAATGTGATCCATTCAAACTATGTAATTGTTTTTAAGCTTTTTCAAAAACAATATTTAAAATATTTTTTCTTAATTTAGCAAAAAATCTTTATACTTTGTTAAAGAATTGAGAAATCCCCCATAAAAAAGTTTATTGAGATCATAAGAAATTAATACAAAACAATCATTTATAATAAAAATTATAAAATTTTCTATATCTAAAGAAATTTGGGAATTTCCCCCCATTCCCTTTAAGGAATTTGTTGGGATCATAAGAATTTAATACAAAATTTGCTTACAGACCAGTTCTATTTAAGAATTTTTTATTCAAATAAATTCTTCTTCACTTCTGGCAACAAATACTTAATTCCCATTTAGTTGCAAAAAATCCCCAATTTTTGAGATTTTTAGGAAGCCTTATCAATCGTAAATTATTATTTTGTTTGCCTTATTTATAATAAAAATTATAAAAACTTCTATTTTGAAAGAAATTGGAGAACTTCCCCACTTCCCCTTTAGGGAGTTTGTTGGGTCCATAAGAATTTAACATAAAATTTGCTTACAGACAAGTTATTATTATGAATTTTTTATTTAAACTAATTCTTCTCAACTTTTGGCAATTAAAACTTAATTCCTATTTAGTTACAAAAAATTCCCCCATTTGAGAGATTGTTGGGAAGCCAAAGCAATCGTAAATTATTATTTTGTTTGACTTATTTATAATAAAAATTATAAAATTTTCTATTTTATAAGAAATTTGTAATTTCCCCCATTCCCTTTTAAGGGGATTGTTGGGACCATAAGAATTTAATTAAAAATTTGCTTACAGATAAGTTCTTATTATGAATTTTTTATTCAAACTAATTATACCCTTCACACAGTGAAAAAGGGTATATATAGGTTTGTCATTCCGTGTGAAATTTCTACAATTTTCATTTCCGACCCCATAAAGTATATATTTTCTGAAAGCTTATGAATAGGGAAGTCGATTAAGCTCTGTCAGTCTGTCAGTCTGTCCTTCTGTCCGTCTGTCCGTCTGACCGTCTGTCCGTGTGTATGTTGAAATCAACTTTTTGAAGCCCCCCGACACGGCTTGGACCCGGGTGAGGTATTAAAATATCAGAAATATTCGGGAGTAGATCGCTATTGAAAATCAGAAACATCGGTACATAAACAACTGAGATATGAGCAAAAACCCACGACCACCTCGATTTTTTTTCACAAAAACAACATTACAACAACAACATACATACATACAAACGTGTATACTGGTTAGAAAAAACGTGGCATCGAATCCCAGCTGAGCCAAAAAATTTTTTTTTAATATTTTAAAAATTTTTTTTAAAATTTTTTTTTTTAATTTTTTTTTAATTTTTTTTTATTTTTTATTTAATATATGATTTATATTTTGATTATTTTTTTTTTTAATTTTTTTTTTTATTTTTTTTTGTTTTATATTAGTTATATATATTTTAATTATTTTTTTAAAATTTTTTTTTTTAATTTTTTTTTTAATTTTTTTTTTAAATTTTTTTTTTAAATTTTTTTTTTTTTTTTTAACATACATACGTAAATTTATAATTTTACAATGGGATGTTTTTTATATATGTATAATTTTTATATGTATGTACGTATTTCATATGCGATGAATGGTGATACAAACTACTGTTATTGCATGACTACACGTTGTGAAGGGTATATAAGATTCGGCACGGCCGAATATAGCGCTCTTACTTGTTTTTCTTTACTTCTGGCAACAAATACTTAATTCCCATTTAGTTGCAAAAAATCCCCCCATTTTAGAGATTGTTTGGAAACCAAAACAATATTAAATTATTATTTTGTTTGCCTAATTTTTAACAAAAATTATAAAATTTTCTATTTTAAAAGATATTTAGAAATTTCCCCCATTCCCCTTTAAGGGGATTGTTGGGACCATAAGAATTTAATACAAAATTTGCTTACAGACAAGTTCTTATTATGAATTTTTTGTTTAAACTAGTTCTTCTTAATTTTTGACAATAAATACTTAATTCCTATTTAGTGGCGAAAAATCCCCCCATATAAGAGATTGTTGGGAAGCTAAAAAAATCGTAAATAATTATTATTTTTTGGCCTATTTATAATAAGAATTATAAAATTTTCTATTTAAAAAGAATTAAACTAAATTATTAAATATTATGCCATACTTGCGTATTAAAAGTTGATCATTTTAGTTTCTATTTTTTGTAAAAATTCCATATTAGAGAATTTATTGGAAAAAATAAAACACAAAACAAGTAAGAGTGCTATATTCGGCCATGACGAATCTTATATACCCTTCACAACGTGTAGTCATGCAATAACAGTTGCTTGTATCACCATTCATCCCATATGAAATACGTACACGTATGTATGTAAAAAAACGAAAAAAAAAAAATTTAAAAAAAAAATTTTAAAAAAATTAAAAAAAAAAATTATTATATATATAATATACATATATAAAACAAAAAAAAAAAAATAAAAAAATAAAATTAAAAAAAAATTAAAAAAAATAATAATAATAAAAATATAAATAATATATTAAATAAAAAAAAAATAAAAAAAAAATTAAAAAAAAATTTTTAAAAATATTAAAAAAAATTTTTTTTTGGCTCAGTTGGGATTCCATGCCACGTTTTCTCTAACCAGTATACACGTTTGTATGTATGTATGTTGTTGTTGTAATGTTGTTTTTGTGAAAAAAAATCGAGGTGGTCGTGGGTTTTTGCTCATATCTCAGTTGTTTATGTACCGATATTTCTGATTTTCAATACCGATCTACTCCCGAATATTTCTGATATTTTAATACCTTATCCGGGTCCAACCTATGTCGGGGGGCTTCAAAAAGTTGATTTCAACATACACACGGACAGACGGACAGACGGACAGACTGACAGGGCTTAATCGACTCCCCTATTCATAAGCTTTCAGAAAATATATACTTTATGGGGTCGGAAATGAAAATTGTAGAAATTTCACACGGAATGACAAACCTATATATACCCTTTTTCACTGTGTGAAGGGTATAATTATACCTTTTTGTTTATGAAAAACCCCTTACAAATATCTTGGACACAAGGCACATATAATTTATGCACATATCCTAGAATTCCTATTTTAGCTATGAAAATTCCATTCATATTTTTATTTATACTACAAAAAGTAGATATATGAAAGCTATTAATTAATTCTGAGGTCACATTTGCGGCAATTAAACAAAACCTAATTTTTAATGCAACAATTACACAAAAATATTTGATATTAAAAATATAAAATTGAACTCCCATTTTGTTTGTGAAAAATCTCCTGCTAAAGAAATTGTTAAAAAAATATACAAAATTGATCACAGATTATTATTTATTATGACTTCTTAAGATAAATATATTTATTTGCGCATTTAGAAAAAATGCTTGAATTCCTATTTGGGTTATGACAAATTCCACATTTGGGATATTTCTAAGAGTAATTAAAAAATTGTATATATTATTTCCCATAGCGATAATTAAACAAAAAAAAATTGTATTAAAATTTAAAAATGTTAATTCCCATTTTCTTTGAAAAATTCCTCATTTGGAGAATTTGTCTTTAATAAAAAATATAATTAATTTAATATAATTTTTCCTTCTAAATTTGGAAAAGTTAAAAATTCATTATAGATGATTATTTATTATGAATTCTTAAGATAAATATATTTTTTTGCCCATTTAGAATAAATCCTTGAATTCCTTTTTGGGTTATGACATATTCCATATTTCGGGGATTGCTAGAAGTAATTGAAAAATCGTATATATTATTCTCCATAGCAAAAATTAAACAAAAAAAAAATTGTATTAAAATTTAAAAATTTTAATTCCCATTTTCTTTTAAAAAATTCCCCATTTGGAGAATTTGTCTTTTAATAAAAAATATAATTAATTTAATATAATTTTTCTTCTAAATTTGGAAAAATTAAAAATTCATTATAGATGATTATTTATTATGAATTCTAAAGATAAATATATATTTTTTTGCCCATTTAGAAAAAAATCCTTGAATTCCTTTTTAGGTTATGACAAATTCCATGTTTGGGGGATTGTTAGAAGTAATTGAAAAATCGTATATATATTATTCTCCAAAGCAATATATAACAAAAAAATATTGCATTAAAAACTAATTAGTTAATTCCCATTTTTCTTATAAAAAATTCCGCATTGGAGAATTTTTAAATAAAAAAGAGATCAGTCTTAAATCCTATGTTAGTTAATATAATTTTTTTCTGTCGCTTTCAAGAAGAAATTTTATATTTAAAAAAATCCAAATTCATTATAGACAACAAAAATTTTAAAATTTAAATGGCTTCAAAAGCCCCTATGCAATTTTGATGTATTCTGGTTCAAGTAGTACAAATATCGTCCAAATTTTAAATTCTATGGCAGGTTTTTTTTTTAAATTTTTAATTAAAATTCAAGATTTTTTTAGACGCTTCTCCACATAATCAATGATTACTCGAAAACGCTAAGTTCTTTATTATTAAAATAAACTTTGAAAAAATTAAGACCTACATAGCCTTTAATCCGTTTATATATTGCGTTTTAATCGGCTCAGTATTTTCGAAAAATTAAATCAAAAACGAACGAAACAAAAACGGCAAAAATTGTTCAAATTATTACTTTATCGCAAAGCCACATGTAATAGCAACAAAAAAAAGATATCGGTAATAAAAATCGGTTGATTATTTTCGAATTTATTCACAATTAAGTGATCTAGTTTGATATACATCAAATTGAGTAGTTAAAGTTCTTCTCCTAGAAAAATTGTTTAGAAAAAACCTTTTTGACATTTTTGTAATAAGTTAAGTAATAAGCAAAATAATGTTTTATTATTTCGATTGCGGTAGCAAAGTTTTAAACGCTCATAAATGTGCGTGCATGCTGAACTGCTCTGTTTTCCATTAGCTACCTGAAACGGATGATTTTTTTTTGCATAAAATTCCTTAATATTTTTTCATGATTCTTGGGAATAACAAACCATTTTCAGCACACACAAAAAACTGTACCCACACAAAGGATTATCCCAAATTATAGTATCAGTATTTATAAGAGCTCCTTGAGCCCTTTTATTTTATTCCAGAAGTGTTTGCGAAAGCGGAAACATCACTATATCCCTACATAAAGATTATAGTCATTCAGCTTACAAGTTAGAATATATTTTCAAGCTTTAAAAAAAATTAACAAGATACCCGGAAAAACAATCCGGATTCATTTCGTTATGGATTTTATTTCGGCCAATATATCACTGAGAAAAAACGGAAGTGCTTCTTAACTTCAATGCAAAAGTCATATGAGGATTGCTATAATAAAGGGTCCGCCAAATAACTTTTTTTTTTTGAAAATGCCATAAAAAAAAACTACTGAATATTTTCAGTGTGGCACGTAGCGCCGTCCTGTTGAAACCAAATGTTGCCAATATCCTCCTCTTAAATTTTTGTGAACAAAAATTCGTTCAACATGGCCCGATAACGATCGCCATTCTCTGTACCGACCACTCCTTGCTAATTTTCGAAGAAAAATGGCCCAATTATGCCTCTGGACCAAAATCCGCACCAAACAGTGACTCGTTTTTGGTGTATCGCCTTTTCAATGTATGCGTGCGGGTTTTCTGCACCCCAAATGCGACAATTTTGCTTTAATGTAACTTTTTAAATTCTTCACATTCCTTATTTCCAATTTTTATGTCCGCCACCAAAAAATGGTGGGGATATATTTATTTTGTCATTCCGTTTGTAACACATCGAAATATCCATTTTAGACCCCATAAAGTATATATATTCTGAATCAGGGTTTGATTTGATGACGATCAAGCTATGTCCGTCCGTCTGTTGAAAGCACGATAGATGTCGGACCAAAAAAGCTAAGGGGCTCAAATTTTGCCAAAATATTTCTTATACACAAGGTTTATTTGGTATTAAAAATGGGCTAAGTCGGAATATTAGGGAGAGAGTTTTAGCTCGTAGTGCAAGAATAGGTAAAAAAAATGTCCTTCCAAAATCTAATAAAATGCAATTGTGTCCAAACGCCTTAACGTAGGCTCATGAAACTACGAATATATATTTCCTGGGTAAAGACAATATTTTTCTCCGAAAATTGTTTAAATCTATGCATTAGGAGAGGAGTTATCGATCAAAATGTACGAAAATTTATACCGCACAGTGTATTTTTCGGTATATTCAAAATTTAAAACGTAATAAAACTGACAAAATTAGATGTATGATTCTGAAATTTTGCATACATTGTTTTTTGCTCAAGGGCTTTATTCTTACGGAAAATAAATGTGACACGCCCACTTTTACGCCCACCTCGCATATAACGTTTTACCTGAAATTCATATAATATCTCTATTAATAAAGATTTTGGAATAAAAAAGGACTATAAAATACTCATTAGCAAAAAAAACTTTGACACGCCTACTATAACATCCCACTTTTCACGTTATCAACCGTTAATGAAATTTAAAAGCTCATAAATCCGACAAAATTAGAGGTATGACGATAAAATTGCTACGTTTATCCTTCAAGTCAGTGTCACTACTGTGCCAGAAAATTAAGGTGCCATGCCCACTTTTACGTCCACCTCCTATATAACGTTTTACCTAAAATTCATATAATTTCTCTATTAATAAAGATTTTGGAATAATAAAGAACTATATTGAAATATCTAAGTTGTACTCATTTGCAAAAACAACTTTGACACGGCTACTATAACGCCCACTTTTCACGTTATCTACTTTTAATGAAATTTAAAAGCTAACAAAACCGATAACAATAGAGGTATGATGATGAATTTGCTACATATATCCTTCTAGTCAATGTTATTGTTGTGCAAAAAAGTTTAGGTGACACGCCTACTTTAACGCCTACCTCCCATATAACGGCTTATATCAAATTCATATAATTTCTCTAGGAATAAAGATTTTGGAATAATAAAAGACTGTAGTGAAACGAAACGACGAAAACATAACATAACGACGAAAAAATAACATCTTTTATATTTGATAAAATTGTTTAGTGTTTGTGCAAAGAAAAAACAAAAATAATCGAAGAATTTAATTTTTTGTGAAAATCAACAAAACAGTAAATATAATTCCTGTAATAATAACAACTTGTTTACGTATAAGCAAACGTTTGCAAAGAATGTCGTGGGTACGTGCATTAAACAATAATAAAAATTTTGTTTGTGTATAACAGCTAATAGTGTGACCATATGACAAAAAAAAAGATCACTTAATAAACTTAAACATTTGCAAAAACACAAATAAAAACAAATTTTTGAACTTACTTTTTTATACTTATTTTAAATGTTTCAAAATAAAACAATTATTAAAGTAAAAACTAACTTTATTTTCTTAAAAAGTTGAGAAGTAAACCCAAATTTAATAAAAAAAATGGTCACCTTGTAAGAAATATAAATAAATCTAATGCAGAATTCGCCGTGTATTTATAGCGAACTTCGACTGACGCCACAATTGTATGCATTCTCATATACACAAATGTGTTTTGTTTTTGATGACGACTATTCGCGACGAAAAATTCGTCGTTCGTCCCAATTGTGCGCTTAGCAAATTGTAGAAATTTCACACGGAACGCAAACGCAAACGTGTTAACAATCTACAGCAGCAGTGTTTCTTTTATTGCTGAAAGTTCAGCTCCATGTTTTCCAACACAATAGATAGTATCAATTCAATTTAATTATAACAATACCTACCGATGTCTGTATTTTGTTTTTATTCCACTATTTCTCTAACCAGCAAATAATACGGGTATGTTTACTTAAGACTTGCTATTGTTCCAATTTCTTAAAAATATAATTTTAATAGAACATAATCCATCTGTGTTTGTTAAGTCATATAATAATCATTAAACACAAAGTATGATTTTAATAAAACTAGACTTAATAATTAAATGTTTTAAAAATTTTCTAATTATTCTGTATATAAGTACGACAGTGAAACCAAAACACTTGTGTTTTTATACCCTTCACCTGTGGTGCACAAGGAACAGTGCTAAATTCGGCCGTGCCGAATCTTATATACCCTTCACAACGTGTAGTCATGCAATAACAATTGTTTGTATCACCATTCATCTCATGTAAAATACGTACATACATGTAAAAAACATACCATTGAAAAATTATAATTGAGTTTACGTATGTATGTTTCTAAAAAAAAATTACAAAAAAAATAAAAAAATAAAAATATATTAAAAACAAAAAAAAAAAATTTAAAAAAAAATATATAATAGTTTTTTTAAGCTTAAGGTCTTTTCAATAATAAAAATTTTTTTGGTTTTATTTTATATTATTTGATCAATATTTCGCTACCTCTTTGTGTAGCATCATCAGGATACGAGTTTTTTATTATCTATATATTTGTTTTTTGTTGGTTTAGTGTCTTGATATTTGTTATTTTATAAATTTATAGTTTGATTAACAGATTGAAAATAATATAAAAAATTTTTTGAAACATTTTGTCATATATAAAAATTGTACAAAAATGTAGTATAACAAAAATCTTTAATTAACAAAAATGTAATATAACAAAAATTGTTGAAAAATTAAATTTGTTTGGCTCAGCTGGGATTCGATGCCACGTTTATTTTAACCAGTATATATGTATGTTGTTGTAATTGTGAAAAAAAACGTGGTTGAAATCAACTTTTAGAAGCAACCACATGTTCCGTGGACCTGTGTATAGTATCAATCTTTTGGAAATATCCAAGAATGAATCGTTATTTAAATTCAGCACAATCGCCCCATAACTTTCTGAGATATGAGCAAAAAAACACGACTGCCTCTGTTTCATCCCATATTTTTATCACCAAAAATTAAAATTTTTCAGCCATAGAATAATTTTTAGGTACCTTTGCTACTATTTGTAGATATAATATGCCTCTAGAGATATTCGTGAACAATTTTGGATAAAGCGTCTTCTAATCGGTAAAGTTATAGGCAAATATTTTTTTATATAAATATTCCAAAAAATTACAAACGAAAATCTATTTTTTTTCAGCATCTAGACAACCGAGAGAGTCAATATTGGTATCGTCTGAAAGGACTTGACTAGCGCAATATAAGCACTACAAAATGGCGGACAATAAATTTATATATGGGTCAAATCTGGTATTTTAAAATGTAGCTTCTTGAGCACCCTCAATATTGGTATCAAATGAAAGGACTTCACCAGTAGGATACAGTAAATTATTCTAAAATGTAAAATCCAAGATGGCGTCTAAAACAAAATGGCGGATAAAATTTTTTTAACCCCATCAATATGGGTATCAAATTAAAGGGCTTGACTAGTTAAATACACACTAACTACGTAAAAATTCAAAAACGAGGATTGCGTCGGAAATAATAAAGAAAAAAGGGGTATAACATGAAATATAGGTTAAGCTACAATGTGAGATTACACCTATGTAAATGATGGTGAAGGATATTATCAGATTCGGCACGGCCGAATATAACACTCTTGTTTTTTATTAGTATTTTATTTAAAATCAGCTAACCCGGTGCGCTTCGCTACTCCCATAAGGAAATTTGTATTGTTTTTATACCCTTCACCTGTGGTGCACAAGGGTATATATAGCTTTGTCATTCCGTTTGTAATTTCTACAATTATCATTTCCGACCTCATAAAGTATATATTTTCTGAAAGCTTATGAATAGAGGAGTCGATTAAGCCCTGACCGTCTGTCCGTCTGTCCGTGTGTTGGTTTAAATCAACTTTTAGAAGCAACTATATGTTCCTCAGATCTGTATTAGGTATCAATCTCTTGGAAATATCCAGGAATGAATCGCTATTGAAATTCAGCACAATCGCCCCATAACTTTCTGAGATATGAGCAAAAAACCACGACCACCTCGTTTTTTTTTCACAATTACAACAATAACATACATACATACATACATACATACATACATACATACTTACATGTAAAAAACATACCAAACAAAAAAAATTACAAAAAAAAAAAAATATTAAAAATAAGAAAAAAATAATAAAAAAAACTACAAAAAAAAATTAAAAAAAAAATTTAAAAAAAAATTTAAAAAAAAATTTTAAAAAAAAATTTAAAAAAAAATTTAAAAAAATTTTTTAAAAATTTTTCTAAAAAAATTTGTTAAAAAAATATATAAAAAAAATAATAAAATATAAATAATATATTAAATAAAATAAAATAAAATTTTTTTGGCTCAGCTGGGATTCGATGCCACATTTATTCTAACGTGTACGTATGCACGTATTTTATATGGGATGAATGGTGATACAAACAATTGTTATTGCATGACTACACGTTGTGAAGGGTATATATGATTCGGCACGGCCGAATACAGCACTGTTACTTGTTTTTTATTTATACGTTATTGTCGTGTGAATATGTCAAAAAGAAAATCTCATTGGATGCCACACTGTAATACTTGCTTACAATCATCTAATGAGACACACTTGTCAAAAAATCGGTCACACAAGTGCACTTTTTGTCCACACTATCACACTTTCCGATACAATTTCACATACAATTTTTGACTAATCGAACGACTAAATTTGATAGTCATAGTCATGGGCTTTAGGTTGAAAGCAGAAAAACACACCATTCAGCTCTTACTAAACCACATACTTGTCAATTACTTTTATATATCATCTGTCTTGCTAAGAAGTGTTTTAGTAATTACTTGATTTATAATGTGATGGATGCATAAGTATTTATAAAATATCTTAAATAATTCATGTAAACAAATATTACTAACTCATGAAGCTTGCGCTTCCTTTCATCTACAATGCACGCGTTCTGTGCACTTATTAGGTTACGTTAGGTAGAAAACAGGCAGCTGTTGTGCATCTCACTTGGGCCCATTATATTGATCCCTTTGTGATACCTGAATAGAATAGAATATAAAAGAAGAGAAAGAGAAGCAGACCAATCCAGAGTTTCTGGTGGTAATCGAACCCGCACCGGGGCACCCTTATTAGAA
The DNA here is from genome assembly GCA_941918925.1 of Phyto melanocephala. Classification (NCBI taxonomy): domain Eukaryota; kingdom Metazoa; phylum Arthropoda; class Insecta; order Diptera; family Rhinophoridae; genus Phyto; species Phyto melanocephala. The sequence goes on along the minus strand of OW799234.1, from coordinate 18,100,621 downwards.
TGAAGAGAATTTTGTGAATATATATTCATATAAACACATGCTCTCCAATGACACGTTCGTTAATATTTAAATCATGCATGATGCACCTAAATTGAATCACTTTGTCATGGCTTGAACTCACGAATTCACCATTCCTTTTGCCTTTTTGCTGGGATATTAGCGGTTACTTTAGTGTAAAATATTTATGTAAGGTCATATCGTTGGTCACAAGTAGAAGCGCCCTAAATCAAATAATTGTGACGTTACAGGAGAAGCTAAACACGTAACAGAATCTGAATTAACGTAATGTAATGTCTTTTGTAAAAATTGCTTGTAAAACTTTAATTTTTGATTTCATTGCATTTAATTTTTGTGTTCGATGTGTATTTTTGTGAAATGTATTGGAATCACTGAAACACCGAGTTAGGGCCTTTCTTCTTGCGACCATCGTTAGCAGCAAAATTTTTTTCAGATGTGGTCACACTGATATTAAATTAAAAGGAGAATAAAAGCATTATGTAGTTTATTTATGAGTATTTTATTATTGAACGTAGTACGGCTTTTATGCTTATTTACCTTTTTTTTATATAAAAAAAATACAAGTTTACGAAAAACTTAAAAAGTTTGTCCTAATTTGAAGTATTTAAAAGCTGTTTTTTCTAGTTTTTTTCACTAGTACTAAAATAATAATGGCCAAAGCAGCATCGATAGTATTCAGTTTATTTATTTTGCATTCTTGTGCTGTTCAGGTAAAATTATAAAAATAGTTAAAACACTGTACTACTATTTATAGAATAAAGGATAATCAAGTAATTTATTATACCCTTCACACAGTGAAAAAGGGTATATATAGGTTTGTCATTCCGTGTGAAATTTCTACAATTTTGATTTCCGACCCCATAAAGTATATATTTTCTGAAAGCTTATGAATAGGGGAGTCGATTAAGCCCTGTCAGTCTGTCAGTCTGTCTGTCTGTCCGTCTGTCCGTCTGACCGTCTGTCCGTGTGTATGTTGAAATCAACTTTTTGAAGCCCCCCGACATCGCTTGGACTCGGGTGAGGTATTTAAATATCAGAAATATTCGGGAGTAGATCGCTATTGAAAATCAAAAACATCGGTACATAAACACCTGAGATATGAGCAAAAACCCACGACCACCTCGATTTTTTTTTCACAAAAACAACATTACAACAACAACATACATACATACAAACGTGTATACTGGTTAGAGAAAACGTGGCATTGAGTCCCAGCTGAGCCAAAAAAAATTTTTTTTTTATATTTTTTATATATTTTTTTTTAATTTTTTTTTATTTTTTTTTTATTTTTTATTTAATATATTATTTATATTATTATTTTTTTTTAAATTTTTTTTTTAAATATTTTTTTTTTATTTTTTTTGTTATATATTTATTATATATATTTTAATTATTTTTTAAAATTTTTTTTTTTTTAATTTTTTTTAAAAAATTTTTTTTTAAAATTTTTTTTTTAATTTTTTTTTATTTTTTTTTTAACATACATACGTAAATTTATAATTTTACAATGGGATGTTTTTATATATGTATGGTTTTTATATGTATGTACGTATATCATATGGAATGGTGATACAAACTACTGTTGTTGCATGACTACACGGTGTGAAGGGTATATAAGATTCGGCACGGCCGAATATAGCGCTCTTACTTGTTTTTCATAAAAAGTAGCTTATTAACTTAACATCTCTACAATATCGTTAAGAAAATCCCTTGAATTTTTTTCTTTTATTTTAATTCTAAGTTGTTCTTGTGAGAATCAAGAATTTGTTATAAAGCTTTGGAAACTTTTGCAACTTGAAATATTTATTTAGCATTTTTAAATGTGGCGCACTGTTGTTTTCTTGATTTTGTTTAATATTTAAGTTTTTATCTTTTTTAGTTTGATTATGACTATGAAGGCACCGTTAACGAGTTGCAGTCAGTTAAGCCCTCTTGGTTGGTTGCCATTTTTCGTACCGATAGAGGGGAAAAGGAATACGAGTGTGCCGGTTCATTAATACATTCACATACAGTCCTAACAACCGCAAGTTGTGCTTATGTTCTTCAGCCCTATCGAACGATTGTGCGTGCTGGTGAATGGGACATACCAAATGCCAAAGAAACGGTCAATTATGTCGAAAGAGACGTTAGGCGAATTATCATGCACGAAGAATATCGATCACATGACTTTTATAATGACATTGCCTTGCTGATATTTGAAGGAGAATTTGATTATCTTAGATTTGGTATTTCTCACCTTGCCACACCCTATAGAGATTACGATGATGCAGACTGTTATGCTATTGGATGGGGTAACCATTACTACGAAAGCGGAGCAATTTTAAAAAAAATCAATTTGCCATTGGTGAAACATAACACCTGCCAGAACGACTTGCGCAAAACTCTTCTGGGCTCACGTTTTCTGTTGCATGAAAGTTTCTTGTGTGCTGGCGGTGAAGCTGGCGTAGATACTTGCTCAAGTGATAGAGGTATGCCTTTAATCTGTAAAAGTAATGATTATGACGATTTTGAAGAGGTAATGGGTATTGTGTCGTGGGGTATAGGATGTGGGCAGGAAAGTGTTCCTGGTGTATATGCCAATGTATCTCATTTTTTCTTCTGGATAACATCATTAAATGAATAATTGACAATAATCCAGGACTTATTATTATTATTATTATTAATATTAATATTATTGTTATATTTAAGAAAAATTAAACAAATAAATAAATAAATAAATTGTGCACGTTATAAAATAAAATAAAAAAAATTTAATTTTTGTTTATTAAAAACTTAAGTTTCATTTATATGCTCAAGGATGCTCTGCGGTCGATCCACTCGACCGCAATCTAGTTGTAATTGATTTTTTAAGCAAAAAATATTACTTCATTCTTAAGGTTTGTAATTCCGTTTTCTGCAATATTCATTTTAGACCCTACTAAGTTTATATATTCCTTATAGATAGAGGTATTAATTAGCTGACTGACAGACTGACTTCTGTCCGTGTCTATGTTCTAATCAATTATTTGAAACTGCCACGTATAATTAAGACTCACATATGATATCAATTTATCAGACATGATTTCGAGAATTTTGATTATGATTGGAGTTTTATACCATAGACAGACGACAGCGTTAATTTGCATTAAAATCTCACTAATGCACATTAAAATTTTGCTGTGACAGACGACTGTTTCTGCATTTAGTAAAAATTGTAAAAATTATAAATGCACAAGCAATCACAAATCTAAACATGTTCCTACAAGTTGGGATGGCAGAAGGACACTCTTAAATAAGAGAAAGGGAATAGTGGAAATTCGTAGGTTTAATTTTATCTTTTTATGGAGGTTATAATTCATACATATGTACATACATATGCATGTATGTATGTAGGTATATGGTGTTTTTTTAAAGGACCGTCGTAACAGCACTTTTTGGGAGAGTGACAAGCTTACGATGGACGATACTTGTATTAAGGAAAACTTTCGCCTAAACAGAAAGGCATTCCTAAGAATATGTAAAAAATTTCAACATATCGAATCTATTTGTATTTGTATTTTAAATTTTAAATTTTTTGATTGATTGCCGACCGTGTTGCCATATTGAAATTGCTAAATGCAGTATAAATTCAATTTGATTTAGTGCATTTACGTGAAATCTAATACACATTGGAATGGGGATAATTCAATAGTTAATTTGAATTAAGACTTTTAATGCAAATTAACGCTGTCGTCTGTCTATGGTATAAGGGGTAAAAATTGTCCCTATTTTTTGGTACTTTTTTTTTAAAGAAACTTCTCTTATATTATTCAATGGGACAAAATTTGATAATTATTTTTTCCTAATAGAATACACCAATACCTCGCTTTGAGTCGTTTCGTTTTGCGTTTTTTCGAAGTTGCGTCGCTGATGAATTAGTACTAATTTTCACTGTGCGTCGTTAGATTTTCGAAGTTGCGTTGTTTTGGTCTTTAATTTATTTTTGAAATTTTCTTTTTTTTTCTAAAATATGGCAACGACTTTTATTTTTACATAATTGAGCCATGCCATAAAAACTCGGAGATTCCCTTTCTAATTGAGACTGACATAAATGAATTGCTAACCTCGCACAACCAAGAATTGTCTAATGAAGAACTATTGCAACTGGAATTGCAATTTGCTAATGAAGATGACAGTGACCATTCAATAGAAATCTCCGAAAAATTTGACCTCCAAACGAATTTCCAAAGCGATGTGTTTGATTGACGAAGCTATGGAGATATTTTTAAAAAAGTGTCCCAGACGGTAGCTACGAATATCAATTGCTACAAGAAAAGTTATTTTACGTTGAAAAAAAAGCTGTTCAGCAAACATTGAACCAATTTTTTGTGAAAGAAAACCGACTTACGACAACATCCACTATGGACTCATCAGACAGTGATTAATTTTTGTTTTGTTTTTTATTAATTAATTGAATATTTTATTTTCTTTGAATTTGGTTTTTTTTTTGTTTTTTTTATGTATGTAATAAAATTTTATTATTTTTTTTTTATATGTTTACTTTGTTCAATTTTCTTTTTAAAAAGTAGTATTTTCGTAACCCTGGAACCTATCTTCGATCTTTACATGGTTTGCTATAGAAAATCATAATTCACTTTGCGTCGTTTCAATTTGCGTCCGGTTTTTTGGGAACGTAACCACGACGCAAAGTGAGGTATTGGTGTATGGGCAATTATTTAGGTGAAATTTTTGGAAACTTTTTTTTTGTGTTCCGGAAAATGTATGTAATTCCTAATTAGACGGCCAATTTTCACAAAATGTTTAATTGGGATTTCAGCAGACACACAAAATAATGTAATTTGGTCTAAATTGAAACACATTCATAACAGGGTAGAAAGGGGAAAATTCGGGAAAACAGTTTGGTACTTTTTAGAACATAATTACTTTTATGCAAAAAACAGTAGATTTACTGACTTTAAATCATGTCTATTAAAATATTTTGTTACATAGATATTTGGACATTTTAAACTTAGAATTTGGAACTTGGAGCAAAAATGTACTTTTTCGCATTTCTATGGTACTTTTTGTATTTTCTACGTTTATAAAGGTAGAATTGTAAGCTAAAGGACTATTGATTCCAGATAAGACTGAAAATGTTATGGGTGACCAAAAAGGTACTTTTTGGAAAATGTATGGTAGCTTTTGTATTTTCAACGTTTGCGAAGCTAGAATTTTAAAATTAGTGGCTATTGATACCAGGTGAGATTGAAAATGTTATGGTCGACCAAAAAGGTACTTTTTTGAATTTTTATTGTACTTTTGGTATTATTTACGTTTATGAAGGTAGGATTGTACAATCAAGAACTACTGATTTCAGGTGAGACTAAAAATGTTATGGTCGATCAAAAAGGTACTTTTTTGAATTTTTATGGTAGCTTTTGTATTTTCAACGTTTGCGAAGCTAGAATTTTAAAATTAGTGGCTATTGATACCAGGTGAGACTGAAAATGTTATGGTCGACCAAAAAGGTACTTTTTTGAATTTTTGTGGTACTTTTGGTATTTTTTACGTTTATGAAGGTAGGATTGTACAATCAAGGACTATTGATTCCAGGTGAAACTAAAAATGTTATGTGCGACCAAAAAGGTACTTTTTTGAATTTTTATGGTACTTTTTGTATTTTTATCGTTTGCGAAGCTAGAAATTAGTGGCTATTGATACAAGGTGGGACTGAAAATGTTATGGTCGACCAAATAGGTACTTTTTTTAATTTTTGTGGTACTTTTGGTATTTTTTACGTTTATGAAGGTAGGATTGTACAATCAAAGACTATTGATTCCAGGTGAGACTGAAAATGTTATGGTCGACCAAAAAGGTACTTTTTTGAATTTTTGTGGTACTTTTGGTATTTTTTACGTTTATGAAGGTAGGATTGTACAATCAAGGACTATTGATTCCAGGTGAAACTAAAAATGTTATGTGCGACCAAAAAGGTACTTTTTTGAATTTTTATGGTACTTTTTGTATTTTTATCGTTTGCGAAGCTAGAAATTAGTGGCTATTGATACAAGGTGGGACTGAAAATGTTATGGTCGACCAAATAGGTACTTTTTTTAATTTTTGTGGTACTTTTGGTAGTTTTACGTTTATGAAGGTAGGATTATACAATGAAGGACTTTTTTGATCCGAAGTCTAACTCCAAATATTATGGACGACCAAACTTACTTTTTCTTATTTTTGTTTTTATTTTGCATACATAGAATTCTGAATGTAGGTAATAATAAGCCATGTTGAAGTTCTAGTGAAGGAAAAAAATGTTACTTTTATTATTTTTAGGGTAATTTTTGCAAATTATGAATCTTAATTTTTAAAACTCAGTAGCATTGATCTTGCTTTTAATTTGGAAATATATGCCAGATATATCCTTACTCCACTTTTTATTTTTCTAAGTAAATTGAATCAGAGATAGAAATTTTTATAAATTGAACCAAAAATATTTAATAATTATAAATAGAACTTGAGTATTCAATAAATAGCAAGAACTGCGCAATAGAAGTAGCGGGTAAAATGCTAGTTTATTATATTTGTATATTTTAATTTAATTTAATTTAATTTAATTTAAGGTTTTGGTCTCAGCTATTATTGCTGTGCAATATTGTTATTTTGACTGCTAAAGTCTTTTGATATTACAAAACAGTTAATATTATTTTCGAGGCAAATCATTTATGACAAATAATTTCGTATTTGTGGAATCATTGAGAATAAAATATTTTGCACTAATGATTAAGAGGTCCTGACAATGTTACTACTGATATTTTTTTGGTGGATAGTGAAAAAGAAAACTATAAAAAATTATAAAAAAAAACCTTGATTAATTTGTATAACCCATTAGTGCATGAAGTTCCCTGGCGCTATACTTACCTTTTTTTTAATCATTATGCATTGAAATAAGTCTAATAAAGTAGTTTTAATTTTTAGTTAGTTTAAAAAATGTGTTTTGGGGGTTTTGGGGACCGTCCCTTATAAGGGACACTATGCAGTATGGGCATTTGAAGTGTGATATTGCTTGAAGCATTCTTTCGGATGAAGCCCTTTCTCGCACTTAGTACATAAAAAGTTAGACTTCTTTCCGCAAAAGGCACATCTCTTATCCGTATTCGAGTACTCAATCATATGGTTTTTTCCATCGTAGCGCGCATCAGGGTTGATGCTGATTCTACTCGATCCTCTTGAGGACGGCATTCCGTATCTCTCTAGATACGAAATGGCTATGTACCTGCGAAAAATTAGCAGAGTGCCACAATTTGGGTCGTTTGGATGAACTTTTCGCATAAGGATCCATGCGTTTACAATCGATGCGTCCAACAAATATGAAAATATGGGCCACCACCACTTACGCTGTCTAATTCTAGACCGGTACACAGCCACCATCTGGTCCATTTTATCAACGCCTCCCATGCCTTGATTATAGCGCTGAAGAAGTTTCGGCTGTGGTATCTGTATCGCACCTTGCCCTCTCGCGTAGCGCTTGCACGTCCCGATATCGTTGTTATCAAAGTTGGAGCCAATGGTCACCACATTATTACCTTTCCATCTTACAACGAGAATCTTGCCATCGTCAGTAAAACGAAAATCGCTGGATCCTCGCTGCTCCTTTTTCATGGCGGCTATGCGACCGTCTCTAATTGTACCAGATGTACAAATCCCCATACTGGCCAAATTGCGCAACAGTTTCACGGACGTAAAATAGTTGTCGATGAAAAGCTTTAATGTAAATTATATTATTTATATTATATTGAATCCCTTATGGTGTGGTACATTTGCTTTCGTGTGGAGATCAACCACTTTGTCACCTCCTACTCCATATCCTTGTGGGACGCTCTCTGCATTTTTGCTCATATACACATCGAACTGAAGCATATATCCATCGCTGGAATTCAGAGCCCAGTTTTTGAATCCAAATCGAATGGGCTTACCACGGATATACTGTTTAGCATAGTACCTACCATAATACGGTATCATGCTCTCATCAATGGAGAGATTCTCATCCATTCCACCATGCTTTAGAAACGCCTCGTTCAGGTGAGTAAGTAGTGTCCTAATTTTATAAAGCCGATCGGTACTCTGGGCTTGCGTATTGTCATTCAGATGGAAATTATTTACAATTTTTTCTTTGCGAATCAGATTTCTCCGACCAATACAAACGTTTGTTGGGGTATTTTGCGTACCTCGACATCAAAATACCGCCAATAAAAACTCTCGCCTCGTCCATACTCATTCTCAGGTCAACATTTTTCTGAAGAGCATATAAATTTGTCTGCTCAACACAAACATTTATAATGCCTTCAGAAAAAAATAGCTCAAAGAAATCAGTAGGCGAACTGGCGGCGGTATTGTTTCGCATTCCGTTTGAATGTCGTACACCGGGTCCACTTTTCGCCAACGCAAGGCATTTCCCGCACGCACACTCGAACTGACGGTTTTTCTGTATTTAGCCAGTAGCTCATCGTCACTGTCACTCCAGTCATCGAATTCGTCTTGGATCTCGCCTACTGCAGTCAATAATTTCGGGCCGAGATGATCCAAGTTCGCCTCGTGTTCGTCATCACTACCGTCCGAATCCTTGTCGGTCTCATTTTCCTCCAATGGTTGGATTGCAAAAATGTCAAGTTCTTGCAACTGACCATCAAAAGCTTCGAATTCTTTCAGTATTTCAGCTACTGTTAGTCTGTAATAAAATATTATTGTTGTAATAAAATATTATTGTTAACTGTCCTGTCTGCATAGCGTCTCTTATAAGGGACGTTGGATAAATAACGGTATTATTCACAAATTACAATATTTTTATCACACAATTTAAAGTTTACTGCACTGCAATCAATCACAAACTGGTTTGGTGTAATGTCAACAACTATACCATCAACTTACATGAGATCTGTATTGCAAAATGGGAGAGTAAGAGAGCAAAAGCTGACCGTTCCTAATCCTATACACTAATGGGATAATTTTAAACTGCCGACATGTTTTTTTATCCCCCACCAAGAAAATGGTGGGGGTATTCTCATTTTGTTTGTAACACATCGAAATATCCTTTTTAAAACCCATAAAGTATATATTTTCTAAGTATTGGTATCATTTCAGGACGATCTAGCTGTGGATGTCCCTCTATCCGTCTGTTGAAGCACGATAGAGCTCGAACCGAAAAAGTTAGGGACTAACACTTTTTCAAATTTCTTCTTATACCCAGTGTTTGTTTGGCATTGAAAATGGGCTCAATCGTCTGTCCGTGTGTATGTTTTAATCAACTTTTTGAAGCCCCCCCCCGACATCACCTGGACCCGCGTGAGGTATTAAAAAAATATCAAGTATTTGGGAGCAGATCGGTATTGAAAATTAGAAAAATCGGTGCATAAACAACTGAGATATGAGGAAAAAACCACGACCACCACGTTTTTTTCACAACAACAACATACAACACATTCATACATACATACATAAAGGGTGATTTTTTTTGAGTTAAGTTTTTCGGGCTGGCTGCACTGGTTTGGTAATTGTGTCCAAACTGCATCTGTGCAAATGAAAAGTGTTCAGTTTACTCTGCCACTTCATCATGGAGAAACATACAAACGAGCAACGACTGCAAATCGTTGAAATTTATTATAAAAATTCGTGCTCTGTGAGAAATTACCATCGTTTGTTACGAACTTTTTATAGTCGTCATAATCGACCCAGTGAATCAACAATTTGTGGTATTATCACCAAATTTCGCAGCAAATTTACTTTGGTGGACATTAAACCACCGACTCGCATTCGCAGAGTGCATACCGAAGAGAATATTGCAGCCGTAGCGACCAGTGTTAATGAGGATAGTGAAATGTCAGTTCGTCGCCGTTCTCAGGTATGGAGTATGTGTTATTCAATCACGTGGAATATTTTACGTGTCGATTTGCCTTTAAAAACCTATAAAATCCAACTTTTACAAGAATTAAAGCCGAATGACCCACCAAAATGTCGAATTTTTGGTGAATGGGCCTTACAACAGCTTGATGGAAATCCACTGTTTTATCGAAAAATTGTGTTCAGCGATTAGGCTCATTTCTGGCTAAATGGATACGTAAACAAGCAATAATTAATTAAGAATTAGAATTAAAGAAAACTGTTCCGTCTAAGACAATTATTAAATGTGCAAAATTGTTGAGAGAATGCTTCAAAAAATCTTTAAAACAATTTCTTAATATGGCTGGCATACAAGTTGCCTTAACGTTACAAACTACGTATAAGTGACCTTTTAAGGGAAAAATGAAATAAATATTTTAGAATGTTAAGGAATTGTTCTGTAATAACAATAAGGTCCTTTGAAAAAAAAACTGACAAAGTGGAAGTATCTAAGCTAGATTTCAAAAATAATATTGAAGAAGAAAAACGCGAAATTTGCACAGAAAAAAGGTCAGTTCAAGCAGAATTTGTATAATATTGTTTTAGCATTATCCTAAAAGGATAATAAGGTTTTAAGGAATAGTAAGAGAGAGAGAGAGAAAAAGTGAAAAACGAATTTGTTTTTGTAAGTTAAATTTAGTAACACCCCACTGTAGTGCGAGCTACTGTTTGTCCATTGAGCGCACACCATTGTTTTTAGTGTTTCTTAAAGGATATAAAACACACAAGTATCCTGCAGAGCAGTGTGGTTTACTTAATCTTCTCTATTTTACTCGGTGTTAACTGCATTTCAAAGTATTTATTTTATCATATTTTTTTTGTTGGTATTTTTGTACTTTCGATTTCAGTTGTTTAAAATAGAGCAATATGCCAACTAACAGCTGGCATTTCTTTTAAGCAATGGACAGTGTGTCATTCTGTCCGTATTTTTTTTGAAAAACAATCATTAGATTTTTTTAATTTTCTATGGTTCTTATCACTGCTTGATTGCACATCTTTGCAGTGTGTGCAAAAAAAATTTTAAGCCGCTCTACTGTCGCATAATTTTGTATAATTTTATTTAGATTTCATGGTGATTTTCTCAAACTTTATTGTCGATTGCAATTCTTTGTGTTGTAGCCGCCAATGGAACGTGCTGTAATATTTTCGAGCTGCTACAATTTATTTCTCTTTTTCTTTTCTTGATTAATTAGTTTAAATTCCTTTTCTATATTTTTTTTTTTTGAGCGGACTGTTAGTATTTGAATGTATTGGAAGAAATTGTTTTTCTGATTTCTGAAAGAATTTTACGAAGGGTGATTTTGATCAAGAATTTAAAAAATTCTATGATTTTTTACCTAAAACTGTTGAGCTGTGATGGGTACCTGACCACTCGGACTTGGCAAACAATAAAACTTTTCTTCACTCAGGAGAAATAAAACACTAATTCACCACTTCGAATATAGTGCCTTTACATGTTTTTACTGCTTTGAACTTTTTATACTTTGAACAAGAAATATTTTATTGCCAATACTTGAAGAACTTCATTGTTAAAAAAAATCATGACTAAAAGTGAATCTGATTAATATGAATTCTTGATCAATTGAACAATATGCAAATTACTAAATGGTATTTACAATAGAGGAATCAACCCAAAAATCGTTGGTTTTTTATTATACAGTAGAATAAGTTAAAGAAGTTAGCGCCAGTAATGCGTGACCTAATTTAACCCTGAAAATGACATTTCTATTTAACCCTGCTGGCAGGTAAAAAAAAACATACAAATCTTATTTATAGGACCATTTTGGTCCATAATTTTATTGGTAAGCCTTTGCCATAATGACGTTTTGCCGCTTCATATTGAGTATATGCATTATTTCTGTGTTTTTCTAATCTATATCGCAATATAACTAAAACATAAATATCGGCGATATTTAGACAGCAGTGATTTTGCTCAAATTCTAGATGAAAGTGACTCCGATATTTTAATTTCTAGTATTTTGGATGAAAATTTTTGATGCGAAAGCACTCTGACAAATGATTTTGAGTCAGAATACGAAGAAGATGGTGCAGGAGTCAGTGATATAGATTCACTGTATATTGCAAAAAAATAAAATGCAATGGAGCGCAGCTCTTTCAGACCAAACGGTTAAACGGCTGGACCTATTTCCTTGAAATTTTCACAGAATCTTTCTGTATGTCTGCAAAAAACTATAGGCTATACTTTGGTTTGAAATTGTAAGTGGGCTGGGTGCCACGCCCTATTAAGTAAAAGTATTTAATGTTATTTAATATTATATAAAGTTAATGCAGCTAGAGTCTTCAAATTAAGTACGGTAAACTTTGACATCCACACGAACATTTGGGTAAAAAAAGGACGGACTTTTAATAGTAGGCGTGACCACATGAAATAAATACTAAATTTCGTATATTTGGAAAACGATATCGATTAGAGTACTAAAATTTTGCAAGAGCAACTTTGACACCCAAATAAACATTTTAAATGGGTACATTAGAAATAGCGGGCGTGGCAGCTCTCATAGCAATTGAATACTAAAATCCGTATATTCGGGAAGCGATAACAGTTAGAGTACCCAAATTTTGCACGAGAAGCTTTGACATCTATATGACTATTTTGATAAGAAATGGATGCTTTAGTAATAGTGGGCGTGGCAACTGTCATATGAATTAAATACAAAAATTCGTATATCTGGGAAGCGATAATAGTTAGAGTACCAAAATTTTGCAACAGACACTTTGACGTCTATATGATTATTTGAATAAGAAATGGTTGATTTAGTAATAGTAGGCGTGGCACTTGTAAAATAAATATATTTTTGAACATAAAATTTTTATTTCATTACGATGGGGGTGGCGAAGCACACCGGGTATTAGCTAGTAATAAATATAAAACAAACAAAAAAATAAAAAGAATTAAAAAAAAATAAAAAATAAAATAAAAAAAAAAAATAATAAAAAAAAAATATATAAAATAAAAAATAAAATAAAATAAAAATTAAAAAAAAATATATGTAAAAAATATATTAAAAAAATTTTTTTTTGGCTCAGCTGGGATTCATTGCCACGTTTACTCTAGCCAGTATACACGTTTGTATGTATGTATGTTGTTGTTATTATGTTGTTTTTGTGAAAAAAAAAATCGAGGTGGTCGTGGGTTTTTGCTCATATCTCAGTTGTTTATGTACCGATGTTTCTGATTTTCAATACCGATCTACTCCCGAATATTTCTGATATTTTAATACCTCACCCGGGTCCATGCGATGTCGATGGGTTTCAAAAAGTTGATTTCAACATGCACACGGACAGACGGTCAGACGGACAGACTGACAGAGCTTATTCGACTCCCCTTAAGCTTTCAGAAAATATATACTTTATGGGGTCGGAAATGAAAATTGTAGAAATTTCACACGGAATGACAAACCTGTGAAGGGTATAATAATAGTTGAAAATACAAAAAAATATAAAAGGGTAAAATTCGGTAAATTTTAGATTTAGAAACTTTTACTTTAACTTCTACTTTGCGTGCATTTATTGCATTTACATTTACATTTACAATAATGACCGAGGATAATTTTCAAATGTTTTCACGTGCTCTCCGTTTCGATGATACTATGTCCTACAAACAGCGGCAAAATAGTGATAAATTCGCTCCTATTGGTGATTTGTGGCATCGGTGGAAAGTTAGTCTTCCAATGTTTTACAAATGTCACAAAAATGTAACTATTGATGAACAGTTAGTGGCTTTCCGAGGACGATGTTCTTTCGAACAATATATGCCCTCAAAACCTGCTAAGTATGGCCTAAAATTTTGGCCGGCTGTGGATTCCAAATCAGGATATGTATGGAAAAAGAAACATTATCGTTGAAAATCAAAAAATGAACCGCCTGAATAAAAACCAAGGCGAGCGCGTTGTTTTAGATATTTTTTAAGGAGGCGTAGATACTGCCGATCAGATGATTGGCGGCTACAGTACAAAACGAAAGACAAATAGATGGCCAAATATTGTATTTTCGAATATCAGTGATATATCTGCATTAATTGCATTTATATTACTTTCAGAAATCGATGTTTAGTAAGCACAAATTGATCCAAATCGTAGGAGACCAGAATTTTTACGCCAGCCGAGTTTATCCCTTGCTCAAGAACACATGATGAAAAGATCCCACGTACCTAAAAACTAAAATCATGAGCAGAGTTTCTGACTGAAATTAGAATATCAACTTCTGATTGTGTAGCATCTATGAGCGGTGCAACGAAAATCGTATCTACTATAAAACGTGGTATCTGCGACTGCTGTAGATCCAAATGTGATAATAAGTGCATCATGTGCAGTAAATTTATTTACAAACTACAACGAAAAATAATTTTCTTATCCTGTACTGAGAATTTTTAAGGATTTATTTACCATTTTCGTAATTTTTTTTTATAAAAATAAGACAAAAAATATGGGTTGTCCAAAATGGTCCCAAAACCTAAGATTCATAACTTTTTTTTTTATCTTTCACTTATCATAGATAATTGAAAACTTTCTAAGAAACAATACAATAAAACAAGTAAGAGCGCTATATTCGGCCGTGCCGAATCTTATATACCCTTCACAACATGTAGTCATGCAATAACAGCGGTTTGTGTCACCATTCATCCCATATGAAATACGTACATACATATAAAAACATACATATATAAAAACGTCCCATTGTAAAATTATAAATTTACGTACGTATGTTAAAAAAAAAAAATATTTAAAAAAAAAAATTTAAAAAAAAAATTTAAAAAAAATTAAAAAAAAATTTTTTTTTAAAATAATTAATATAAAACAAAAAAAAAATAAAAAAAAAATTAAAAAAAAATAATAATAAAAATATTAATCATATATTAAATAAAAAATAAAAAAAAAATATAAAAAAATATAAAAAAATAAAAAAAAAAAAATAAAAAAAATTTTTGTGAAAAAAAAATCGAGGTGGTCGTGGGTTTTTGCTCATATCTCAGTTGTTTATGTACCGATGTTTCTGATTTTCAATACGGATCTACTCCCGAATATTTTTGATATTTTAATACCTCATCCGAGTCCAAGCGATGTCGGTGGGCTTCAAAAAGTTGATTTCAACATACACACGAACAGACGGACAGACTGACAGGGCTAAATCGACTCCCCTATTCATAAGCTTTCAGAAAATATATACTTTATGGGGTCGGAAATGAAAATTGTAGAAATTTCACACGGAATGACAAACCTATATATACCCTTTTTCACTGTGTGAAGGGTATAAAAATACCACGTGAGCTAAGGTTTTATGTTGATATCTTGAACGGTTGCAAAGTTGACAAAATGATCCAAACCTATCAGCAGGTTAAGGTAAAAACTTTATGATTAACTTACACTCTTCATAGATAATGAAATGCAATTTAAATATAATTAAAAAACAAACAAGGTTATTAAAAGACATGAACTAAGTTTAAAACTTCTCAAGCCATCCTACAGGAATAAGAAAATTTTTAGCATTTATCTAAAATTAAAATTTTAATCTCTAAAGAAGTAATATTTGAGTTCACAGCACACTTTAATAACTTCTGACAGCTGTCAATAATTGTTGTAAGTAATGCATTTGCATTATTTAAAATAACCTTTTTCTTAACTTTTTGTTTAAAATTCACACATCTTAAGTCTTTTTTTGTTTTCTTTTCTTTTTTAAGAAACGGAAACAAAAATTATTAAAATTTAAAAAAAATATGTTTGTTACAACAACATCTCATCATATTTTTGTGTTAACAAAACAAATGAAAAAAAATATTTCAAATAAATGTTACACATTGAGAGGATTATCATTTGTAAGTAGTTGTTTCGAATAAAAAGGATTAAGTGACAATTGTAAGACAAAACAAATATTGTCCGTAGCTATGAATGTGTCTATGTGTGTGTGTTTGCCTGTGGTCACCCAACCCTTTAACAAAAGGTTTTGTTGCATTGTTTTCATTTTTCCTTTAAAATGTTTAAAATTTTAAAATAATTGCCCGACTTATCGTGTTATACTGTAACGGGATAACTAGCTGTCATGTTAGACCAAATGTCATCTTGTAAGTTGTCTTGTCATTGTGACGTTTCAATTAAAAACAACACACAAACACACACATATACACATGCACACACAAAAGAAAACATTTAGTAAACATGTCATAATATTTGTTAAACATAACAATTATAACAATTCTGAATAAAATTTTTGAATTCTAAAGAAACTTTAATTTACTTTTGTATTTACTTTTCCTTTTTGTTTAGTTGTTTTGCGTGTGTTAAAGGTACAAGGGTTAAGGGAACAAGTTTCTGTCTGTGAACAGGACTTGTTAAGCCCATTGCCCTTAACATAAGATTTTTAGTTAAACGAAAAAAGTACACCTTAGCTAGGACACTTAAAGAGTGACAGGGAAACTAAAAAAAAAAATAAATTCATTCCAACAACACATTCCCAGGCTTGTTGCAAAAGTTATTTAGAACAAGATTTTTCAATTAAAATAAATAATACAAACGAAACTAATTTAAATTCAGACCGAAAAAATGTTTTCCAAATTTTAAAAAATTAACATATTCTGTTAAGCCAACATGATGATTTTCTATAAATTAAAATTTTTAAATAATTTTTTGTTTGATTTCTGGGAATTTTGACATTTAAGTGACAGTTTTGCCACTCAAATCTGGTAGTCCAGAAGATGCTTTTTATAATTAAATTTTAGTGATGCAAAAATAAACAAGATGTTTCCAAGAAATTTGTGGAAATTGAAGAGAGTTTATTGTCAAAAAATTTTATACAAAATAATGATAATGAACATTATTTTTATTTCTTAGTTTTAAGCTAAAAAATCTTTTAAGTGTAACGTACGTATAAGATTTCTCCTCTTTAATGAGATGCACAACTCGTTCGTTATAAATATTAAGGAAACAAGATGACTATTGATTCTGACAGTTCCTTTGCAGTTGTATGAGAAGAAATATACTGACTGTATCAATGTTTGTCTTTTTCCGTGTTTTTTATGACCAACAATTCCAGTTAATAGCAAAACTGGTTTGTTCCATTTATCAGTTATTTTCAAAACCATCCCATTGCAGTTTCGTAACAAAGGTCGCTGATTAACTGTTTCAAGTGCTCCAAGATAGCATTTGGTATGGCGAGTTTCTAAAATATTATTTTTATTAGTTTTACTTTACATTTATTATTTGCTCAAATTTTCCTGCTGGGAAATATGGCAATTTACAACCTATTAAACATGTGTTTCAGTATGCATTTACCAACAACCGAGCAAAATAGCACATTACAAAATCATAAGTTGAAAGTGTCAGAAAATAGTTCTTCACTATTACAATTTGGCATCTAAAACGATTACTTTAACACGGCGCACAGAGGAGTATTTGGCCTAAAAAAAGATGACCAAAATTATAAAACGTGTTTTTTGAATTAAAAGTTCTAGTTTTTTGATAGTTTTAGGTGTAGTATGATATAAGAAATCTAGTGGCAGATTTTAAAAATATTACACTGCGCAACAAAAGTACACTGCGCCAAAAAAAATTTTTTTGTCTCTGCTAGAAATAAAAGTATGTGGACTATATTGATTTTGATGTCCTTAATTCAAATCTGTTTTCCGTTTTTCTTTAGTACGTAAGGATTTTCTTTTAAAGGCGTGGCATATTTCACCCCCTTAATCGTTGGGTTGCCTAATATATTTTGTGATAACTTGAAAACGGATTCTCCGATTTTAATTGCAGGAGGATCAGAAGATGCTTCGAAAAATTCTGCTTAAACTTATCTATTACTATTTCGGAGTTATTAAAAATATAATAGCGAAAAAAAAATTTTTTCCTGCTAAATTCGTCAAATTTTTTGTTTTCAAAATGCCATAACAAAAATGTAAGAACCAAAAATTTAAAGTTTTAAGATTTTTTCAAAAGCCACATTCCTAAGGAATAAAAGTTGGTATAAATAGTAAAACTCAATTAACAAATGTATATTTTAAAGGTTTAAACTTATTCTTAACAGACTGTATGTACATGCATACATATTATGATTTACGGTCTAATTAAATTTTTTTTTTTTTTTAAATTGTAAGGCTCTTATGAAACAGTATTTTTTTATGAAAAAACGCTTTATTATATTTATGTATTTTATATTATTAAATACTTAATATACGGAAATGTTAAACTAATACAAATTTCTTAATAATTATTATGTCGTATGTATATCGTTATTAGATGCATCATCGGTGTCAGGAAGATGTGTGATGGTTTCTGATGAAAAAGATCTTTTTAATTACCCGTTCTCTTTGCGTACTGCAGCTTATAAAAGGGCCACTGCTCAGAAATAACATATTCAAGACATCTCGATTTGTATCGCTTCTGCTGAATTTCCTCAAATAATTCGTACGATATAATCGTAAGTGCTTATTTCTGGCCTCGGCAGCTTCTTCTGACAATTGGATGGTAGCCTGATACCTGGGTGCTCATAAATTTTTATGTACCTGCATTTATTTTTTGTAAACTTATTTTTGTGATAAATGCTTTTAATAATTATTCTTACTAGGTACGGTATATATATTTTTTTAACATATAATGTTTTGTAGAGCAGGTATATAAAAATATCCTTTATGGGGATGCGTGGGACATTCCCTCATAACTATTATGGATAATAAAGAATTTTTCAAATTTATAATTATAGGCAGGTATTAACATTGTTAAGTGTTAAAAGTAATGTGACTAACAGTTGAAATCAATAATTCAAAATAAATAAAAGTTTATGACGATATAAATGCATAAGAAAAAGTGCCTGATGAGCAAAAATAGAAGAAATGTGAACATTTGAAAAAATTGTCAAAAATAATGGAGAGACTCCAAAATTTATTGTGGTAACAAACATAATTCGTAGAGATGCTAACCTCACTTTCAAAAACCTCTTCTTTTTCTTACTTTTGCAAAAAAGTGCATATTTTTTAGCTTTTAAATGAATTGTTTCAACATGAATCTATCTATCTATCTATATATATAAAAGTGAAACTCTGTGTGTGTGTGTGTGTGTGTGTGTGTGTGTGTTAGCTATAGACTCCGAAACTGTAAAACCGATCGGACTCAAACTTTGGCAAGTTGTTGTACACATATCAGGGAGTGTTTATGGGTGGAAAAAAGTGGGCGGGGCCACGCCCATAAAAATTAGTTATCAGTTTTAGCTACTTGCACTTGACCGATTTTTCTGAAACTTTGCACACATATCGAGCTGTCATGACTAAATAATTTCGTGATAAGAAAAGTGGGCGGGGCCACGCCCCTAAAAAAATTTTAATTTTGAGGTACTTGCACTGGACTGATTTTTCTGAAACTTTGCACACATATTGAGCTGTCATGGCTTTATAATTTCGTGATTGAAAAAGTGGGCGGGGCCATGCCCATAAAAAATTAGTTATCAGTCTTAGCTACTTGCACTGGACCGAATTTTCTGAAACTTTGAAAACATACTGAGCTGTCATGACTTTACACTTTCGTCATTAGAAAAGTGGGCAGTGCCACGCCCATTAAAAAAAAGGTATCATTTTGAGGTACTTGCACTGGCCCGATTTTTCTACATTTTTCACACATATTGAGCTGTTATGACTTTACAATTTCGTGATTAGAAAAGTGGGCAGCGCCACGCCCATAAAAAAAGGTATCATTTTGAGGTACTTACACTGGACCGATTTTTCTGAAACTTTGCACACTTATTGAGCTGTCATGACTATACAGTTTCGCAATTAGAAAAGTGGGCAGTGCCACGCTCATAAAGAAAAAGTTATAGTTTTTAGCCTTGCACTTGATATTCGATTAAAATTTAGAATGCGATTAAAATTCATGAAGGGGCGTAGCAACGCGCGCCGCGATTGGCTAGTATTCAATATATTTGAAATTTTTTTTTCTTTTTTTAGTAACTTTTGATCAAACCTTTTAGCGAAAAAAAATTTATTGTTAAACCTTTATTCGTTTGGCCACAAAAATCATATAAACATCCAGAAACCGAAAAAAACATTTAAATCTCATATAATTTTTTTCACTTTCTTGACTTTAGCAGGCTCTCAGAGCTACAAATCGCAACCAAAAGTCTTCAAAATGTACAATATAATGTAAAATATTGTTGTCTGTCGAGCTGCATACTTAGTTCTTAAGATTTCTTAAAAACCAGTATTGCATTTTTGGCCAGCTTTTCAGGCCAAATACTCCTCTGTGCGGCGATGTCATTGAAAGCAAGTACTTACCACGCTCGCTTACAAAGAGGGACTAAGAAAAACCTACTTTTATAGCAATATATGAATAAGTACTTGATTAGAATAGCCTAAATAACCCATTACTATTATGGAGTTACAGAAGTCGTTCGGTGCTTTTTAGCACGAAAATTCGGTTTGATTATTCTGCGATACGTTAATTTGAAATTTAAAAAATTAGTGAAAATCTATAAGTCATCTCTTTGTTAATGAAATGCCTTGCCGTTGTTGTCAAAATAATTACTTCTTGAGCTCTAAGCATGTTAAACTAAATGAGAATTATAAAAAGTTGTGTATTTGAATGGCGTTTAGTAAATTTCGCAATAAGAAATTGTTTTGTGTGTGTGTGTGTATCTAAGCAAATGTCTGAAAATAAGTACTTACGTATGACATTATAAGTCAAGTCATTACTAAAACACTTCTTAGTAAGACATACCATATTAAACAGTCATTGAAAAGTATGTTGTTTAGTAAGAGCAAGTCATTACCTAGTTTTTGCTGGGAAAGCAAATGGGTAAATGACTGAAAAAATGGAGCGCAGTACATATTTCCTGACGCGCAACAAATCTTTGCTGGCCAATTTTTTGTCACTAGCATCAGTTTTAACTTTCAAATGAATATATTATTAAATGTCGGGTTCATATATGAATGCCAGACTTCGGAATGAATCAAATGTAAATACACGGTGTAGTTATTGGCCTTGTTGGTCATTTGCTTTGCGTCTATCAACTACGAATCGACATGCTGGATTGTATGATCATCGTCTTTGTTGATTCTGTTTAACTTGTAACTCTTAAGCTGAAAGTCCATGCCATGCTTTCTTGCGTCAGCACATTCTTGCCATTTTATACCTCAAACGCTTTTTGAATTTCAAGTTTTCTTGGCGTGTAGATGCTTTTATAGGTAACCGTTTGGTAGACCTAAATTGGTAGGAATAACGCTGATGTGGGTTGAAGATCACCTTGGAATAGCTGTGAGTGAGGCGGCAGACATGCTTGAATCCATGGGAAGTTATGTGCACTAGAACGCTAAGTTGCTTTGGAAGATGTCCCCTAGCAGTAGTGCAATTCAAAATTATAACTGCGTTGGTTGCAGGACACAGAAACTTCAAATATTATCTAAACAAGATAAAAATCAAAGAGGATGATGTTTGCAGAGTGGTAAGGCAGTAGCACAAGGCAGTATGCGAATATCCAGCACTGTCTAATATAGACTAAGATCACAGACAGGAACACATTAATTGTAAAAGTTATGGAGGACATCAGTCTAGGATAGATGTTGGAGCTTTCAAAGAAGTTTGTGATAAAGATTGTTGACAATTTAAGATTTGAAAAATCAAGAACATATTTTTTGACGACACGGAAATCAGTTCGGCAGAAAATACCATTTTGGTAGTCTTAAAAGATAGATAAAATGAGGAAGGTCAAAAAACAGTTTACAGTATTGGTCATGATAAAACTCTATATATATAAAATTTATTTTCTATTGGCCGAGTACAATGCATTTGCGATACCAGCTAAGCTATCCTCGTTAGCACTCCTTGATCGGTGATAAGAAAATAAGAAAATTAATTTTATAGACGATGAAGCTGTAGCTGGTTCCGATCTATATATATTTGAGCGGAACACTTTTTTAGTCCTACTTGCTATAGATTTTACTATTTAGTGCCACGTCACCTAAACAATCAAGTTTATTCTTAAATCTTTAAACATTATTTCCATGTGAATGAGTTTTAGTTTTGAGATTTTAATTTATATATTTTTCTCTTGTTGTTTCTTGTTTTCATTTGGCACACTGTGTATAAAAACTAATAAATTTGTTGTCTTACATACCTTTTGCCAGAAAAAAAAAACAGTTCTAGTTTTCAAAATCCTTTCAAGTGCACAAACCCTCCCAGCAATTAGGATTTCTTTTTTTTTTGCAAGATCACTTAACGATAGGCACAAAAACTTATAATTGCAAAAATCGTTTGGCAAAAACTAGTTGTCAGCTATAAATTAAAAATAAAAAGAATATTTGTTGCAAATTTTCAATTTTCATATTCTTCGATAATTATAAAGGATTTATGTGTAACAGAAAGGAAAAGCAGGGAAAAAAGGATGAGGTGGTGGTTGAAAATCATTTGGCTTGTTCTAGTTTTGTTTGCCTTAATACTAAATCACAGCTCTAAATTAGTGAATTCCTTTAAGGATTTGCAATGCACCTTTTCTTCTTCTACTTCTTGGCATTTAAACAAATGCTAGAAAATTGTCTTGTCTATGTCCTGCTCTCATTATTGCAACCATTGTTTAACTGTCCGATATATTGATTTACGTTGGAAAACATTTACACGTTTGTTTAGTCCTTGCTTTCCACTTTTAAGGGGTGTTAAGTGTGAAGTTTTATTTCCTGTTTTCCAAAAAAAAAAAAAAAAACATCCTTTTTGTGTGTTTTTAATTTATGTATTTGTTCTTTATATTTAATATTATTTCATAGTTTATGGTTTATTTTTGTTCTTTTCGTTGTTGTTTCGTCCTTAAAACAATGTAAAATTTTGACAGTTTTCTTTTCTCTTCTGCAATTACACTCTTTATTTTCTAAGTTATGATCGTAAACAGTATTTGCTGTTGTTGTTGGTGTTAGTTATTTGTAAGCACTAGAAGTTTTTGCACTCTTCATTAAAGGTACGAAAAGAGTTTCAATTGCAACTGAGTGTTATATTATTTTTGTTTAATACATATTCTTTTTAAGATTACAGGATATGTCTGTCTATGTTTCTTTTATCTTAAGGAAATAAGAAGTCAACTACAATGTTGGTTGTCTTCCTGTTAGCATCAAGTATTATATGTAGTTTCAATGAGACTCCTGTCAGTGGCACTAAGACCACCTTAAATTAAAAGGAATTTAGTACTTATTTTTTTTGTTAAAATTTAGTTTGTTTAGATATTCACTGTAGGCATTATACTAAAGCACAATTTTTGCTTTAGTTTTTTGTGAAAATTTTAATTTCAAAAGTGTGAAATAAGGCTCCTTATTACAGATTTATTAAAATTTGTATGCTTCACCTTTCCTTGAGAAGCCAGCAATATTTTGGAACTTTTCAACATAAAGTTCGAGTTTTCGAACATTAGCAAAATCTTATTACCACCTTTTTCTCAAAATAATTAAGTATTTTATGTTAAATTTTAGTTAGTTTAGTTCTTTACTTTAAACATAATACTAAAAAGAAATTCTTTTTCAGTTTTTTGTTACCATTAGATTTTCGAAAGTTGAAAATATGGCAAATTCGTGGCAGAATTATTAAAATGATAAAATATTACTTTTCCTTGAGAATCTGGTAATATTTTTGAACTTTTAAAATTTTTTCGAAATTAAGTTCGAATTTTCGAACATCACAAAATCGACAATTATTTTATATCAATATAAAAATATAGTCTAAAGAAGAGTAAATATAGTTTTACCACTAGTTTTATAATTTCGAAATTCGCAAATTAAGGTTATTACTTAAATTTTTTGAAACATAAGCAGAAGTTTTTTCAAATAATAACATTTTAAGTAGTTTAAAGAGAAAACACGTTATTATAAGCCTTTTTTAATACATGTGAATTCAACTCTTTAAAGAACTAAAAAATTTAAGCTCAAATGTTTTTACATACAGTACTTTTCGCTTACAGCGAACTTGAAGGGACTGGGCAAAATGGTTCGCTTTACATGAATACTTAAAAAAAACAATTTATATAAGTGCACATGCATGTGAAACTCCTTTGTCTATTTATGAAAAAAGGAGTTTTAACCTTTTTTTTTTTTTTTTGATTGACGAGTTTTGCTCAAAATTAGTTTGGACCAAATTGTAGTAATTGTTGAAAAAAACACTGCGTGTTAGTGGTGCCGGTGCAAAAATATAATTTTTCGTTCATAGCACCACTTTTTGGTTAGTTTTAACCGAAAAATAAACAAGTTTTGCGTGCAAATAAAGTTTATTATAACCGAACGTTCGCTTTAAACGGGTCCGTAATAAGCGAAAAAAATTGCATGGTTTAATAGAAATAAAACTCGTACTTTTGAAATTGGTAATTTTAGGCGAAAGTTCGTATTAAACGGGTTCGTTATAAACGAAAATTACTGTATTTTAATATTTTAATTTCGAAACTGAAATACACAAAAGATTGCTGGAATACTAATAAGAAATTTATATATCCCTAATTCGCATGTTTCAAGAAGTACTTTAGAAATTTTCGAACATAATTTCGAGTTTTCGAACATCAATAAAATGTTATATATTTAAGCCAGAACTAAAAAGAAATTAAAAAAGTGTGAGTGTGATAAGATTTAAATATAATTTTTATATTTTCACAACCCATTTTGGCTATTCTCATTTTTTTATAAATTATGAAATAAAATGTTTTTATGTCGCATATCATATTGTGTCACAATACTTTTAACTGTACAGAAACTTTTCATTTCACAGTTTCACAGCCCCATAACTTAACAAAAACATCTAAGAAGTTCTAAAAGATTTTAGTTCAACATAATTAAAACTTATTATTGAAGTGAAAAGAAATCAAACAAGAAAATTTTCCTATAATTTTTTTTTTTTTTCAAAATAAATTCCATTTATCATACCTTCATTTCAGATACAAAAATTACTCTTTCCCTTTGGTCTCACTTACCATAATCCCAAATTTTTTCTCTCACTTTCATTTAATTATTGTGTATATAAATCATTTACCAAATTCGAAAATCAGACCGAATCTTAAATAACCGCAAACAATCCAAATGAGCAAATATCTCCTCAACCATATGAATAAACGAAAAACTAACATCAATTGATTTACCACAATACGTTTAATATACAAACTTATATAAAAAGGACAAAAAAACAAAACCAACAAACTCTTTGAACAAAACTCAAGCTAAATTAACCCATATATAGAAACAAAAAAAAAAAATAAAAAAACAAAAAACAAATGCAAATCTAAAAAAACAATACAATAAAACTAACATTAAATTTAAATGTTGCTGCGCCTGTCACTATGAATGCAAAAAACGAAAACAATTAATCATTTTTGCATACTTTAGGTGCTTAGATAATGGGGTGACCCTTTACAAAATGTAAAATAAACCAAAACACCCTTTCACCGATATATTTTACATAAAGAGTTTGTTAAAATAGATTTGTGTACAAATTAATGATAATAAATTTTAACACCCCTGTACACGATATTGCCATCTAAAGAGCAGGCGGTTTACATTAAAAAAAGGAAATTTTATTTGTAATAGAAACTATTTATTTTCGGTTTGAGTGTAAAGGGTTAGAACTTAATGTTTAAAGAGTTAAGGCGATAATATTTAAAGTAAATTAGATAAAAATAAGATATTTTAAAAATTCATACAATGAAATAAAAAAAAAAAAATTAAATTTTGATTCAAAAAGTTTTGTCTAAAAAATAAAAGTCGGTTTAAAATTAATTCTCTTTTTTATTGGTTTTCGTAATAATACTTTTGGCATTATTATATAAGGTTAGTGTTTGGTTTTAAAAATAAATTCAATTCACAGTGAAATTTCGAACAATGACCGAAAGCAAAACAAATGCCTTAACCATGTTACATAAGTAGTTGAGTTCCGATGCGCTTTGCCACCCCCTACAAACCATAACTATTACTATTCCTTTTTCGACAATTTTTTGCGAGACTATGTGTCATAATATCGAAGTTAATCCGTTATATTGATCTTATCAGACAGGCTTTTGCGGACAAACACTATTGCTCATTACTCTTTATAGACATTTCTCAAGCCTTTGACAAAATTTGACACGATGGGCTTCTATATAAAATAGGCTTTTTGTTTCACCAAAATACAACTTACTGCGAAATTATTTATTGGATCGTTTATTTGTAGTAAAGTATAAAGACCATATCTCAGACTCAAGAAAAATCGCAGCAGGAGTTCCCCAAGGCAATATACTTGGTCCTCTCATGTACATAATTCATATATTACATATGCCCACTAATCACTTGATGCACACGTCAACTTTTGCAGAAGTAATTGCTTCTAGTTGTCTGCAGGATCATATTGAAGAACTCGATAAATGGCTCAACAAATGGGAAATAAAAATAAACCCAGAAAAGTGCGCATATGTCACTTTTACCTTGAGAAAGGGAATCTGTCCAAATAACATCGCTATCCCAAAGCAAATTTATATAAAATATCTTGGTATACACCTTGATCGACGCCTTACCTGGCCTTAACTTATCGAATCCAAATCCATAAAACTCAAACTTAAAACACTACAACTTCTTTGTTCTCATTCTGCTCTCAACTACAAGGTTTTACTATACAAAGCTATCATTAAGCCAATATGGAACTATGGTATCCAACTATGGGGAACAGCTTCTGCTTCTAATATAGAGAAATTACAAAGATGCCAAAACAAAATATTGCGTCTTATTACTGGAGACCCGTGGTATATTAGTAATGCGACAACTCAAAAGGACCTTAATATTCCATTTATTCGCGACGAAATAAAAACCTTCTGCTCGAAATTTCGACGAAAACTAGAAATTTATTCAAATTCTCTCGCACAGAATCTACTGTATTATAATGGATATACTTGCTCAAGAAAATCGATACCCTGGCCTTCGCGGACCCGCTAGATAATGCAATACAAATTTGAGCTCCTATTGCAACGGCAATAGAGCCAGAAATTAATTAATTTATGATTTGAATACTTATTGTCATTTTATATATAGAGTTTTGTAAAAAAATTTAAATTTAAGTTTCTACCGATATCATGGTTACCCAGTTATACCTAATTTTGCATTAACGCTAGATGGTAGAGGCCGCACTGATTAAGCTCTATTTCCACCTTCTGGATGAATAAAGTTTATTTTCGATACTATACTAAATTGCAAAAATAATCACGGAAATATAAGTACTTTAATAAACAGCGAGGTGGCACTTTTGTCACTCAGATCATATACCATCAAGTCTAATCTAGTAGGTCACAGCAGGAAAGAATTGTCAAGTCTTAGTTAGCTGACTGATGTCACACTAGGTTGGGTCCATGCACTTAGGAGCTACTATAAAAATGAGCGGGAGAATAAACTAGCCATTTACGTTACGAACCGTTTTAACCCAGTGAGGTTTCCGGCTAGCTTGTTAGTGGCGATAGGTCAGGCAGGTTTCAACCCTCTCACTGGCCACGCATCCGCTCATAAAACAAACTGAAAAATACAACAAAAACTACTACAGAAAATACTACACAAACTCCACCACACGAAGAATTCACGAGAGTCAGGTGTTTACTCCCGTTTTGCCCATCCAACCATGTCACACCAGCATCCGCTGTAAAATTTCCCTGCGACCAAAAAACTCCAGACACTTTCTTTGAAGAAGTGGAGAATAGATTGCGTGAACTGGAAACATGAAGAGTAGCCAGGCTTTAGTGTCCCGCTTTTGGTACCCAGTGCACATTACAGCTTACGATTTGATTTCGGAGACATATATCGAGGTTGCTGGCGGTATTGATTAGTTAGGTTAGGTTAGGTTAGGAAACCAGCCTATTTGGAATTTCCTCAAACGACCATTGTCACAGCTGTTTAAATTTGTATAAGTTAGATTCAGTTTTTCACCTTATCTACGAATGTATTTCCACAGCTTCCAAGAGAGTCAGAATCCTGGGAAAATATGTACAATATTACCTCTTTGAGATATTTGAGATTATACTGAATGATCTGCTGAAATACCTTGCGGGTACAGGATTGATCTAGGACACCTATTAAACTGATTCTGAGAGACAACAAATCTGGTAAGTAATATATTTTTTCAAAACGGTGTCATACCGACTCCACTAGGCAGTTTCACGTAGTGAACCACCACGACAACGATTCCACCAACCAACGTAAATTAAAAACAACGCTACTCCTACAATAGGTTTTTTCGTGTTACGGATATTTGATGTAGCGCAAGAATTTCGAGACAATCGAAAAAAAAATAAGATGAACATTACCAAAACCAAGAAGCAGTTTTGTGTAAAATTTGTTTAGAAATCTCGTATATTCTTAAAAGAAGTAAAAATCAAATTATTCAACACAAATATTAAGCTGAGTCTTCTTCATTGACGCGCCTCATGAAATGCAGCACAAAGTGATAGCACCAAGCTGCAAGTGTCTATCAACCAGAGGGAAAATGACGGTATATGATAACAATCGAAATTTTACTCGAACGCTTGAGGTTACTATGCTCTCACTATAGAAATTATACAATTTGGATAACGTTCGAATGTATTAATATAAGCCTTGTTACTAATGAAAAATACTACAACAGACCGCAATCTGAACCTACGATAATATCATCAGGGGAAAGTGAACTTCAGACGACAGAATAGGAAGGTCGATTTACACATGTTGGCAATATGGCAATGCCGAGGTATTTTCATGAACTAAAGTTGGTAAAAGATCAAATTCTTTTGTACGTTTTTTAAAGGAGAATTTCTATTCCAAAAGTGCAGCAAACTGGATCTTTCGAGTAAAATTTTGTGTCGTAATTTGCCTTTTGTAAAATGCAATAAAGTAGGGTAAGAAATGTATAAGGAACCAATATAGACTTATCGACAATTTGAGACTGAACTGGAATACGTTTTGTATAATACGAATCGGATTACAAGTACAAAT
Organism: Phyto melanocephala; assembly: GCA_941918925.1. NCBI lineage: Eukaryota > Metazoa > Arthropoda > Insecta > Diptera > Rhinophoridae > Phyto > Phyto melanocephala. Next base: position 18,071,784 of record OW799234.1, on the reverse strand, counting down.
TTGCGATTGTCAAATCTCAGCATATTCTTCGGACAGAGATTATGGAAATTACGAAAATATTGTTGACGAAGCCCCATTCGCATTTTATCAGATTCTTAAGAAGCGAAAATACTTAATCTCGGAATTTCCTATAATAAAGTTTGCTTGTACTTAAATTGTAAAAATCTTGCGGCAATATAAATTCCAGGCCATCATGGCGTCACTGAAAACTAGAGAACCGATAAATTATCCAAAATGCGGCCACATGTATTTGAATCTTGGGAACATTAAGGCGAGAAAAGACGGAATTCAAATCGTTTGAAAATAGAAGATTTCCTAAAGTATGCCAACGCTTAGAAGACCGACTAGAGCCTTAACAGGTCATGCAGACTTAAGAACTCATTTAGTTCTCAAGAAATGAGTAGCAGGTGAGCAGTAGGAAGAAATATCAAAATACTACGTTGGAAGCTACTATGGAGTTACATTGAGGTATTGGAGAATACCTTAAAAAGGTAGTCCAATATCAAATATAATATTTATGTGCCGTCCGCGACTTGCTTCAATGTAGGTTATTTTGTGACTCATGACTCGAACAGTTTTAATTTTAAGGTTTTCATTTCTTTTTGAAATCTTCGCATGATATCAGCTTGGAAATGAATAATTGGCATTGCAAAAATGGCTGATAACTTGATGGCCAAGCCAAGTTCGCAATGGGCCAGTTATTTGATGGACTTTGTTATATGGTGCATCATGCTGCTGATAGATAAAATTTTTCATGTTCATGTCTTTAATTGCAGCCCTAAAATTGTCCGTAATCATGGCTTTGTAGCATTTTTGAAAATATAACAATGATGCAACCACTCTAAAAGCGATATCAAAATTTTCACTGTCTTTGAAAGCATTAGATAACATTCGAGCTTTATGATCCCTGGATGATGTTAGTAAAACTCTCCAGATCAAAGTAAGACTTGTTAAAAAAAATATGGCAGCCTAACTTCGATTTGAACGCCAAGATCCAAGATCTATATTAATTAAAAATTTACTATTAGAGCATCCAATATCAAGCCAATCCAATGAGAGTTTTGCACAAAATATCGTACATAATACTCATTCCACTCAGGTTGGCAAAAGGGCTACGGTTTTAAAGTTCAATAGAGAAACCAAATATACTTGTAATTTTGTAAAATTTTCTCATAAATCATTGATTTAAAAAGGCTGCCTTAAACCTTCAGCAATTTCCAAAAAAACGGTCATGAAGATATAATTAAACTAGTTTTTTTCACGAAATTCCAAGACTTCATTTGATAAAGGTAGACTTTTGGTGAACAAAAGGGTTAAAAATCTCTTTTATCTTTTGACAAATCAAATCTCCACAAACGAAAGTGTTAAAATTTGGCAAAAGAAAGAAAAATTTTGCACGCTTTTTGAGGTTGGGTTAACAAGAAAATGTTACAAGTTTTATTTTTATATATTTTCTGTAAAAAGACCAAAACCTTTTTAAGTGAAACTTCTGCATTTTTTGTAAAGGGGTTACACAAATATTGGTTTTATTTCCTAAAAAGAAAAATAATAGTTTTTTTTTTATTAAAAAATCAAAAGAATAACAAAGCGTAAACTTGTCATCGGTGGTGTTCTGGTTCTGAAAGGTTACCTTCCTACAAGAGGGTGAAAGGGTTGTAACTAATTATTATTATTTTTTTTTAAAGAAAAACAATGCTTAAATAAACAAAATTTCTCATAATCCTTTAGACTTTGAGGTAAAATATACAAGAAAAGGGTTAACTATTTTACTCGAAAAACTAACAACAATTTCTTTTTAATAACAAGGGGTTAGTTAGTTGCTGTTTGTACAAAGGGCACTAAGGATTAAAGAGAAATACTTTTTAAATGTGTATAAGTATGTTGGAAATTTTAAATATCAATTAGTTAGTAGTGATGGCACTGATATTAGTAGCGCAACCAAAATACAGTCAAAATTTATGGGAAAAAGTGTTGGAAGTTTGTGTCGATAGAATGTGGTATTACCACAGACATTGTTACGAAGATGCAGTTAAAAAAAAAAACACTTAGAAGCCCTGTATTAGGCTGTGCCGAATTTTCGTTACCCACCACCAGTTTTGTGTCATACTTTTAAAGCAAAAGATTTATTATTTTAATTTTAACAGTAATCAATATGGAATAATCTTTTTATATAAAAAACTTTATTACTTTCTAAAATTTAGTATTTCAAAAGAACCTTAAGTATCACTACATTAGAAGTGACACAACTAGGGTTTGGGATTTCCCGGCCTTTTTATGTTCCCGGGAAACGGGAATTAAAAAATCGTCTTCCCGGGAATTCCCGGGATTCCCGAAAATAATATTTCTTTTAAAATAAATAATGTTTGTTAACTTTAACATCACGATTTGGTTAATAATTCATTGTTTTAGTAGTATTTTATTTTCCATTAGAGTCCTTAATGTGTCAGCATTACATCTTCCGGAAATATAAACTTAACCCAAATTATAAAAATAATTATTGGCATGTAAACAGATACTTTTTTTGGGCAACACTACTCCACTCGTATAATACAAGAGCAAACCTTAAATTGTCGCAAATTTGACTCGATATTGTTTTCACCATCGTATTTTTAACGGCGTTGTAATATTTTATTACAATGTTTTTAACATCAGTTTCATTTTGGTAACGTCATATTTTTACTGAAAAAACTTTGACGAATAAAAGAACTTTGTGTAATTGTTCGAATAGATATTCCATCGACTGCTGCCAATTTTGAAAAAATTTCTGGTAATGTTTGGGTGTCTAAAACCCTTTTAATGGTGGAATTATTTTTTTTATTTGGTGCAGGTGTTGAAGAATCGTTTTTAAATTTTATTTTGTGGACCAAAAGAAGGTGCCGTATGAGACCACTAGTACTACCGCCCTTGAACATTAACCTTTTCGGGAAATATTACATTGTGCTGCGTTGTCTACTTTTGAAAATAGTTGCAAAATTCAGATATTTTGCTTCTAAGCAAAGTGAATTTAAAAAAAGTATTATTAGAAAAATTCAATCATAAATAAAAACAATTATACTTACAAATTCTGTGACCACTTTTAAAAACAATTTGTGATTATATTTATAAAAATGAACCACGGAAACTACTGCTGGTTTTACGATTGTTATAAAAAACACTTATATACAAGAAAACATTTAATTATGTATGTATATAATTAATTTACTTTAAATTTATAAGCACTTATTAAAAATAATTCCAGAAAATCCTTAACTTTGACGTGAAATATTTTTGACCGAAGAACATCGTTTTTTTTACATATTCGTATTTGAGAAAAGTTGTAAATACTTAAAAAACAAAAAACGCTAACAAATTAAAAACCTTACTTTTTATTCAAATATTCTTTAAATTTACCGAAACAGAAAAGAAATTAAAAATAAAATTAAATATATTTCCTAATATACTACATATTTTTTATTTCCCGTTTTCCCGGGAATAACAGCAAAATTTTTCCGGGAATAGTAAGTGGTTCGTTCCCGGTTCCCAAACCCTAGACACAACTCAGTCTTGTCTACTACAATATTGTCTTATTGCGGGAACTGAAGAGTATTACTTGTTAGCTACAGATAATAAAAAAATATTATTAACTTTGTGTAGGTATAGCACCTGATACTTTTAAAATAATATAATAAATGTTTGAATTCAACTTAGGTAATCCATTGTAGAGTTGTTTTATTCTAACAAATTTTTACGTATAGAAATAATATGAACTTAATGTAAAGCATTATGTGTAAGGTGGGCGTGTCATCTCCATTTTCTGGCATTATAATATCATTGATCAGAAAGCTTTATATTTGCAAATTCATACTTCTTATTCGGTGGGCTTTTTGAACTTTTATATTTCTTCAATAGTTGAACATGTGAGAAGTGTGCGTTAAAGTAGGCGTGTCAAAGTAGATTTTGCTGACTAACTCAATTTAGATATTTCAATACTATCTTTAAAAATCTTTGTCCTTAGAGAAATTATATGAGTTTGATATAAAGCATTATATGGAAGGTGGGCGTGTCACCTAAATATTTTGGAATTAAACTTATATTGACGAGAAATGTAAATATATATTGTTTACCTCTCTTATGACTGGTGGTGTTGCAAAGCGTTTAGCCACTGGTTGCCAAAACGTTGGGGTTGGGTTTCACTGCCGGTCTTTTAATACGGTTCCAAGTTGCGGTGTTGGTGTTGTGTCACTGTAAAATAATTAAAATTACTTTTAAAAGGAGGACTAAAAAATGTTGGCGTCTGTTGTTTGCGAATGTTTTACGAATAATGCCAAACTGAGTCGGTTGACTTTTCAACGGCGTTTTCGTAGCGCCGTCTCACCGCACTACAAAAGCGGTATTGCCATATAGAGCAACCATAGATGGACCATCCACTCGAGCAACTTTAACTACGAACGTGTTGACACATAATCCATCCAATTCTGTCGATTTTATGAATTTTTAAATTTCATAAGTTGCATATTATGTAAGAAGTGGGCGTTAAAATAGGCATGTCAAAGTATTATTAGCTAATGAATTCAATTTAGATATTTCAATATAGAGTTTTTATTCTTTCAAATTCTTCGTCCATAGAAAAATTTTATAAGTTTAAGGCAATAGTTTAAATGGGAGGTGGACGTTTAAGTAGGCGTGTCAAAGTAACTGATGAAGAACTTTACTTCAATATAAATTTCTTTATTCTTCTAAAATCTTTGTCCATAGAGAAATTAAATCAGTTTAACATAAACCGTTATATGGGAGGTGGGCGTGAAAGTAGCAATGTGCAATACGAAGTTTCAGAGTCATACATCTAATTTTGCCAGTTTTATTTGGTTTTAGATTTTGAGATGACCACAAAACACACTGGTGCTTCTTTCGTAATGTATGGATTTGAGTGATTTTCGAGGAAACGAATTTTTTTTTCACATAAAATATATTTACGAAATTTTGCTGCTTAACATTCTTGCTTGAAGACGTAATCGCATTTGATTTGATGTAAGAAACATATTTTTTATGATTTAGTCGTGCTTTATAAGCTTTAACTCTCTTCTTTATATACCGATTTAGCTCATTTTCAACATATACCATATCTGATGAATTAGAAATATTCTGGCAAAATTTGATCTCCCTAACTTGTTCTGTTCAAGCTCTATCAAGCTTTCAAACAGACGGACAGGCGGAGAGGACTTAGCTAAAACTGCATTAAATGAAACCTGGGGCCAAATTACGGCATTCGATTACGATCGAAATTTTACTCAAAAAATCCAGTTCGCTGTGCTTTTTCTATAAAAAATCTCATAAGAATTTTCAAATTTCGATCACGTTCGAATGCCGCAATTCGGCCCCAGGACTCAGAAAATATTTACGTCAAAATATTTTTTTTATGGTGAGTATAAAAAACTGTATCGCACTGAATAACTTATGTGTTGCCTATATTGTTAACTCATAATTTATGTTAAATGGTTGATAGTTAAGAATATTTCAAAATATCACTTAGGGCCATTACTACAACTTGCCGTTAGTTCAAGGCAGGATTTTTTGTGCCCGCTAAATAGCTCGATAGAATTGCCACATTTGGGCGAATGATAATCCAAGAGAAATTGTGGAAAAAACCCACAAAGATTGACTGTATGGTGCGGTTTATGGGCTGGCGGCATCTTTGGGCCGTATTTTTTTTTTCAAAATGAGGCCGGTCAAGCAGTTACTGTGAATGGTGTTCGCTATCGTGAGATCATAACAAACTTTTTAATGGCCCGAATTAGAAGATATGGATGTGGACGTTATATGGTTTTAAAAAACCGGTGGCACTTGCCACACAGCTAACGAAACAATGGCTGTTTTGCGCGACAAATTCAATGCCCTTGTTATCTTACGTGGTGGCGTTGTCATTTGGCCGCTAAGATCATGTGATTTGACACCGTTGGACTTCTTCCTTTGGGGATGGATATGATAATTCGGCACATTAACGGCATGGAACCGCAATAATGCCTCAGCGTCATCGAAAATATGGACCATCGGATGGCAGTGTGCCGCCGGCGTCCATTTGGCCGATATTTAAGATTTGCATGATAATTTAATCTATATATATAAAAGTGAAACTCTGTGTGTGTGTGTTAGCTATAGACTCCGAAACTGTAAAACCGATCGGGCTCAAACTTTGGTGAGTTGTTGTACACATACCAGGGAGTGTTTATGGGTGGAAAAAAGTGGGCGATACCACGCCCATAAAAAATTAGTTATCATTTTAAGCTACTTGCACATGACCGTTTTTTTTTTAAATTTTGCACACATATTGAGCTGTCATGACTTTATAATTTCGTGATTAGAAAAGTGGGCAGGGCTACGCCCATAAAAAAAAGTTAAAATTTTGAGGTACTTGCACTGGACCGATTTTTCTGAAACTTTGCACACATAGTGAGCTGTTATGACTTTACAATTCCGTGAGTAGAAATGTGGGCAGTGCCACGCCCATAAAAAGTTATAATCTTGAAGAACTTGCTCTGAACCGATTTTTGGTAAACTTTGCACACATACTGAATTGTCATGACTTTACAATTTCTTGATTAGAAAAGTGGGCGGGGCTACGCCCATAACAATTAGTTATCATTTTTAGCTACTTGCACTTGACCGATTTTTCTAAAACTTTGCACACACATATTAAGCTGTCATGATTATATAATTTCGTGATTAGAAAAGTGGGCAGGGCTACGCCCATTAAAAAAGTTATAATTTTGAGGTACTTTCACTGGACCGATTTTTCTGAAACTTTGCACACTAATTGAGCTGTCATGACTATACAGTTTCGTAATTAGAAAAGTGGGCAGTGCCACGCTTATAAAAAAAGTTATAGTTTTTAGCCTTACACTTGATATTCAATTAAAATTCAAGATGCGATTAAAATTCATGAAGGGGCGTAGCAACGCGCGCTGGGATCGTCTAGTCAAACATAATAATGATATCCTGCAACCATTATATGTTTTAACCACAATAAAAAAATCTATCATGGTATGTTGCTCTTAAATTGTGATTATCACGACCAAGTTTTTTTCTTTGCCCTCATTAGTTACTATTTAAAATCACTAATTTACATTTGTTTTCTTTATAGACAACTCCTTTTTCACTCGATTACTTCTAAGCCACTTATGTAAATTTTGCTCAATTTGTTTCTTACACAATATCCTTTTAACCTTAAACAACAAAATATTTGTAACCTTTTCCAAGAGTAATAAGTCAAGTAGTGTGAAACATCAATAGCAGCAAAAGGGACGTGACCACAAAAGTAAAAACATTTTTATACCCCCCATTGTTAAGGACATTTAAAAAAACGGATTTGTTTAAAGGTATTTTGATCGCCCTTAAGAACGGCCATAAAAAGAGTTTTCTTTAACATACAATTTGCATATTTAGTTGTGAAATTTATGTAAATTTCTTTGTTTAAGTAAATGATTTGGCTACATTTTTAACGATTCTCAATGACAAGCAAATAAAGGGCCGTTTAATGTTGTGTTTGGAGTTGAAATTTTAGCAATAATTGATAGTTATGTAATAGATTTCTAGACTTAAATTTTTTTGTTAAAAAATTTATGATAATTTTGAGGCGACTTAAAGGATTTTATATATTAAATTTTTATTTTGTTGAACCTTTTGAAAAAAACAAAATGTTGGATTTTAAATATTTATGAAGAAAACATTAATCTTCTTATATGTAACGATTTTTTTTTTTTAATATTCACAAGTTTTTTTTAAGTTTTTTCTTTTTGAATAATTTAAGAGAGGTGTTTTTTTATTTAATACTCTTTTTTGAACTTTTATTTAGTGTTAAATATTTCAAGGATTATGATTGTTATAGAAATTACACAGATTTCTAATGGATTTTGGGTTCATTTAAAAAGTACTATTTTTTGTGCCTTTTTGAAAATGTGTGTTTGACGTAACTTTTTCGAGGGATTTTTAAAAGCCAACCTAACCAAACCTAACCTAGAACAAGTAAGAATGCTATATTCGGTCATGCCGAGTCTGATAATACCCTTCACTATCATGTAGGAGAGCTTAGCTTAGATTTAATGTTATACGTTTTTTTGCTTTATTATTTCCGAAGCTATTTTTGATTTTTAATTTTTACAAATTTATCAGTTTTTCTCAGTAGTAATTTTCGAGACTACGCCTTATATTCTGGTGTCTCTAACATGACCAAAAATTTATTAGAAGCTTAAAGAACATATAACATATGTATAACATTAACATATGTATTTACGGACAGACGGACATGGCTAAATCGACTAATATATACTATGGGGGAGGGAAATTAATATTCTAGAAAGAATAAACGGAACGACAAAGCTATATATACCCTTGGAACCACAGGTGAAGGGTTTAAAAATACTATAAGATCCCAAACCGGCTTGCTGGCTCAACACAGTTTTTTCATGGTATTCATTAGGAGATAGAATTAAATATTATCTGCTACCATTTACTAGGTGTGTACCATTTATTTGAAATAGTATTTTAGAACAAAAGCTCATATGCCTTGAGAGGAATGCCAGAAAAGTTGGTCTCAAGATAAACGTCAATAAAACGAAACTTATGCGGGTTGGTACCAACAACTCAAATCCTCTCTCAATAAATGGATCCGTAATTGAAGATGTTGACTCTTTCTGCTATTTAGGAAGCCGTATTACCAAAGACGGTGGCTCCGGTGTAGATATAGTAGACCGCATCAACAAAGCTAGAGTCGCATTCCACTCTCTGCACAAAGTCTGGCGTGCCAACAACATTTCCCAAGCCACAAAGCTTAGAATCTTTAACTGCAGCGTAAAATCTGTCCTTCTCTATGGTTGCACCACCTGGAGCACAACGCAAACCACCCAATAGAAATTGCAAACTTTTGTTAACCGCTGCCTTAGACAAATCCTTCGGATCTTCTGGCCCTGCTGGGTAACAAATGAGCAGCTTTTATATATGGTAAAGTGTGTACCAATCGAGACTGAGGTCAAACGTCGCAAATGGTCTTGGATAGGTCATATACTACGAAGACCAAGTAACGAAATCACACGAGTTGCACTTGACTGGAACCTTCAGGGTCATCGTATACCAGGTCGTCCCCGAAATACCTGGGTAAGAATGATTAAAAGAGAAGTCGAAAGCTGCAACAAATCATGGAACCAAATCAAGTCTTTAGCCGCCGATCGTATAAAATGGAGAGAATTTACAGACGCCCTATGTTCAACATGAACTTTTATATAATTTGAAGATATTTATACTGTCAATTAATTTATATAAATAAAAGGAAATATATATATATATATATTTTAGTCGCCTGCGAGCATCACTCTGTCTTCTTCGATCCTTACTATTTTGTTCCAAACTAAATAAGGATTAAAGTTTTTAAGAAATGACATTAAAAGTTTTTTGGTAAAGGGGCTACTATGTCCCTTTCTTTGATGCTATCGATTTGGCGGTAAAAGAAACCTGATATCGCAGAATTTAAAGCATATCACAATTATAGTTCTACAGATATGTCTTTAAATTTTATATGCGAGTGCCACGCCCACTAATGTTATCTTGTCCAATAAAAATATCTACTGTCAGCCCTTTCATTTGATCACCATATCGGCTCTCTCGGTTGTGAAGAAACTGAAAAATATCAATTTACGTTTGTAAATTTTAGGCAAAACACCGAAGTAGTCGTTCTCTGGTGCTTATATCTCTGTTGGTTTCAAATCGATTTGTTAGATTTTCATAGAAATAATTTTTGAGATTACTGCTTATAATTCGGTATCTTAATCGTGGTCAAAAATTATTAAGGAGTTTGAAAATATACTGAAAAAATACTGATATACTGAAAAAATTTATTTTCTTCCAATTATTTTTGCCTAAAACTTTGCCGATTAGTAACCAATTTCTGGAACATTTTTCATGAGTATCCTGTGGGAATACCAAGTCTATAAATCTTAACAACCGTGACTATAAATTATACGATAACACTGCTCTGCAACAAAATCCTCCATTTAATAAAACTATGTGGACTATATGGATTTTGACGCGCTGAACTCAAATCCGTTGTCGGTTTTTTTCCATCAGATCGGGATTTTTTTTATGGGCGTGGCAAATTTTCCCCCCTAAATTAGTCAGGTACGGACACATATTTAATAATGACTCGAGAACCAGTCATCCGATTTTAAAAAATAAAATACCAAAAAATGTGTAACAAAATTGTTTTTATTTCAGTGGAATACAATTTTTCTCTATATCTTATGGTTTTGGAGTTATTTAAAAATTAATGGAGAAAAATTTTTTTTTGTCGTGCAAAATTCGTAATATTTTTCAATTTAAAAATGGAATTAAAAAAATATAAGGCAAATATTCAACATTTTAAACTTTTTTCTGAGAGCTATTTATCTTGGAAATAAAAAAAGCCATAAACTATAAAAATCTGTTAAGAAATGTGGATTTTATTGTCAAATTACCGCAGGTACCCAATATTGACCAAATATGTGTAATGCAGCAAACACCGTCAGAGTGGGCGCACTAAAGCGACTTGTAGCAACAATGAATGGCAACTTTTTACTTCTATCTATTTTCGTACCACAAAAACAAATACAAGCAAGTAGATCTCAGAAAAAAGTTTAAAATGTTGAATATTTGCGTTATATTTTTTTTAATTCCATTTTTAAATTGAAAAATATTACGAATTTTGCACGAAAAAATTTTTTTTCTCCATTAATTTCTAAATAACTGCAAAACGATAAGAGATAGAGAAAAATTTTATTCCACTAAAAAACTAATTTTGTTACTCATTTTTTGGTGTTTTACTTTTGAAAATCGGATGACTAGTTCTCGAGTTAGGAGAAAATAAGTCTCCGTTCCTGACTAATTTAGGGGGAAAAATTTGCCACGCCCATAAAAAAAAATCTCGATCTGATGGAAAAAAAACCGACAATGGATTTGAGTTCAGCGCGTCAAAATCCATATAGTCCACATAGTTTTATTAAATGGGAAGACAAAAATTTATTTTTTGCAGAGCAGTGTTGGAGAAAAAATAAGCAAAAAAGCAAAGACAGTAGTGTTTATTTGCTCCTCTCTTAGAAAGTTATGGGGTGATTATATTGATGTAAAATACCGATCTGCTCTTAAATATTTCTGATTTTTTGATACCTTACACGGGTCATGGGTGGCTGTAGTCTTTAAAAAGTTAATTTCAACAAATACACACGGACAGACGGATAATGTCTAATCAAATTCCCTATTCATAAGCTTTCAGAAAATATATACTTTATGGCTTTAATGGTTTATGATAAAACATTTTGTACGTCCCTCCCTCGAAAATATATTAAAAATTTGTTTTAGCAGCTTGGAACCACTGTACCAGACACAACAGCACTTTTAAGTGAAATTTTTGGACAGTGAAATTTGGAATTTAATTGGAAAGCGCGTTTACCAGATGTTTCAAAACTCGTCTATTTTCTTTGGGGTTACTTGAGGAACGAGTATATATGAACAAGCCCGAGACAACCGTTTAACTCAAGACCAGCCTTGTTACAGAAATTCAAGCACTAAAGCCTTGAATAATGAAAGATGTTATGGAAAATGCTGGAAAACAAGCCCATACATGTGAAGCTGAAAATACTAAGAAAAACTAAAAAAGTTGACATAATTTAAAAAAAAACTTTCTTCAAATTATTAAACAAAGCTTATACCTTACAAATCTTTTATCTGCCAAGTGGTGGCTAAGTAGCATGTAATGTGTAAAATTACATACTACATGGTACTTACTGCCTCGGGAAGCATAGCTGAGTGCTATCAGACGCGTCCACGGGTTGCGGATAGTGGAAACCCCAGCAGATATGTTGGGATGCTGCGAATAAAATAAGCAGTCGCGGACAACTCAGCGGTCTCAAGGGGAGAGTCTCGGGGGATCTCGTTTAGAGCACCTGTAAATACCCGATTTGCCAATGATTCTTGGAACGGCGTGGCGAGTAATTGGCGCCACTCAATAGCCAATCTCAACAACTCGTTGAAAAAAACAGCATTTCTGGATGCTACAATCGGCAATCCCGGTACCAGAATCGGATACGATCGGCTAGTCATCGATTCATCTTAAACTCTACTGATTACATAAACCACTACGGCTCTTTGTTCCAACTTGGAACCATAGGAATCAATATTTATATATACCTTACAAATCTTTTACGTTTTTCCTCTTTAAACATTTACATTTGGTTTTTACCACCATTTTACCATTTATAAATGTAAAAGCATTGTATTAACATTTATTCACATATAAAAAGTTAAACGTAAAAAAGTGGTAATTTCATTATTGTAACAATAGAAAAACGTTTTCTGAGCCCCTTTTTTTATTATGATTTTGGTGTCCTAATTAGCTGTAAGGACATTTTATCAGTTTTATTGAGTGGTTTTGGAAACGAAAAAAAAAAAAACGAGAGACAAATTAATGTAATTTATCATTTTTAATTGACTATAAAAATCCCTAAAATTTCTCATTACCCAAATGCACTTGTCATTATAAATGTTTCTAATTGATTTAAATTTATTTAGTTCTATGGGAATTTAACAAAAAGAGAAAAGAAATGTGTACTGTTGCTTAGTCTACCCCAACCAAATGCTGGCTTGTCTTGTAAATGTACAAATGTATAAATGTAAAAAATATCCCTTCAACACATTAAAACAATAAAAACAATCCTTAACATAAAAAAATGTAAAACCACTTCCGTTTTTTTTTTAAGTTAATAACAACATACTTAAATAGTTAATAGCCAAACACAGTAAATAAAATTGTAGCTTTTGTTTCAAAAAACAACATGATAAAAATCGTTTAGAAAATGTTCTGTTCTCTCCTAAAACTACTGACTCAAAACCATCATGAGAGAAAAAAAAGCGCAAACGCGCAGATTTTTATCTTTGCTAAAATATCTACAATGATTTCTGGTTCCTCTGTAGAAAGACAACAATCATATACAAAAGCAACAACAAAAATTGTCTTTAACAATTGTCTTTAGCAAATTTTAAGGACTCCAGAAGCGTAATATTTAAGAAATTAAAGAAAAAATTAAATACAAATTCACATGCACTGTTGTGCAACGAAATGTAGCAGAGCGGTAAATGAAGGTCCTTAATATTAAAGGTATTTAGGGAGAGCCCTATAAAACCTAGAGAAACTGAGAGAATCATAACTGAGTAGACAAGAATTTAAAAGAGAAAAACTAGTTGACAAAATAAGTTTTAATAAGCCCACATGTGTTTCTTCTTTCCTAAAAGAGAGTTGAATAATTACACTGAAAGAAATAAGTATAAGATAAGAAAGCATATTAGAAAACATAATTCGATTTTCCATAACTTGACAAAAAAAAAAGGAAACAACTGAATAAAACTTAAAAGAATGCATGAAGTGCGGCCTTTTTTTTGCAGCTAGACTCTCACTATTTTTCACCATGCCCTGTGATTTTATTCAGGGGTATTGTGTCTGTTAGTAGTCTATCAGAAAATTTTGCGTGATTTAAGGCGATTTCGAAAAAACTCGAGTTATGTGCTTCTTAAATTGAGCCATCTATATGTATATATTTAAACCTCTTAAAGGTTCAGTTAATTACTTTTTAAACAACTTTGCTTTTAATTTTATTATTTTTAGTCTAGCCCTAGTTCATATTCATACCAAATTTCTCATCATTATATGAAGAAATTAATTTTTATTTGTGACTAGCTAATACCCGGTGTGCTTTGCCACCCCAAAGTTTAGTATTTAATTCATAGGGCAGGTGCCACACCCACTATTGTTAATGCACCTATTTCCTGCCTAAATGTTCATTTGGGTGTCAAAGTTGCTCTTGCAAAATTTTACTACTCTAATCGATATCGTTTTCCAAATATACGAATTTTAGTATTTAATTCATGTGGCCACGTCTACTATTGCAAGTCCGCCCATTTGTTCGTGTGGATGTCAAAGTGTACCGTACTTAATTTGAAGACTAGCTGCATTAACTTTCGTGATATATAATATTAAATACTTTTACTTAATAGGGCGTGGCACCCCGCCCACTTACAATTTCAAACCAAAGTATAGCCTATAGTTCTTTCCAGACATACAGAAAGATTCTGTGAAAATTTCAAGGAAATAGGTCCAGCCGTTTAACCGTCTATAAAGCACAAACAAACATACAAACATATACGCACACATTGATTTTTTATATATAGATAATGAAAGAATATACTGGAAAAGTAAGTTTTAATCCCGACACCAGCCTAGTTGAACTGATCAGACTGATGGTTTAAAGCAACAATAAAAAATGTGATAATTACAAAATACCAAATTTGATCCATACATAAATTTTTTGTCCACCATTTTGTAGTGGCGGCCAACATGAATTTAATATTTTTTTATAGTGCTTATATAGCGCTAGTCAAATCCTTTCAGATGATACCAATATTGACTCTCTCGGTTCTCTAGAAGCTAAAAAAAAAAATGATTTTAAAAATTAAAAAAATTTTAATTTTGGTGGTAAAAATATGGGAAAAAACAGAGGCAGTCGTGGTTATTTGCTCATATCTCAGAAACTTATGGGGCGATTGTGCTGAATTTCAATAGCGATTCATTCCCGGATATTTGCAAAAGACTGATACCATACACAGGTCTGAGGAACATATGGTTGCTTTTAAAGTTGATTTCAACCAACACATGGACAGACGGACAGACGGACAGACGGACATGGCTTAATCGACTCCTCTATTCATGAGCTCTCAAAAAATATATACGTCAGAAGTGAAAATTGTAGAAATTACAAACGGAATGACAAAGCTATATATACCCTTGTGCACCACAGGTGAAAGGTATTAAAATAGACTCAAATTTTAAGATGGTGCGCAAACTAAAATTAAGAATTGATTTAATTGCAAATAAATCCCATCAAACCCCCCTCAGTAAATATATCGTATAAAAGAGCTTAACGTATAGCAAATTTTAATTTTTCTAAATAAATTATTTTTCATTAATTACACTGCTCTGCAGCAAAATCCTCCATTTAATAAAACTATGAAGACTATATGGATTTTGACGCGCTGAACTCAAATCCGTTGTCGGTTTTTTTCCATCAGATCGGGATTTTTTTTTATGGGCGTGGCAAATTTTTCCCCCTAAATTAATCAGGTACGGAGACTTATTTCCTCCTAACTCGAGAACCAGTCATCCGATTTTCAAAAATAAAACACCGAAAAATGTGTAACAAAATTGTTTTTATTTTGCTGCCATACAATTTTTCTCTATCTCTTATCGTTTTGGAGTTATTTAGAAATTAATGGAGAAAAAACATTTTTTTCGTGCAAAATTCGTAATATTTTTTAAATTAAAAATGGAATTAAAAAAAATATAAGGCAAATATTCAACATTTTAAACTTTTTTCTGAGAGCTACTTGTCTTGGAAATAAAACAAGCCATAAACAATAAAAATCGGTTAAAAAATGTGGATTTTATTTTCAATTTACCGCAGGTACCTAATATTGTAATGCAACCAGCCTAACATATGATATATGTAACATTTCGTTAGGTGAGCAGGTAATGGAACTAAAGTACAAGGGTATTTTACATAGTTCTTGGAATTAATATTTATAACAGTATTTTTCAATTACCTGTGATTTCAAATTAAGAACATTAGGGTAGATTCTGGTATTTATTGTATATATACAAGCTAATGGGCAATAAGTAAGTCACTTTTAATTTGAATATCGTGCGGTTAAAATCGGCAACAGTAAATAGATCTTATAGTGTACTTTGCTATTGTTTAAAGAAATAAAGCAATTAAAGAATCCACAAACGCTTTCATATTACAAAATGTCAAGGATTTGTAACAAATCTCTAAATTTATTTTGTTACGTATGTGGCGATCTAACTTTAAGTACTCAACGGGAGACAATATCTTCCAAGCTTAAATATGCTTATTGCCGTTATTTTGGGTTTCCTATCGATGATAGAGATAAAAATTGGCTGCCGAAAATATGTTGTAGTAGCTGTGTTAAGTCTTTAAGAGGTTGGTTAAAAGGAAGTCAAAGGTCTTTATGAAGGCGTTTATGAAGCCAGCGATTTGGAGTGAACCACAAAATCATCAAAATTATTGCTTCTTTTGCCATACTAAAACACGTGGGTTTACGAAAAAACAAAAAATAAAGTTACATATCCAAATAATTCATGCGTCAAACGACCAGTTTTCCAGTTTACAAGTAAATTTTTACCTCCATTGCCTCCTACAGACGATGAAGAAGATGGGCTTTCTGCAGCAACTGAATCCACTTACGCCATCATGGGTGTTTCTTTGCATTCATTTAGAAGTCCAACGAGTACACCTTATTTTCCGAATTAAATTGATATGAATAACTTTGTTTGTAAATCAAGGCCTTAAAAAAACCAAGTCTGAGATTCTTGCATCCCAATGAAAAGAATGGAGTTTGGTGCAAACGGACGTTAACGTCTCTTACTTTCGAAATAAAGAACAACCTTTTTTAATATATTTCAGCAAAGAGGAAGGTTTGATATTTTGCGATAATGCTGATGGACTTTTGCGACAACTGTGTTTCAGTCATAAATCTTAGGATTGGCGGCTTGTTATTAATTCATCCAAGACAAGTTTGAAAGCCGTTTAACTTCACAATGGCAACAAATTTCAAGAAATATGAAAGAAAACTATTGTAGCATGAAGATGATACTACAAAAAATAAATATTCCCATTACTCATGGAATCTGCAGACTTAAAAGTCGTAGCAATGTTAAATGGATTGCAAAGTGGATATACTAAGTTTTATTGCTTCTTATGTAAATGGGATAGCCGCGCAAAAGAAAAACACTACAATGTTAAAATTTGACCGAAAGGAGTAAATTTTATTCCAGGAAAAAAAAAATGCAGCAGAAGAGCCTTTAAAACAAAAGGAACAAACTCTTCTCTTCATATAAGGCTAGGCCTAATGAAAAATTTTGTCAAAGCAATGAACAAGGATGGTGAAGCCTTTCTATACATTAAGAGCAAGTTTCCTAGAATCAGAGAGAGCTAAAGTAAAAGAAGGCATATTTGTAGATCCACAAATACGACAGCTTATGAAGGACGAGGTCTTCAGAACGAAATTTAATGATGTGGACAAAAGGGCATGGGCAGCTTAAGCTACTTTTTTATTTTAACAATGTTTCCTAAATGAAAATTAATAATTATTAACAAAATTTTTGTGTTATTTTAAGTAAAATAGCCTGTAAATATTTTAATTTTTATTGTAATTTGAAGTTATCTACGGGTGACGACAGGGTGGGTGCTTTTAGCGAGGCGTTGCTATAAAATAACAATCTGGAAAATTTGTTTGCTTGTATTTGTTTTTGTTGTACGAAAATAGATAGAAGTAGAAAGTTGCCATTTATTTATACTACAAGGCGCTTTAGTGCGCCCACTCTAACCTTGTTTGCTGCATTACACATATTTGGTCAATATTGTGTACCTGCGGTAAATTAACAATAAAATACACATTTTTTAACCGATTTTTATGGTTTATGATTTTTTTTATTTCTAAGACAAGTAGCTCTCAGAAAAAAGTTTAAAGTGTTGAATATTTGCCTTATATTTTTCTTAATTCCATTTTTAAATTGAAAAATATTACGAATTTTGCACGAAAAAAATTTTTTTTCTCCATTAATTTCTAAATAACTCCAAAACGATAAGAGATAGAGAAAAATTTTATTTCATTTAAATAAAAAAAAATGTTACACATTTTTTGGTGTTTTATTTTTGAAAATCGGATGACTGGTTCTTGAGTTAGGAGGAAATAAGTCTCCGTACCTGACTAATTTAGGGGGAAAAATTTGCCACGCCCATAAAAAAAAATCCCGATCTGATGGAAAAAAACCGACAACGGATTTGAGTTCAGAGCGTCAAAATCCATATAGTCCACATAGTTTTATGAAATGGGAAGACAAAAAATTATTTTTTGCAGAGCAGTGTTATTATTAAAAAATCTGGATATTTTTTCAGTAATGCCCTTCAAATTTTGTCTCATTTATTTTTAAAAATAACAATTACAAATTCAATTAAAGTGATTAAAATTGTCGTTAAGATTTGTATTAAGAAACTGTAAAAAATTTAAACATATATTAAGCAATTATTTCTTACAGTGTACCAAATTAAGAGTGATAGAAAGAGGATAAATAAAACAACGATAGCACGAGACAAGATGCCGTTAAACTAAACAAATACTGATACCCATTCTACTAAGGGTGGTTGCACATTTTGTCTAAGCAACAGGATAAAAAACAAGAAACCAACAAAAAGGATGAATGAGTGCAAGAACAACAACCACACATACGACATAGTAACACAACTAAACAAAGAGTGAGACAGAGTACAGAAGAGAGAAATTATTAAACTAGTTATGAAATATGGAATAACTAGAGCAGTTAGGTAACCAATAATAACAAAGTAACGGTTTAACAACCCCCTTAAGAGAATAACAGAAGAGAGTTGCAGGAGAAAATGTTACAATTTTACCTAATGTGAGTGCAGCACTATAAAAAGTAAGCAAGAGCTAAAGTTTCCGTTAGTTTGTCAGCAATAGCGTTTCAATGAACAGTCATTGTGTTTCGAAAACCAGTTGCGAGTATTTTGAAGTGAATTTACAGAAGAAAAACAAACGTCTATCACTATGTTAAAGTGGACAGCGTCAGCACAGAAATTAACACAAGATACACCAGTTTCTAGAACATCTTCGAACAGCAGTAGCATGGCCGCAGCAACAACAATGCCACGTTTAACACCACGTTTAATTGTGGCCAAAAAGCGTAAACGTCGAGCCACTATAGCCAATAAGGAAAATATACCCATTTTGACGTCCACACCTATGGCGGCCAGAACACGCAACAGCCCTTTAGTGTTGGCTCCTTTGATGGATATATTAAATGTTACTCCTGAAGCGGTGGCCCATAGAACGCCTGAGAGGCGAAGAGTCACGGTAAATGTTTTCAATCAGACCAATACCACCACCACAAGAAGACATTCCACCATGGGCTTTACAATACCCCAAATACCTCAATATGCTGCCACTTTGCCCAAGTACGAAGAGGAATACTCGCCCAATACAATTTTGCCTACAGGACAACAATTGGCTTTAAGAGGTCTTCTACCTGATCCCTTTGCAGGTAATCCGCGTTACTTTACCACACCAGAAGTGACCTTGGATCAAGAAGTTAAAAAGATTTCTTCGCTGCCCAAAAAGCGTAAGCTGGAAGAAGAATTTCTGGCCATTGCCAAAGAAGAAGAGGGTATTTTAAACAATACTCAGGAGGTGGGAAAAAACAAAAAAGATTTTAACAACACCGTTTTAGTGTCCAACAAAATGGGTGATCAAACCTTGGATAATTTAATAGATGCTATTTTGAATTCGGCCCGCAAAGAAGAAAAGAAAAAGAAGCCACGCAAGTCGTTCAATTTAAGAAGGCGGACTCTGCTTAAAAATCAAGTAGAACAGCAACAAGATTTAGTATTATCACCCTCCTATACAGCTGGTGATGATCCTTGCAGTGACTTAAGCTTTCTGAATTGTGAAGCCTACTCGTTCAACCAATGTAAAGTCACCACCGCTAAACCAGCCTCTACCATACCGGCTACACCCGAGCCTGCCTCTCCTCTACCAGGTACTCCTTTGCCTCACAAAGTCTTACTAGAAATGCCTACTCCCGCCAAACGTAACGATTCCTTTTCTCTCGATACTCCTGTACGTTCGAAACTAAAAAGAAGATCCCAGTCCAGTATTCAACAGACAGCCAGTGCTAAAAAGTATAAAGTGGATTCTGGTAATTATTTTGAAATCGGTGTGGCCTTACCCTCGATCTATGTATAGTGTGGTGAAAAACGGATTTATTATTAAGAAAAACAAACACATAAACAAACCGAATTTGTTTGTGTTGAAACATTTGATTGTTGACAAATTGGGGGAAAAAGCTTTCCTATTACGCTTATAGTTTTTAAGTTTTATTTTATAAGTTTTTAGTAAAAATTTATTATTTTTATTATAATTTTTGAACTAAATTTTCTAAGTAATTTAAGTGTTAAATTGTAGTTTTTTTTTCTGTGAAATATTTGATCTGCTGTTATGTAGTTGGTTGACTATTTATGTTTGATTTTTAAGTTTGAATATGCGTTTGAGTTTTCTATTAATTTTTTGTTTTCTTTTATTCGTGCCGTAATTTATTTATATATAAAGAGTCTAATAAAATATTTTAAACCAAAAAAAAAGCTATTTTTTTTAAAGACTACTGACAAGAAATATTTTCAAGGACGTAAACCTAGTGGCAGCTTAGGCTTGTAAACTTTATTATTCTGTAATGTACTCATGTTCCAATTACACATTCTGGGGAATAAAATGCAAGGATCAAAAAATAGCTTAAAAAGAAAAAGAAAGAGCGCTAAAATCGGCCGTGCTGAATCTGATAATACTACGCCATTTTTGATTTTGACGTAGTAACCTGTATTCTACTAGTCAAGCCCTTTTATTAGATACCCATGTTGTTTGGGTTAAAAAAATTTGCTCCGCCATTTTGTTTCATACACCATCTAGGATTTTATACTTTTTGATTAGTTTACTGCATTGTGATGGTCAAGCTCTTTAATTTGATACTAATATTGTGGGACTTAAAGGGGACAAAGTCGTAACAACTACTTTTGACTCATTAATTCGCCATTTAATCTAGGACGCCATCTTGGAGTTTTTGCTTTTCAAAGCTAACTATATTTAAAAACTCTAGCCCTTTCATTTGATCCCCAAATTGACTCTCTCGGTTGTATAGAAACTGAAAAATATATATTTCCGTTTGTAAATTTTAGGAAAAACACTGAAGCAGTTGTACTTTGGTGCTTATATCTCTGTTGGTTTCAAACCGATTTGTTAGTTGTTCTTAAGAATAATAATTAGGCTTCAAAACGCTAGCTCCTCTTTTTCAACCTGGTAAAACTTAAGCCAAAATTGAACATCATTACTAAACAGAAAATAAAAATATACCAGTAGGCCAACTTCCTATTTGTTATATTTTCGGAACACAAAAGTTGATTGTTCGACTTTAAATTTAGTACCAATTAGTCAACGTAAGGTCGTATATCGCGAGCTTTACGTATTTTTACTTACAGTGTATGGACTAGGGTGATCGATTATTCGACTTTTTTAAGAAACCGGTTTTCAAATAGTTTGAAATTTGGAATTTAAAAAAAAACCGGTTGCTATTTTTAAAATTGAGAAAAAACCGGTTAACCGGTTCGAATATCTATATATATAAAAGTGAAACTCTGTGTGTGTGTGTGTGTTTGTGTGTGTGTTAGCTATAGACTCCGAAACTGTAAAACCGATCGGACTCAAACTTTGGCAAGTTGTTGTACACATACCAGGGAGTGTTTATGGATGGAAAAAAGTGGGCGGGGCCACGCCCATAAAAATTAGTTATCAGTTTAAGCTACTAGCACCTGACCGATTTTTCTGAAATTTTGAACACATATCGAGCTGTCATGACTAAATAATTTTGTAATAGGAAAAGTGGGCGGGGCCACGCCCCTAAAAAAGTTTTAGTTTTGAGGTACTTGCACTGGACCGATTTTTCTGAAACTTTGCACACATATTAAGCTGTCGTGATTTTATAATTTCGTGATTAAAAAAGTGGGCGGGGCCACGCCCATAAAAAAGGGCTATAATTTTTAGGTACTTGCACCAGACCGATTTTTCTGAAACTTTGCACACATATTGAGCTGTGATGACTAAATAATTTCAAGATTAGAAAAGTGGGCAATGCCACGCCCATAAAAAAAGGTATCATTTTGAGGTACTTGCACTGGACCGATTATTCTGAAACTTTACACACATATTGAGCTATTATGACTTTACAATTTCGTGACTAGAAAAGTTGGCAATGCCACGCCCATAAAAAAAATTATAGATTTTAGGTTTTTGCACTTGATATTCAATTAAAATTTAGAATGCATTTCGATTCATTAAGGGGCGTAGCAAAGCGCGCCGGGTTTGGCTAGTATAAAATATAATATTTAAAGAAAAAATTTCAAAAAATATTGTAAAAAGATTATAATAAAAATTATATCTAAATATGGAATTTTTACAGTTTATATACGTTTCGATCAGCTAAATTTATGCTTAAATTACCTTTAATTTTTAACGTTAGGTTTATAACCTATAAAAAAAATTATTTAAGCTCAATTAGTTTTCTTATTTTACATTTGTTTTTTAAACAACAAACAAATTTCTTACAGTATTATGGAAGAATATTTATTAGTTTTTATTTTCTGATTTTTGGAAACTTTTCGCATGCTAAATATACTATGGTACGATTGGTTACAAAGATATATGAAAATAAACTTAAAAAAATAAAAAACCGGCTTTTTCGGATAAAAAAACCGGTGTATTCGATATTCGAAAAATCAACATTTTGAAACAACCGCCAGCAAAAAAAGGAAAAAACCGGTTGTAAAACCGAGTCGATCACCCTAGTATGGACACAGCTTCCATTAAGGTTTTTAACGGCTACTCTTTTGTACATACTGTTTGCCGTTTTTGTGGATGCGTATTGTCATTAAAAGCGTTAAATGGAATTAAGCGTTTGTGTCTGCAGTTTTATCGATCGTAAAACTAATGAAGCGCGTCAAAATACGCGGAAGGGCTCAAACTTTTCTAAATAGATTTGCAAAATTACTGGCGTTGTTCTGGGTTTAGTATGATTGTAATGAAATGGCATGGCAAAGAAATCGGAAATTATGATAGACAGTTTATTTTTTATTGGAATGTAGAACCACTAAATTAAACACCCCATATGTGTCAGTTAATAATACAGAATTTTCCAAAGTAATTGTTACCAACTCGAAATTATGTGATCAACTTTAAACTTGGCACACATATTGAGCTTCTAACGGGTCTACCATCTAACGTTTTTTTGTTTCAACTAGTGCTTATTTCGTGAATGGTAACACTTAGCTCATTTCTGATTTGACAAATAATTAGTTTTATCCTTCCGCTGAACGAATATGGTTGTGTATACGCTTGAACAACGCTGGGAAATATTGCGACATTACTTTGAAAATCATGGTAATGTTGCAGAATGTGTCAGCTCCGTATGTTCGTTTTCTTGTCAAAAAAGTGAAAGAAACTGGCATCCTCATCGATAAACCAAAGCGTGAAAAGCCAAAAACAGTGCGTACACCACCCGAGATTATTGCTGCTGTGGCAAAAACTGTGCGTGAAGCGCCATCGGAGACATCATTGAGACGAATTTTGCATAAAGACCTTGGTATGACGCCATACAAAGTCCAATTGGTTCAGGAGTTGAAGCTAACTAACCATCTAATGCACTTTCGCTTCGCTAAGTGGGCCTGCGATCGACTTCCAGAAGATGCCGATTTTGCCAAAAAAAATCATCTTTTCAGATGAAGCTCATTTTGATCTTGGCGGGTATGTAAACAAGCAAAATTTTCGCATTTGGGGCACAGGACACCCGCACGCATACATTGAAAAGCCGATACACCCAAAATGAGTCACTGTTTGGTGCGGATTTTGGTCCAGAGGCATATTTTGACCACTTTTCTTCGAAAATGAGCGAGGAGTGGCCGTTACAGTCAATGGCGATCGTTATCGGGCAATGTTAAACAAATGTTTGTTCACAAGAATTGAAGAGGAGGATATTGGCAACATTTGGTTTCAACAGGACGGCGCTACGTGCCACACAGCCGAAGCTACACTCGATGTTTTGCGCCCTGTTTTAGAAGATCGCATTATCAGCCGCAGGCTGATGTCGTTAGAACACCTCGGAGCTGCAATTTGACACCGTTGGACTATTATTTGTGGGGTGCCGTCAAAGATAAGTCTTACGCCAGCAAGCCAGACACAATTGACGCTTTAAAGGATAATGTTCGTGAAGCCATTGGTGAAATACAGCTGCACACAATCGATAATGTGCTTAAAAATTGGACCGGTCGTGTAGTAGCAGTAGCCATGGCCAGCCGAGATATTCATTTGAATGAAATTATTTTCCATTATTAACCGGAAGGAATGTACTTTCAAATAAAAAAAGAAATTTGAGAAAATATTCAGTAGTTTTTTTATAGCATTTTCAAAAAAAAAGTTATTTGGCGGACCCTTTATTATCTTATAATTTAGAGATTATAAAAGTAGGCAGTGCCACGCCCAATATCAAGTTAATACTACTTTTTAAAATTATTATCGATTTAAATGATACTTTATACACACGTTCAGTTGACAATATAATATAATATCTTTGAAAAGGGACAGTGCCACGCCTATTGTACAGATATATGTGATTTCCCTTACAAACTAAGGGGCAATTAGAATTCTGTCGTAAACACATATAGCGGATGACTTATGTATGTGGCATGATATGTACGTTTACCCCCCACTGTAACTAATAAGCTTTGTCAGTTAATCGAACTAATTTTTGTTACAAACAACAACACTGCAATGACAATACCACACATTTAGACTCAACTCATAATACATACTGGTTGCATCTTTAAGTATAAAGAATTTTATATACAAGGACTACATTAAAAACAAGGTTATACATTTGATAAATATTGAATACAATTTAAAAAAAAATCTTAAAAATAAATAGAGAAACATTTTTTTACAATCTTAATCTTAAAAAATATTTTTCTTTACGTTTCTTGTACAAAATTAACTTAAATGTTCTGTAACTTCCTGTTTCTTTTATGCTTGAAATTATTATTAATTTTTAATTTCCTCTTTCAGCCTGAATAAGCAATTTTTTTTTCTGAAACACTCTTATACTTGAAAACAAGTCACAACAGGTATTTTTAGAAATCAATAAGAAAACACTAACTCTTCCTATAAATTGTCCTAATAACAGCTGAAAAATCCATAAAAACTTTAAAGACAATAAAACAACAAAATAAAAAATATTTTTTCTAAACATTCAATTAATCAGACAACACACACACATACTCATTTAAGAATGAACCCTTTTCTATTTAACATTTTGTTAACCAACATTTTCTCACTTTAACACATGGTAGAGGAAAATGAAGAGGAAAGACAAAAACAAAATTAATGGTGATAAAAATTTGGTAAATACGGGTTTTTTTATTCTATTTTGTATTTGAAACAATGTATTTAAGACAAGGTAAATAAATTAGCATAGCATTGTCAAAGAAGTTTTAGGACTTTGAAAATTTAAGGTGGGGACCACTTGTGGATTAAAAATATGCTGTTAGACAAATTAATACAAAAGACAAATTAAATATTTGTGTGAAGCAATGGGGGCACATTAGCAGTTGTGTTAATTTATTATAAGCAGAACAATTAATTTTGTTCGACTACGACCGACTCTATTACAAAAATTATTATGCCCTAAACAGTGAGTGTAACGGTTTGTCATTCCGTGTGAAATTTCTACAATATTCATTTCCGACCCCATAAAGTACATATATATTTTCTGAAAGCTTATAAAGTATATTTTCTGAATGCTTATAGAACAAATTAAGCATTATCCGTCTGTACGTCTCTCCGTGTGTATGTTGTAATCGACTTTTTGAAACCCCTCAACATCACACAGTGTGGCAGATCGCAAAACTAACTGGACAAAATAAATAAATCGCGTTGCGTTCACTTCATACTTATGAATTAAATAAAAATTGAGTTCAAATATATAAATGATTATGAAAAATCAATGTTTTGAAAATAAGAAGATTTTTTTTTTTAAATGAGGCAAAACTAAGCAATTCTCACTGTCAAGAAAAAATACATTTTTAAAATAAAAAATGGTTTTTAAATACATCTTCTAAGCTTAATTGTAGTTATATATACTAGCATTCACGGTTAATAAAATTATTATGTGCGTTTTTACGTAAGGATTTGAAGATAATCATTTTAACATTAAAATATTTTTAATAAATAATTGTTTTCTTTACTGGTTTTTGCTTTATTACATCAATAAAACACATGAATACTTACATATGCATCGTTAAAAGATTCTTCCTCCTCAAAAGCATCAACAGATAATAATGAAGAATATCTTTTGTTATCAAACCTCGAACACGAAAGGGAATGTGACGCAAACTTGCGGTTAAAGGATCTCAGTGATTTCTGTTTCAACTGGATACCATTTTTTTAGCTTTTTGAACGTTAGTGTAGGAGGGAAAAAGATTTTTGCATTTCGCGTTGAGTTTCAGCCAAATAACATCGTTTTCATGTTTCGACAAATTAGCATCAACCATTTAAGATAAGGCTTTATCGGGAGAAAGGCTCCCTAAGGGCACAGGCTCAGAGCTTAATCTTTTATATACTTTTTTCACTTCCATGCCTTTACTGGATGAAGCTTCTGAAAGATCTTTCACAAGTCTGGCTGAATTTCGTGTTCCCATTTTGCAAAACATTTGCTCACTAGCTTTAATAATTTCTCGATGGCCAGTTGAATCTAAAAGACTTTGTATCTTTCCTATTTTTCCGATTTTCCACAACAGTCATCAAAGTTTTTTTTCTAGCTTTCTTACAACTTTTCGGTTGTACACTTTCAGGCAACATGTATATGATTTTAAGAAACGGTCACGATGTCTTCCACATTTGATCCATTTTTCAACTAGCTTAAAACGAATAATATTTATTTTTGCCTTAAGATTTCTCTTCACGTCTTCTGGAATATTTTAAAGAACATATCTAACTAGTATTAATGCCAATAAGACCTTCTTGCGTTGTATTTTGGGAGTTTTTACCCATTCTTCAAAAATTTCCTTTCGTGAAAGAGTGGAGGTCATACTGGAAAAGTAAAAAAAGATGTATGGCGGTCGCAAAAATGCGGCAGAAGTTTTCGGTTTATCTTAAAGTGAACACCTGAAAGATTAACCCAAATATAGTTTTACACCGAAACAATCTGGAATAAATAGCTTTAACTCTACTTGAAACAAAAAAATATTTTATTTTTTACACTTTCTGAACTGCTTACAAACAAAATTTTTTTTTCAATACTTATAATAGAAATATTTAAATGAAAATCGTAATATATTTCTCTAAAATAAAGCTTTATAATAATAATAACAAGTAAGAGCGCTATATTCGGCCGTGCCGAATCTTATATTCCCTTCACAACGTGTAGTCATGCAATAACAGTAGTTTGTATCACCATTCATCCCATATGAAATACGTACATACATAAAAAAACATACATATATAAAAACATCCCAATGTAAAATTATAACTTTACGTATGTTAAAAGAAAAAAAAAAATTTAAAAAAAAAATTTAATAAAAAATTTTTTTTAAAAAATAATTAAAATATTTATAATAAATATAAAACAAAAAAAAATTAAAAAAAATAAAATTAAAAAAAAAAATTTTTTTTAAATAATTAAAATATATACAATAAATATAAAACAAAAAAAAAAATTAAAAAAAAAATTAAAAAAAAAAATAATTAAAATATAAATAATATATTAAATAAAAAAAAATATAAAAAAAATTTTTTTTGGCTCAGTCCGTCTCTCCGTGCGTATATTGTAATCAACTTTTTCAGTTTCTATACAACCGTGAAATCCAATATGGGATCAAATGGGCTTGAGTATGAAAATATAGTTAGCCATGAAAAGAAAAACAATCCAAGATTAAATGGCGAATAAATGAGTCAAATATAGTTGTTACGACATTGTCCGCTTTAACTCCCACAATATTAGTATTAAATAAAAGAGCTTAACCATCACAATACAGTAAACTATTAAAATAAGTATAACATCCAAGATGGCGTGTGAAACAAAATGGCGAAATAAATGTTTTTAACTCCAACAATATGGGCATTAAATGAAAGGGCTTGTCTAGTAGAATACAGTGAACTATGTAAAAATTTAAAATCAAAAATGGCGTCGGAAATAATTAAGAAAATGGCGTATTATATGAAATCTAAAATCTAGGCTTAGCTACGATGTGGTCATTAAACCAAAGTACATGACGGTGAAGGGTATTATCAGATTCGACATGGCCGAATATAGCGCTCTTACTCTTTTTAAGTTCTTTGTTTGAAAATAGAACACCCTTTATAGAAAAGTATTAATCGCTACCGATGTCATTAATATATTTTTGCTATAATAAATCACGAAAATTAGAGAAAAATCCTGAATTCAGTTTGGCCTCAATTTATTCCCACCATTTTTTTTAAATAATTAATCACTTGAGTTGCAATTTTTCTGCACTTTCATTGCCTAAAGAAAAGCAAAATAAAAAAACAGCAAGAAAAAAGAATCGCAACTAACTTAACGCTTACCAAATGCCAGCGATTTGCAACTATCTTGAGCAAAGAAACCATTAATTTGCCAAAAAGTGTTTTAAAACCGAAATCTTACTTAAATCTTAAATAAACAAAATGAAAAAAAAAATTTAAAATGGGTTAAAACTAAATACATTTTTACCTTAAATGAACCCTTAAGAAAATGCTAAAAAATTAAAAAATAAAAGAACTTTAATGAAAAATGGTTTAAAATTTCCTCATTCTCCTATGGGATAATTTGAGTCTCATTATATTCTAATAATCTAAATGTTTATAATATTTGCCCATTTTTCTTTTGTAGGGTAACAGTAACAGTCCTTTAGAAATGCAGCAACAAAGACGTTTGTTCTTTCTCCTGTTTACAAAAGGGGTGGTAATCCTCTTTTTTGGTGGTTTTTCTAAAGAAAAAGACAATCATTTAATTTTTTCACGTTTTTTTAAGGGATTTTTTTTTATATCTCCTAAACTCATACATGTGTGATATATGACGATCATCAATATTAAGTGTCTTTTTAGTGAACTCGGTATGTTTGTAGCATTGTTTAGTGATTTTTTATGCAATTTTTCTTTTCATTGTTAGTGTCTCGCCTTTGTTTTAGTTCAGCTTTGGTTGTTTTTTTTGTAGGTTTTTGTAATATTTTTCGTGTGTTAAATTCAAAATAAAAAATGTTTTTTTTTTGCTGAAAAATTGGTTGCGGTTGATAAATTATTTGTGAACTTTTTTTTGTTTTTTTTTACAATATTTGTTTAAAACATTTTATTTTATCTATTCTTTTCTTAGCGGCTGAATCAAATTGTATAATGTTTGCTAGATACTCTTGTGTGTTTAAATAGTTATAAATGATTTTAAAATTATCAATTGATTCGTTAGAGGTTTGCAAAGATTTAAAGCGTATTTAAGCAACTTTTCTAATAAATGAAATACTACAATTTATTAACTTAATATTAATTTTATTCTAAGCAAAAATATTTTTAGTACTATGATGGTATTTTTACAAGCTCTTAGGCTAGTATTGGAAAGGTTTTTAAAAATGTCCATCTGTCCATCCGCTAATTTGTGAATTTTTTTTTCAAAAGTTTCACATTCTCAAAATTTATGCGAATATTTTTTAAGAAAATTCATAATGTAAATAATGTCAATAATGAATTTAATTTTTAAATTTAAAACATATTGGAAAGGTTTTTAACAATGTCCATCTGTCCGTCCGCTAATTTGTTAATTTTTTTTCAAACGTTTCACATTCTCAAAATTTATGCGAATATTTTTAAAGAAAATTCACAATGTATATAATGTAAATAATGAATTTAATTTTAAAATTTAAAACATACTTTTATACAATATTTGTAGCAGAATTTTGAGATTTTGCAAACAGTATTACAGCGATGATTATCTGATTAATTAAGTAAGCATTAATATCCATACTAATATAATAAAGAGGAAATTTCTGTTTGTATGTTACAAATTTTCTTCGATACTACGATACTACTTATTCAAATTTTCATGCATATATCTAGAGGCATATAAAATCATGTAAACAGTAACAACAGTGTCTATAAATTATCCTGGGACTGAATATTTTGATATTTTTTACAGGGGTCTGGCAATATCGAGGGGCTTCAAAAATGTGATTTAAACATACACACGGACAGACGGACAATACCTAATCGACTACGTATTTAATTACTAAAATTTGTGCACCACTGCTCTAGGTTACACACGGAATGATAATCTTATAAGTACTTTTTTTTTGCTTCTTCCTGCGGTGGTAGAGGGCAAAACAACGCACGGTGTTCGATTCTTTAATCTTGCTGGTCAAAAACCCAAAAATGAGTTATAAAAAGGAACAAATTGGACCACAATATATAAATAAGAACATAGCAACTAAGATATTTCTCATGATTTTTTGCTGGAATTTAAATATGTACGACTATAACGGTACTACGAATAACCATGTAAAATGAAGAAAAAAATTTTTGTTTATTTCGCTTGAAAAATTGCTTATGTTTAGAGGTCAATTACAAGTTGTCTATGCAATTTAGTTTATTAGTTCTTTTTTTACTGAGACTGGTATTATCATTAGAGTAAACGCGGTGTATTTTTCAGTTATCAGAATAAAGGACATAGTTTTTATTAGCAATTATATCAGGAAGGTTGTAAGTAACATTTTTTAAAACGAAAATAAAACTTTTTAGACAAATATTTTTTTCTTCTATATAATTCCATGATCTTATTACTTGTTTAGTAAAATTTGGACTTTGGACTAATAAAAAATAAAAAAATTTTTTGCCCGAAAGTACCCATGCCGAAAAAAAATTTTCAAAAACGACATGAAGTCTACTACAAGTTCTCGCAAAGATCTTTTTCAAATATGGTTATCCACTGTCAGTGGGCAGAGTAATTAATATTGATGCAATAATTTTAAGTAATATGCTTCCAGTCCCCATTCAAGAAATTTGCGTTATATGCCTCTAATATCCAAAGATACCAACAAAAAAGAAATTCTTTAAAAATCTCGTATTTTCACATAAGAAAAGTGGGCGTGTCTGTAGGCGGATTTATCCATTTTTTTGCAGTTGTTTTAAATAGAGAATTTTAAGTTTTTGTGCCAAAAATCAACTTTCTACACGTTTTATTACAAAAGTTATTAATTTTGGCCAGCTAGATTCAAGAATCGAACACTGTGCAACGTAAAGAAATCTTAGAAAAAAATATTTTCTTTTATTGGCATATTATACAAATTTATTTACCATTCAAATCTTAATTTATTATTTATTTTTAAAATTATCGACTTTTTTCGGAAGTCCTTCCATTAAAGATTTTACAGTTGCTTCTGTTACCTTTTTGGAGGAGGTGGTCCATCTACACTTAAAATCGGAGATGTTCTGGGACACCTTTCCTGTGTTCTTCAATTTCTTTTTTACAGGAGCACAGCACCTTTTTACAGGCCTAAGTTCGGGACAGTTAGGTGGATTTGCCTCTCGTGGTACAAAAATTAAATTATTCTTTGAATACCACTCAAGTGCCTTTTTCCCATACTGGTGGCATGATGCCAAGTCAGGCCAAAAATATGTAGGCATTCGGTGCTGTTTTAAAAAAGATAAAAGCCGTTGTTGTAGGCACTCCGTTATATAAATTTCTGTGTTAAACGTGCCTGATGCTACAAATGCTTGGCTTCGTTTGCCACAACTGCAAAAAGCTTGCCACACGAGAAATTTCTTAGGGAGTTTTGTTTGTTTTTTTGTCCGGAACTCTTACTGAACATTACCTCTTTCATCAGCAACATAAAAATATTGGCCGGGAAGTTGAGAAAAGTCTGCCAGTGCGTATGCTTCGTTATCCATCACACAACAGGTGAATTTTTTTATACAATCTGCCTTCAATTTTTTCCCTCGTTTTTTTGCTTCTAAGTTCTTTACCGAATTGCGATCTGGAAGTTTCTGAACTTACTTTATCCCAGCATAAGCTTTGACCCTTTGGACAAAACTATTAGAGCATTTCATCGTACGCGCTGCTTTTCTGATAGAAGTGTTAGGTGGTCTTCGAAACAGTTGCTTGACTTCTTTTACCTTACCAATATCCCTTGGACCTTTTTGATTTCCTTATCCAGGTTTTCCTTCAATGCTCATGTCTTTCTGTCTGTCCGTTTGTTGAAAGCACAATAAAGCTTGAACCGAAAAAGTTAGGGAAATAAAATTTTGCCAGAATATTTTTTATACACAAGCTCTTTTATTTATGTACACTAATAAACATAGTAATTATAGCTTATTTTGTGATTAAAATAAAAGCATAAATTTTAACACTTGAAAAAATACTTGTATTCGTTTACGTTTGTACGAAAAAAATTTTTATTTATGTATGTATATTATATGTACGTGATTTCTGCTCAATAAGCAGTTAGTATTACACGTTAAAAGAGTCCCTTTACGTTTTGAATTAAAGGTCATCACCAACTAAAATGAAATAGGAACGCAAAACTGGAAAATGTTAAAAGAAAACCTAATAACGTTTAATAATTAAAAATTCGCGCGAATTTTAATACATCGTTTAAGAAAGATGTGAAATAGAAGCCATTCTTAAGTGACGATAAAGATCTAGCCCAAGATATTAATAATATAAGATTTGCAGTACATAACCCCAAAATCCATCTAAAGAACCTAATAGTGGCCATCATTAAACACTAACCTTAATGGAAACATGTTTAAAGGTTAAACGGTTCTTACGAGAATTTTTGCAAAAGCTGCGATGACGAGTTGGTTGAGGAGGCCATTGCAATCTCCTTTGTAACTGTTTGAAAATTTAGGATCTGGCTCAAATACTGCTCATTGAAAACTGCTGTCTTTTCACAGATAATTCGGATAGGATCCATAAATTTATTAAGAGAGTATGATGGCTGCCCGGGAACATAGAAGGATCGGTGAGATGGGCACTTGGTATCACAACGGCACCTACTGAGAACCCAAGTGAGCTATATTCTCAGGCAGCTGCCAATTCAACATAAACTAACAAATTAGAGGTCACAATTCAGCTATTTTAATCCAATAAAGTACCCCGATTATTTTTAAATATGAAACTTTATTTTCTAAATTTTGCTGTCTATAGAAAACGATTTAAAATGTTTCTATTTAGCTCAGCTCAGGTACAATACATTATTTAAAGTAACCATAGGACTAGTATGAAAAATAACTACACTAAATTAGATATGAAGTTAACTAAAAAAAACATATAAAAATTACTTATTCGAATTACACATGTCCGCCTGTCTGTCTATATTTTTAAACAATTAAATTTATTTTTAAATCAAATTACAAGTTTAAAAAAATTGTTAATAAAAAAATAATCTTTTCATTTAATTTGAGCATAAAAAATTAAGCATAGCTTTTCTGGAATATTCAACTAAACTTTTGAAACCTAATACTCTATTTGAAATACTAAAAACATGTCCCTCCGTCAGTCTGCGCATGTTAATTTTGTTACGTATTTAGAGTTTTAATGTTGGAAATAAATATAAAAAGAATTAAATCCTATTGAAATGAGTTACAAACAATCACACTTCAACCATTTAGAACCTGCAGTATATTTTTAAATGTTCCTTTCCTTTAAACAGCCAAACAGTTGACACAACAACTTTAAACGGCAACATTGTCAAATGCTCTATCTCTAATTTAATAAATTCCCAAATAACAAACAAGATCTACAGGTAGAAAATTAAAAAAGAAAAACAACCTACAATTTACTCCTTTTCTTAGGCACCAGCAGTAAGAAGTACTTATAGATTATCCTAGAGAAGAAGGTATGAAACACCAGCTGTTTTAAAATAACATGAGCGGAATGTTAGAATTTTAAACTGACAGCTTGAAATCAATTAGCGATCAAAAAAACACTTGTTAACACCTTAACGCCCGTAGCAAATGCAGAGAAAAAGAAAACAAAAACTGTTGACCTTTTTCTTTAACAAACACACAAGTAAACATTTTTCATACACATACAGCCATACCGACATAGTTTTTTCACATGAAGGGATTGGGATCATTGGTGTGTATGCGGGTGTTTTTGTCATTGTTTTCTAAAATTCCTGAACACTATGCGTACAACAGGTTGTGTGTTTCTGAGTTTGTGTGTGTGTGTGTATGTGTTCCTATGCAATTTTGCATCTTTGTAGGGGTTTTCCCAATTTATCAATTTCCTAGAAATTCATTGTTTTGTTTTCCTTTTTGCCGTTAAACGGTCTTATGGCAGTTTAGTCTCTACACGTGCTGCAAATTAAAAAGTTAATTTGTGGTTTTGACAAGTGCAACATGGTGGCAAAGAGATACCAGTTAAAAACATTTGTTTTCGTAGGGATTTCCCAGAAGTATTGCAGAAAATAAACTATATTTAAAGATGTTTTATTTAATGAATTTGGAAATAGACTGAAAAAAGGCTACAATAATCCTAAAAATAAAAGAAATTTCTTTAACTATAGGAACATAACATTTTTCCCATATTCCTAAGACAAGTTGAACGAATTTTATAGAAATTTTTTAATACGAAATCATAAAAGAGTTTCGATTGGATTGCAATATTTTCCAATTTAATTTTCAAGCCGATAAATAATGAAATTTCGACAACTAAAAAATTTTTTTTTTATTTTAAAATTGATTGCCAGAGGTGACCAAAAATTCAGGGTATCCCATGTTGATTCCGGCTCCGTAAGTCGACCTATATCTCTGTATTTTAAGTCGGACACACTTGAACAATTAATAAAGTTGAGTTTTATTGCTGTCCTCCAGTTACAAAACATTGGATTAGGCACCGCAGGCCAACCTATACCATTGTGTAGGAAGTCGGAGACATCTGAACAATAATTACAATAAGTTTTATGAAACTTCCCCATTTACAAATAAGTGAGTTTAATTCCTACTCCTCCAGTTGTAAATATGTAAGTTTAGATGACACTTTTCCACTAAGTCCAATTATTTTAAAATCACCCGGTTAATTTCATAATGGTCCGGAAATTGTACCCAAAGCACAATTACCCAACAAATAACCAAGTGAGAGTGAGACGCAAAACTCTCGAAGTCAGATGGCAAGAGACGACCGTTTTTAAGTGATGCGATTTGCAACTTTCGCATTTATATAAAAGGTGTATTAGTAAGAATTATTTTCTAATTTAATTAACAGAGCTGAGTGACGAGAACCATTTGCTTGTTGTAGTGAAACAGACCAGAGTTTCTGGGGGGAATCGAACCCACAACCCCCAGACTAGCAGACTAGGCATTAAACAAATTTGCACTACCTAAACACAGATTTTTTAATATGTGTCATGTAACTTTTAGAATAACGATAAAAAATCTGAGAAAATATTTAATTATCCAAAGATAATATCTGTTTTTGTAAATTCTCTATATTGTCCACCGAGGCACCCTCAGTAAGAATACAGTTATTAAATTAAGTACATTTTTTGGGTTTGCAAGAGGCAACTCTAATGCTTGGTAGCTGTCACATATGTATGTCTATTGTGATTATTAAAAAAGGAGCGCTTTACGGCAGAAAAACGCCATATTATTGTGAACGTTAGAGAGCTTCGAAGATTTTTTAGTAGAGAAAGTGCACCTTTAAGATTTAAGTATGCAAATAGTGTACGACAAATTTGAAGAAACTGGTTCGGTTATGGACAATAAGACTCCTGGGCATCAACGTACTGGTAGGATTCTGGAAAACATTGCTGATGTAAACGAGAGTGCCGTCAGCAATGATTTTTAACAACATTAACATTCATGAAACACTAAGCAGCAAAATTTTAACAAAAGACCGCCACCTTCATGAGTACAAAATTCAGCTTAACCACGAGTTCAATATATCAGACCATGGAAACAGTCGGCAATGAATTCAAGCAAAGTAAAAACAATGCCAAATTTTTTTTAAAAAGGCATCTTCTCTGATAAAGCGCATTTCCATCTTAATGGAATCGCGAATTTACAATATTGTCAAATATATGGCTAAGAGCTATGGTCAGTTATGCAATCGTGAGAAATAAATACGTCCACATGGAGCAGCAGTTTAGAGCGAATTTTGTTCAAAAGCCGTGATTGGTCTAACTTTTTTTTTGAAGATGAGGTCCAAATTGCAGTGACGGCTTTCGTTTTACAAACAAGACAACGGAGTTCTTGTGACCTCAATTGGAGGGCATGGATCTAGAATACATGTGGTTTCAGCAAAAGGCGCCATGTGACACAATGGCATTCATTTTACGAACTCGACAACGGAGTTCTTGTAGCCTTAAGTAGACGGCATGGATCTGGAATTCATGTAGTTTCAGCAAGAAGGCTGCATATGCCACACGACATAAAAAACATTCAACTTATTACAGCAATGATTTCCAGAACAAATTTGCTCAAGGAAGTCTGCTACCAACTAGCTAAGATCATGCAATTTGACGCCTTTAAATTTTTTCTGTGTGGTTTTGTAAGATGTAGGGCTTATGCGAAGAGACCAGAAACAATTCGTGAGGTATAACGCATTATCGGTGATATACCCCCTAATCTCTGTGGAGAATTTCATATAAAGATTGATGGCCTGTCATCAGAGCTGTGTTGGCCATTTGCCGAATATTTTATTAATTGTTAATCGGAATATGTCTTCGTCATACTTTAATAAAAATATGACAAAAATGTCAAAAATATGTGCTTTTATTTTCAAATAGAAAAGTGCATTGTTAATGAGACACATTTTAAATATAGAAAAGAGTGAAGGCATCGACGTCGCCCTACAGCAGATTAAGATTGAATTTTTTTTTAAGTCGAAAATATCATCGTATCTCTGGCTTATTAGGTGAGTGGTTTTAGATGTTATCGTGCACGAACACAGTGGCAGGAGATTTTACTTTTTTTTATTTTATATTCCAATAACAATAACTGGACTTCTTAATGTCATTTAATTTTTTTTTTATCATTTTTATCTGTTAATGTTCTACAATTTATATTCTGTCTTTTAAAACTTAACCTAGACCATTAAGTATTAAGCATTATTATAAGGATTGTGACATTTAAAAAGCACTTGAACACGAAATACATTTTTAACTACTTACGTTAAATAACAAAACTTATGCTTAATAGTCATAAATCGAATATTAAAAAAACTGCTGTACAAAAAGAAGCAGAACGTAAAATAAAGTTTTCAATAAAAACTGTATAAATATTTAGCTAATGAAGACAAAGACCATAAAATATGGATTGAGGAAAAAAACAAAAGCAAAACATTATCTCTTTAAAATTGATGCCAACACACAATAGCCAGCCACCACCACTACCACCAAAGGGAATCAGTATCAGTAAACAGTACGTGTCCGTTTTCCCTTAATTAACAGCACGTGAACAAAAACCTGTTCCTTTACAAGGATTTTTTTTCCATTGTGTAACGTTCAGTAACATTTAAAATAAATGATCATGATCTTTTTTCTTTTATTTTTTCGTTTTGTGGAAAAACTGACCCTTTTGTTTGCAATTCAGCACGAGCCAATTTTCATAATTTCCATATGGCTTGCGATGGTAATGATAACAACAGTCTATCTCATCTAACGTTTATTCATAATTTATTTTTGCTTTATGTTTTTGATTTAGAATTTTCCTAGTTGGAAAATACTTTGCAACAAAGAAAGGGTTGTGTATTTTGTATTAAACAAATAAAATTATTAGGCCATTCCATTTGTAAATATATGCACGTTTGGAATTGTTTATTTAAACGTTATTTGCTATTGAGGCAAGTAAACAATTGCTAAAAAATATTTTTCATTTGTTTGTCGAAATTCAAGGCTCTTAATTAGTTTAAAACAAATAATGTGTATTAAAAACAAAATAGAAAATCATATATATTTGCTTAAAGGATTAAATATAATTTTTAACCCTTAATAAGTAGCACACTAGACAACAACAAAAAATACACACACACACACATTTGTATGTGTATTCAAACCAAAAAAAAAACAATAAAAAATAAAAAAAATAATTGATTCATGGATATATTTTTAAGGCACGTATACAAGATTAAAGACACTAAAATAACGGCATTCGCGTTTTCTCTTACCCCTACAGGTGCGTTGCTTTCAAATACTCTACTCTAGTTTAAATATGTTAATTTTAATGCCTTAATCTTTAGGGGTTTCTCTGTCTCTAGTCTTAAGTATTAATTGTAAATAAGTATATCAATTATATGCTATAAACAAATTGATTATAGCTTCATTTAAAAATCCATTAAATTAGGTCTGTGTGCATCATACCGACAGCACCTGTCCTTTTCAATTAGTCGTGTAAGAACTATAAAGATATAAATGTAATTGAAAGGATATTTTATTATAGATGTTATTAACTATTTAACGTCGTTTAAAATCAAATATTCAAAAGCAAACAGCTAACAATTGTATATTATAATGTGCCGCATATTATGTACCCTACAGCAATATGTTAAGAGGCATAACAAGTTATATTGTGACGTAAGAATCAGGTATGAACGATTTTTGGAGACTGAGAAAAATTAACTCTTGAATTGAAATATTTAGGTTTTTTTTTATTATAAAGGGTCCGCCATCTAACGTTTTTTTTTCAACTAGTGCTTATTTCGTGAACGGTAACACTTAGCTCATGTCTGATTTGACAAATAATTAGTTTTATCCTTCCGCTGAACGAATATGGTTGTGTATACGCTTGAACAATGCTAAGAAATATTGCGACATTACTTTGGCCGATTTTGCCAAAAAAAAATCATCTTTTCAGGTGAAGCTTATTTTGATTTGGACGGGTATGTAAACAAGCAAAATTGTCGCATTTGGGGCACAGAAAACCCGCACGCATACATTGAAAAGCCGATACACCCAAAAAGAGTCACTGTTTGGTGCGGATTTTGGTCAAGAGGCATAATTGGGCCATTCTTCTTCGAAAATGAGCAAGGAATGGCCATTACAGTCAATGGCAATCGTTATCGGGCCATGTTAAACGAATTTTTGTTCACAAAAAATTAAGAGGAGGATATTGGCAACATTTGGTTTCAACAGGACGGCGCTACGTGCCACACAGAAAATATTCAGTAGTTTTTTTTCATAGCATTTTCAAAAAATAAAAGTTATTTGGCGGACCCTTAATCTGAGTACTTTATGGAATGATTACATTTTATTTATACTTTACATTGTTTCGATAAACATTTTGAAAAATTTTGTTTATGAATTTAATTAATTTAATAATGCAAAATTTTTTTTCAAACAGGGTTTTCTTCTAAATATATCCCCACAAAATTTTTGTTATAACTTGCTATTACTGAAAACCCCATTTTTAAATGGCTACTTCATACTAGGGTGATCGACACGGTTTTACTCTTTGTTTTCAGCTGGCAGTTTCTTCCTAATGTTGATTTTTCGAATGTCGATTACACCGGTTTTTTACCCACAGAAGCGGGTTTGTTTTTATTTTTTAAGTTTATGTTCATATATCTTTGTAACCAATCGTACCATAATCGCCAAAAAGCTAACAATATTTTTTTGTCCTCTTTTTCTTACATACGAAGCGAATTTTATAATATTTTGCTTTTACAAAAACTATCGACTTGTTCGAAAGACCACACATAGCTTAACTAATACCCCTGATATATCTTGTATACAGAAATAGTATGTCACACTATGGGTCATTATTACAACTTGTCTATAAGTTTAGGTTAAAAAAAGATAGCCATGAGGAGTTAAGTGACTTTTTAATATTTTTCTTTATTGCAAACTCCTTGTAACATAAAGTTTTTTTTTTTCAATATGGCAGTACCAGAGCAAATACCGATTATTTTAAGTTCTTAAAAAACGTAGTGGCAACAATAAAAATTTATATTTTTTATTTACAAAATGCAATAACATTTTTCGTGATTTATTTACAGTTTTGTGTCAAAAATATTAGAATATTAGAACTTAAACTAAAAAACACAAAATGAGAATTCAAAAATAAAAGAAAAAACGTTATAAGTTTTATTTTCAAATAAAATATATAGTTTTTTGTTTTAATTTTAAATTCTCATTTTGTTAATGAGAATTTGAAAATAAAACTTATAACATTTTAAAAATTTTTCAAGAATTTGGGTAAAAGGTCTACTGATGATCTGGTATAAGCACCAGTGAAATGCATATGGACCAGCTTAAACCCAACAACCAAATAAAATATTAAAAGATTAGTTGGGAGTATATCCCGAATAATTTAGTAAATTATTTATTAAAGAAATCAATTTAAATAAAATACGTTAGTGCATATACATTTAAAAGACATTTAAAACATGCATACGAGAAGATACAAAAATTTATAACAGCCTTATAAGAAGACTTTTTTATTTATTTATTTTACTTGTAATGAGTTTTTTTGTCCTTAAGAACCAAATAATTCAACTGTTTTCATGTCAGTTATTGCGATTCGAAATTGGGCAGCCGTTTATCAATTGTAAAAAGTCCGTATTTCGATATCATTATTATTATAATTTTTAGTCTTTTCTTAGGGAATATTATCTTATATTTGACCAGTTAATCGGTTTTTCTCTCTCTCAATTTTCTAAAAAGTAACAGGTTTTTTTCAAATTCTAAATTTCGAACTATTTGAAACTTTATTTTTTAAAAATGTCGAACTATGGATCAACCAACAACATACCTGCTTGCCTTACTGAGAATTGGTTCAGGAATAAATTGATTTACAATGTAATATACATATGTTCATATATAGGATGTCTTAGCAACAATTTACTTTTTAATTTTAAAATAAAAACACTTATTTGTATACCCTTCACACGATAATGTAAGAAGGCTTATATAAGTTTGTCATTACCATTTGTTATTCCTTCAGTATTCATTTGTGACCCCATAAATTATATACATTTGAAATCCTTATAGTTCGAGAAGGTGCTTTGCCTATGTCCGTCTGTCCATCCATGTAGGCGTTGAAATCAAATTTTTTAAGCCCCCATATACCCCGTGGACCCGTTTGTAATACCAGCTTCTTAGGAAGCCTTGCAAAAATTTTGGTTTTGAAAATCAGCAAGTTCAATTTAATAGCTGCGGAGATATAAGAAAAAAACCACATATGCCTCTGTTTTTAATTAAGATTCCATTAACTATTAAGAAAACAATAATAGCAGAAGCAGATGGTGGTGCATATTGACCCCTGAGCGCAAAATTATAGTATGTTACGTTTTTTAGAAATCGTCTTTTTTATGCAAAATGGCTCTTCATCCATTAATCCATCTGCTGATAAAATATTATAGCGATAACTGTTTTAGTTATGGAAATAACACTGTGTACATTTTATCGTATGCAGCAGTGTTATTTATTAAAAGTAATAAAAATGCTCTCCTGTAAAATGTTGTTTTTGTAACATGCGAT
Organism: Phyto melanocephala; assembly: GCA_941918925.1. Classification (NCBI taxonomy): domain Eukaryota; kingdom Metazoa; phylum Arthropoda; class Insecta; order Diptera; family Rhinophoridae; genus Phyto; species Phyto melanocephala. Next base: position 18,030,595 of record OW799234.1, on the reverse strand, counting down.
AATTTCGCGCACAGCGGTCAATATGTTGGTAAAAAACATATGGATTGTTATTGTTATTGTTATTGCAATCATGTGTAAAGTCCTTTCAAAAACAACTATATGTGTATGTAGGTTATATTAAGGCATGGCGCAGCCATTTTAAACTGGATTGTAAAGAAAACATGTTCTGATTAGTCATATGGCCTCCAAGTCTCTTATGACAGATAATTATTTCTTTCACGAGGAATTGTTTCTGTTTTATTTGCTTTACTCCGAGACTTCACAATACCCCAAGAAAACAAATCTCATGGCGTTAAATCGCATGATCTTATTGGCTAGCTGATCAAAATGCTTTAAATAATTTGTTCTGAAAATCGCAATCAATAAATTGTTATATGCACAGTGTGGCGGGTGGTATCGTCTTGCTGAAACCACATGACGTCCAGCTCCATGACGTCCAGTTAATACCTCAAGAATTCCGTTATCGGGTCTTTGTTACCGTTAACCTCAACTCGTGGTCGTGTGTGAACATCACTGTTGGGAATTTTTAATAAAGACTTGAATTTACACATTATAAAGGTTTACTTGGCTTAAGAGCTGAAGCCTACTACCTATTTAAAGCGTCCTCAATACGCCGAATGGTTGGTTGAGCGGCCAGAAGTGAATGGTGGACTCGTTAACAAACAGAAGTGGTGCATTTGGACAGATGAGAGTACACGAGTGATTGTTGAAAAACCGACGTTTTTACTGTCTGATGCGGTTTATGGGCTGGTGGTGTTTTAAAAAATACACACAAAATTTTATAAGATTCGGTAAGACCGTTTCGGAGGAGTTTTGTACACACACTGTACCAAAAAAGTTTTACATATAAAAAATACAGTTAACCAATTTGATTTTTTCTTAAGTGGACTTGTAACACTTAAAAATAACATTAAATTCCTTAAGAGATTTCACTGCTATCAAACCTGTGAAGTCGCTTACAAATATTTCACTAACCTGAGCCCAAACTACGGCATTAGATCACGATCGAAATTTTACTCGAACTATCGAGTTCGCTGTGCTTTAGGTATAGAGATTCTAATAAGAATTTTCAAATTTCGATCACGTTCGAATGCCGTAATTTGCCCTCTGTATTGTGTTGGTTTCTACAACAAAATCAAATATAAAATCTATTCACAATTCTAACTTCTACTTGACTTATGTGACATTTGTGTCTCTACACAATATCGCAGCCAAACAATGGTGCCCAAAAAGCGCAGTTACAAACAAAAAAAAAAAATTAGGAAAGAACTAAATGCACCAACTCTAAATATCATTCACTACTCACTGGCTGTCAACAGCAGGCATCACGTATTAATCTCATCATAAATAATAGAAAATAAACTAAATCATTCAAATAAATATCCACCTTTTTTTAATACGTTGATATGCTTTTCTTTTTTATATAGTTTTTAGTGCCAACAAATTCAACAATTTCTAAGCAGTAACAACAACAACAATTTCATACAAATAATACACCGCGGGCGGCAATACTCATTGAATTAAACCAACGTAAACTATTCACCCTCTAATACTGTTATATGTCGGATTGTTGAGTTTTGCATTAAATGTCTGTCTATCCGTCAGTCATTTATTCATTTGAAAGTTATGAAATTGATGAATCCTCGTTGATGCTTGTTATGAGGGGTGGTTACCGGGTGCAATATTTATTTATCTGTCCTACATTCGACATTTGATTTCAACTTTTATTTTCGCAATCGATTTTAAATAGTGATTCGGGAATATAATTCAATTTGCATATATTTATCATAAACTTAAACGAAAAGTACATGTTTATAGTTTTATGCTTGTCAATGGCTTGTAAAAATCGACTGTCATACTAGTTTGTTATGCAAATTTCTTTGAAATTATATAAACATTTTAATATATTTACGCAAATGTTGTGTACGTAGAACTATTACAGGCAAATCTAGCAAGAGTTTGCAAATAACGATTTTAGAAGACAAATTGAGAAAACATAAGTTTTTGATTTGGGCCAGTGGGAAATTGAATTAAAAAGTTTAAAATTGTTTTATTGTCAGTCTAAACATTTATTGAAAATTTAAAAAAACAGGTTTTTACTCGGAAAAAGGTTCAGCTTACACCTTTGAAAATTATATCAAGCGCGTAATAGCAAAAAAATGAAACTGACATATTTTTCGAAATTGACGTTTTGATGCAGAACTGTTCTTCATCCTCCAACACCTTGTGTGCTAAAATATTGAATCGAAAGTAATAAGAGTTATATAAATACAAGCCGATAAATCATGGGGATTTTGTCACATACGTCTGTAATATTTCCTATTGGTAAGATATCAGTTTTTTCTGGTATTTGGTTTTATGATCCCCTACCATGCATTTACCCATTTCCATAAATCTACTAGCAGCCTAGCAAATATTACTGCATACCCGGAAGCAGGTTTGTAGGGGAGAGATAAATGTACTCTCCTGTCCCAACCTGCTTCAGGAAGGCATGATTTTTATATGAGATGTCCCACTTGGTAGGGCTCTTTGATGCTCTAATTATTTGCTATTTTCACACATGGTTATTGCAGTAATATCATGTCTCTTTTATGTGTTTTTAAGAACTATAGTAAAGACATGTAATCATTCGCTTACATTCCTGCATCCTCGTAAGCGAGAGAAGTTGCAGTAAGTTATTTTGTAAAAAATGAAATATATTTAATAGAAATTTCTGACTTCCATTTATAGCACCCTCGAATGCGCTCTAATATTGCGCTATAAGAAGGCATGATTTTTTTTACTGCTTACCGGTACAAAATAAGTTTTTGCTGGGAGCCAAGGCCGCTTTATATCTCACCTGTATCTCAATTGGCCGAATTGATAGTATATTCTTAATACCCAATGTTAATGTAGATCTCGTGAAACTGCATATATAAATGTAACACTGTGTTTGAATCTTTTGCAAAGGTTTTGTATTCACCTTCTTCTCTAAAGATATCCACCACACTATCAAGGCATACCTTATGATCAGTAGTAGTATGCTCGTGTAAAGTGAATGTGTCATCCTTAGGCCTATGCCCCACTTTGAGCTTATCACCTTTCTACAACGGGCCCGTATTCTCTGAGCTTTTTCCAATCTACTCTCATTATGGTCCTTCCAGTTTAGTCTCTAATCAAGTACTACTCCTAGTTTTTTGACTTTTATATTAATCTGAATCATTTTATCTGGAAAGATGGGACAGCTGTGCACCGGTATTTTTCTATTTTTTGTAAACAAACAGGTTTATACTTGGTCCTCTCATGTTTATAAATTATACATCAGATATGCCCACTACTAACTTAATACAGACGTCAACTTTTGCAGATGACACAGCATTTATAAGCATAGATAAAAATCCAGTAATTGCTTCTAATTGCCTGCAGGATCATATTAAAGAACTCGAAAAATGTCTCAACCAATGGAAAATAAAAGTAAACCCAGCAAAGTGCGCACATGTCACTTTCACTTTGAGAAAGGGAAACTGTCCTAACCTGAAGATAAATAACATCACTATCCTAGAGCAAAGTCATATAAAATATCTTGGTATACACCTTGATCGACGCCTTACCTGGTCTCAACATATCGAATCCAAATCTATGCAACTCAAACTCAAAACACTATACTACACTACAAAACAGTGGCTTCTTTGTTCTCATTCTGCTCTCAACCTAAACTACAAGGTTCTACTTTACAAAGCTATCATTAAGCCAATATGGACCTATGGAATCCAACTATGGGGAACAGCTTCTGCTTCTTATATAGAGAAATTACAAAGACGGCAAAACAAAATATTGCGACTTATTACTGGAGACCTGTGGTACATTAGTAACGCGAATATTCACAAGGACCTTAATATTCCATTTGTTCGTGACGAAATAAAAACCTTCTGCTCAAAATATGTACGAAAACTGGAAACTCATCCAAATCCTCTCGCATAGAATCTGTTGTATTATAATGGACATACTCGACTCAGAAGGATCGACAATTGGCCCTCGCGGTCTCGTTGGAATGATGACCACTATGCAATGAAAATTAGAGTCTCTATTGCAATGGAAAAAGACCCAGAAATTAGTTAATTTAAGATTTTAATACTTATTGTCATTTTCTTAATATAGAAAGATCCAATAAATAAATTATGAGTTAATAAAAAAAAAACAGGTTTCAGTCTTGTCCGGAGCCCTCGCTCCTTCGCCCTGTTGTAAGATATATTCAGGGCCTCTGTTGCTCTCTAGTAGAAGATTCGGATTCGTCCTTTTGATCAGTATCGTAACATCATCTGCCTAATAAATGGGATTGAAATCAAAGTTTAGGTCGTTACCCATAACAACAGAGATAAAATACCTCCCTGCGGGGTTACTCGGCATAATTTGTCCCTTATTATCAATCCATTTGCCTCACAATTTATCCACCTGTTCAGAAAGGATACTCCGGTGGACTAATCTGAATTGTTCAGGTCTGCTAGTCTAGTGGTTGATATGGACTGATCTGCTTCTTTTCTATTTTTGCTACTCTATTCCGGTATTACAAAAGGATCAATATAATGGACCCAAGTAAGCAGCACAACAGCTGTCTGTTATACCTTCCGTAACCTTAATTCTTTAAGGAACCAAAAATAAGTAATTTGTAATTTTCGTATTCACATTTTAGTCTAACCTTTTATGAATATGACGACCACAAAATCAACATAACCGACACAAATCTTTTATCCTGAGAATCAAGGTAAAACTTATCTATAAGTTGCATAAGATCATTGGTAGGCTACATTTAAATTTTCATCAAAAAAATGTGTAAACAAATTAAAATAAAATTTAAAAAAATTTCTTCTATAAATTTCATGATAACGGAGTTCTTAAGGTCTCGACTGTACGACATTGTGCATGAAACAATTTATTTATTCAAGCAAGGATTTTTAAACAAATTATTTCAAATTCAGACCTTATAAAAATCGGTTTAATGATTTTGGAGTTTTAAGCGTTTAAGGTTGCTACTAACACATAAGCATAAAAGTAGTCAGACAGGGCAAGGTACAGGGTGGCTCAGAAAGACCGAAGTGGTGTGAATTCCTTATAATTTTTTTATTATAATTTTTTTTTCTTCTTTTCTTTTCAGTATTCGGTAAAGAAGACTTGGACAATTTATAATGGAGCAATACAAAACTGAACAACGTGCCCAAATCGTTAAAATTTACTTTTCAAATCAACGGTCCATTGTGTTGACTCATTGTGCATATTGTCATCAATTTAATGTGCGGGTTGCACCCTCTCAGTCAACAATAAACCGTCTGGTTGCAAATTTTCCACAACAAGGAGCAGTAAGGAACCTTTCTGGTTCCGGCAGACTACAAACTGTCCACACGTTTGACAATATTCAAGTGGTACAGGAGAGTATTCGGGAGGATCCAGTAACATCAACCAGGAGACGTTTGACACAACTTGGCCTCTCAAGAGGGTCGTTGCAGCAAATTTTGCATACCATAAGAATGTTTCCATACAAAACTCAACTTGTCCAAGAAATGAAACCGACAGATTACCAGCAACGACTTGACTATGCAATTTATTTCCAGCATAAAGCACAAGAGAATCCTAATTTTATTCATAACTTAGTTATGAGTGACGAAGCCCATTTCCAATTAAATGGGTTCGTTAACAAGCAAAACTGTAGGATATGGGCCACGGAAAGCCCAAGAGTATTTCATCAACGACAATTACACCCAGCTAAGTGTACTGTTTGGTGCGGTGTTTCTTCAGAAAGGATCATTGGACCATATTTTTTTTGAAAATAAACGAGGGTCGCCATTTCCATCAATGGTGATCGATATCGGGCCATGCTGGAAAATTTTGTAAGGCCAGCGGTGGAAAACCATCCGCAAATATGGTTCCAACAAAATGGAGCCACAGCGCACACTGCGAGGGCCACAATGGCTTTTTTACGTGACATCTTTGGTGAAAGAATAATATCGCGTAGAAGCAATTTTAATTGGCCTCCGCGTTCCCCGGATTTAACCGCTCCAGACTGTTTCCTTTGGGGTTATTTAAAAGGGAAAGTTTATGTTAATAAGCCTAGTACTATTGAGGAATTAAAAGCCAATATTCGAGATGAAATTAACAACATAACACCGGAAGTTCTGCGAAAGGTCAGGGAAGATGTGTTGGAAAGAGCACATTTGTGCGAAGCAGAAAATGGCCACCACTTGCGGAATATCATTTTTAATAACTAATCTAAAAATATTCCCTATACATTTACTGTATTTAAAAACGGTTTAGTTACATTCGATGTACATTCCCTGTGATGGCTTAGCCAGATCATCAGTAACTCTTAATACTTATATAGGGTCCGTTTAATTCAACCAAACACAGAGCAACTTAAGGCTATACGATTTTAGTCTTTGATATCAATTTAGTTGGTTGACCGTAATGGATCAATTTTGCATGACAAATAATATATATTATATCCCCAAGTTCCTATTGGGCCACAACATAGTTCCTTCAACAATCTCTTTGCCCTATCGCATCAGCGGCATCCTGAAATTCTTATTTCAGTATCCAACACATCGTTAAGCGTGGGTATTCCAGTCACTAAAAATTTTGCTAATGTCATCAGGTGGATTTCTAAGCGTATGACAAATCAAGCTCAACTTGTAAGTATCTCCAACTGGATTAGAATATGGTGAGTGGTATAACAAAGATTTATGTTTCTTGTTTTTTCAGGCCAGAATATACGTAGAGTTCTACAGAGACATGCGTCCACAAATACCAGGATGCTACTGATGTGTTTGGATGCATTATTCCAAGATTAATTATCGTACACCAATATAGACTTCATATTGGAGTTTAAGGTTCTCAATTTGGATTTGGTAGATAGCTGGTAGCCTGTTCTGAGACGAGCCGCCGGTTATTTCAATATTGCAAATCACATAACAAAAAGAAAATACATCTTTTACAGATTGGTGCCGTAAAAGGAATGGCTGAGTGGTGTGGATCGCGCAATGTTTTGGTCTATTTAAGGTTACTTTTTAGTCTCATTCTTGCATTTATTAATTATTAGAATGACGCACCTGTGAGTTAATGCTAAAGCATTTTTGAGATTCTTGTAGAATTCTTCCTTTTTCAACAATTCTGCCATATCGGTTAGGACATAGCACTGCATTGTAATTATGTTTCTGATCTTGGATTGCTGATCTGCCGGAGTACAGGAAATTTAGCCCATTTGTAATACTTATCTCTTACGACTCTAAACATCTTGTCTCGAATAGACCAACTACCTCGATATTATAGGCTCGGCATCCTTTTCTTCCTTGTGCGTGACGAAATGGTATTAATACCGTTTTCTTTTTATACGTTCCAAATATTATCCTTTGTTTCATTCCATAGGTCGGCATTGGTTGATCGGTTTGATTGTTATTTTTTGTTATGGTTTCAGTGATCAAAATTGCTTAGGGTGATGATTTAAAGATTAGGTAATATCATAAGGTCACGATGCTGCGACTGCCAACCCGGAATAATACATCGGAATTTCATCCGAGCGGATGTCACGGTTATACGGCCTAAGGTCAGCTGCAAGAGCGTCGAGAAAGTAAGTGAGGTTGTAAGTCACACTTTAGCTATAAAGTTTTCTTTTTGCTACCTTTAACTTGTAAGAAATCCTCTATGAGACCTCTATGCCGTTTCGACATTTTATATTTATTTTCAATTTTACATTCCAAACTTTGAATATTTTCTTTACTACCAAATTAATTTTTATTTCCGCTTTAGGTACAGTATTGAGACAATTTGGCGCGTTACTATTATGCAGCAGCCACACGAAAAAACTGCTGAAGTCATGTCACGTGACATCATAACTGCCTGCTGACTCTATAATTTTTCAATTGCCATTCAACACTTAACAATTAGTATGATGACAGTAACAGGACACGTACCCTCACTAGAAAAAAACCGCCAAAACACACACACACTCAAACATTTATAATCTAAAACACAAACTCCTTCAAGTGATTCTTTAATACACCAGCCAGACAATACATGTCAATCAATCGCACAACAAACTAAACATGACACATGCATCTGTCAGATTTTGTTTTTCTCTTTCACAAGCAACCTGAAGGTGAATTGCAAAAAAGAAAGTAACAAACAACACAATAGTTATTACTTTTGGCTCTTTGGATTCAATATAGAAATGAGCAATGAATAACTTAAATAAAAGAATAAGTGAGCGACTGAATGAATGAATGAATGATTCACAGATCATCGTAATCATCTTAAAGTGAAGAGACTCTAGGGACTGTAGTTACTTTTAAGCATGTTAAAGAAATTGGTAGCAGAAGGCGTTTTGTTGTTGATTAAGTACTTCCAATATTATTGTCTTTCTTAATCAATAACTGCTCAAAAAAAAAAATACAAGTCATTTGGCTCATTTCCTTTGGTGGCGTACTATGAGTAAAGAATAAATATTTAATAGTGAGCAGTTGATCCCATAACTACTCAATCATTTACAATATTCTAAAGCGTAATTTTAAGGATTAAAGTTGTTGACATTCGCCAATATTAACACGAGTGCAATAAATAATTTTTTGTAAAAAGAAGTGTGCCAAGGTTCTCAAAGGCAGTTAAAGAAACTGTTTAAGTTAAAGAAGAAACCAAAAATCCATTTGTATGACTTGTTTGACTTAATTTTAAAATTAATGATATTTATTATGGTTTTAAATTATATTCCATTCACAGTATAACCTCGCTAATATGAATAATTAATTGCAGACCATAATTGATTTTTTTACTTAACTCTATCGAACCGAAAAAAAACTGTTAAATGTGCAAAGTTAAGACTAGGTAGACCTTAAAAACAATGAAAAGGTAAAAAAATCTACCGAGCCAGAATTTCAGTTTTCGCCACTAGAGGCGCTGAGAGCGCTGGGATAATAAATCCCAATCGGTGATTTTGTTTTGAAATTTGGATTATTATATCCCAGCAGTGCTCATAATTAAAACACTTACTAGCAATCAGGCTTTGAGGAAATAATTTTAAAAAAGTTTCCAATTCACTGGAGCCTCGATTTATATCACAAAATACAGACGGATTGTATTTTTCAGGCATTTATTTTCGTGGATTGAAATTGCCGTCGACTGTCCATATATTCTCTGTTGCTGATGTTATTGCAATGGCGGAATCCTCTTTGGTGAGGTCGGGACCAATCTCTTCATCACAACTAAATTCCCCATCACTAAGATTATCACATACCATATCAACACACTCTTCCTCCGCTGTAGTATACTCCTGGGATATAGGAGCCCCAATCAAAATACTACTGGGATATATAAGCCCCAGTCAAATCACTAACTACTGGGACATATTATCCCACAAACAGAAAACCATTGTATTATTACGAGTTAGGGGAATCCCCAACTTGGATTGTTAATGTATAGCACAGACCATTACAAACACACAATAAATAATAGAAAACAAAAATTTACCACTTTATTCGTAGTTATTCTCATAGTTTCTGCTTAATTTTTTTACGCGTGCTCACTTATTCACAGATTACAAGCGACTGCAGCAGTCAAATGCCAAACTTGCATCAATATTATCTACTAAAGGTGTATTGATGATCATATAGAACGAAAACAATACATTTTAACACATATTCTTCAGCAAATATTACCAAGAGGTGTTTTTTAAACTATTTTGGGATATATTGTACCGAGTCGAAAGGGTTAATGAATACATGTACATGGAGAATAAATAGTTTTATAACAAATTTTATAGACTTCAGCTAACATGGAATATTTAGAAATTTACAAGAGGTTGAATAATCGGCTGACTACTTTTTGCCAATTTTAGGCATTTGGAGGTTTTAGTGATGATACAATGGAGTTTTGAATACGCCAGGACCTCTGATGCTGATGCTATTATTGACCCAGTGGCAACGCTGCGGTAGTGTGCGAGCTTAGTCGTCAAATGAAATAAATTACATTCAAGTAGTTGTCGTTGAGTTAGAAAATAATTTCAGCTATTTTTAATGCGCTTTGATTCGTGCGCTCGGATAAATCCATCGATTAAAAGACGAGCAACTTATCTTTACAACACCAGCCGCTTTGAGTTCTACTATCATAGAAGACATGGACAAACAGCACAGAAGTGCCGTAGCCCAGGTAGACATAAACAAAGCAAGTTTTACGTTTGGTCAACTAGAGTATCAGTGATATATTCCAAAGAATGCACATCTCACGGGAAGCTGTGATGGCGCTTTTTTTTCTGTTAAATTTCTGTTAAATTTTTTATGTTGACTTCAAAGATCCTTTTCATTGAATGTACAGAAATATAATATATATGTAGAATTTCTTTAATTTAATTTCTCAGTTTAATTTTTTTTTTTGAGTAAGCATTGCTTTTGTTACTTCATATATACATACATATGAAAATTTTTTTTAATCAGAAAATTTAATTTCGATTGAACGGTCGAAAGAAAAGCAAAAGAATATTAAAATTTGGAAGGAGAATATAAGAAATATAGGAAACAGAAACAGCAGTTCTCGATTTTGGGTGCATCAATGGATATAGTGTTTTATTTAGGAAGATTAGACTTAATTTATGAGAGTGTTAAAGCTGTTTTGGATTCTTGGTAAGAAAATTTCTAAGAGTTAGTTTATGGTATATGGTTTTGTATTAAAGTTTTTATTTTGTTTAGGAATATTGGACAATTAAACTCTAGGGCGCAATTGCCTAGACTTAATGTGTAATTGGCATAAATTTGGTGACAATTTCTGTTTGGAAACCAGAGTTTGGAAGCCAGTTTGCAAGTATATTTATCTAGATTGAATCTGAACGATCGTCGTCTAGAACTGAATTTTAATTAACTTTAATTTAAAATTGTTGGATTTTCATTATTAATTGATTTGACTCTTTCGCATATTCATACTCGTACACATTTCCTCCGTGGTCTTTTATTATACCCGCCACCAAAAAAATGGTGGGGGTATATTCATTTTGTCATTCCGTTTGTAACACATCGAAATATCCATTTTAGACCCCATAAAGTATATATATTCTGAATCAGGGTTTGATTTGATGACGATCTAGCTATGTCCATCCGTCTGTCCGTCTGTCCGTCTGTTGAAAGCACGATAGAGGTCGCACCGAAAAAGCTAGGGGGCTCAAATTTTGCCAGAATCTTTCTTATAGATAAGGTTTGTTTGGTATTGAAAATCGGCTAAATCGGAATATTAGGAAGAGAGTTATAGCTCGAAAAGCAAGAGTAGGTCGAAAAAACCGTGTCCTTCAAACATCGAATAAAACGGAATTGTGTCCAAATGCATTAACGTAGACTCATGAAATATATATATATTTCCTGAGTAAATATATATTTCCTGAGTAAAAACAATATTGTACCCCGAAAATCATCTAAATCTATGTATTAGGAGACGAGTTATCGATCAAAATGTACGAAAATTTATACCGCACAGTGTATTTTTCGGTATATTTAAAAACAAAAACGTCATAAAAGCAACAAAATTTAATGTACGACTCTGAAATTTTGCACACTTTGGTTTTTGGTGAGACGCTTTTTTGTAACGGAAAATCAATGTGCCACGCCCACTTTTACGCCCACCTCCCATATAACGTTTTACCTAAAATTCATATAATTTCTCTATTAATAAAGATTTTGGAATAATAAAGGGCTATATTGAAACACCTAAGTTGTACTCATTTGCAAAAATAACTTTGACACGCCTACTATAACGCCCACTTTTCACGTTGTCTACCGTTAATGAAATTTAAAAGCTCATAAAACCCCCAAAATTAGAGGTATGATGATCAAATTTGCTACGTATATCCCCCTAGGCAATGTCATTACTGTGCCAGAAAATTAGGGTGCCACGCCCACTTTTACGCCCACCTCCCATATAACGTTTTACCCAAAATTCATATAATTTCTCTATTAATATAGATTTTGGAATAATGAAGGGCCATATTGAAACACCTAAGTTGTACTCATTCGCAAAAATAACTTTGACACGCCTACTATAACGCCCACTTTTCAAGTTATCTACCGTTAATGAAATTTAAAAGCTCATAAAACCGTTAAAATTAGAGGTATGATAATCAAATTTGCTACGTATATCCTTCTAATCAATGTAATTGTTGTGCCAAAAAGTTTAGCTGACACGCCCACTTTAACGCCTACCTCCCATATAACGGTTTATCTTAAATTCATGTAATTTCTCTATTGACAAAGTTTTTGGGAAAATAAAGGACTATATTGAAATATTTAAGTTGTATTTATTAGCAGAAACTTTATTGACACGCCTACTTTAACGCCCACTTTCATTGAAAGACTACATTGACAAAAGCATTTTAGTAGCATATCGAAGTTATAAAGGGTGGTTAAATTTTAAGGGCTGATGTTGTTTTTAAATAAAACACAAATTATTTAAGAAATTATTATCATTTCTTTTTATAATGATAATATTTGTATGGTTCAATTATGCATTTAACAAAATATCGGCCAAAGGGCCCCCCCCATCCTTGGCGCCACACCTCTATCTGATAGTCCAAATTTTCAATGACAATGTTGATGTTCAATTGTTGGGCATGATGATGAGTAGAGGTTGACTGCTCTTTTGCCACACTATCGCAAAAACCAGCAGTGGTTCCCATTCAATGAACTAAGAAGGCATTCACAGACTTTCTAAAATTGGCCCTTACAATTAAGCCAACCTTTTACAAAGAAAGTGATACATATTTTTATATTATTATCACACGGTGATTCAAAATATACATTGTCAGCATTTTGCTAAAACGGGAAATTTATTAGTAAGATTTTGATTTTTAAACTTCTATAACATTTTGCTTTTAAAAGATTTTCAAACAAAATAATTTTTGTATAATTTTAAAATTTGTTAGCCATTAGTACATGAATATAAATTGTTTATGATGTTTAGAGATAATTTTTTTTTACTTATGTCAAAATTTTCCTAAATTCCCATTTTTAATAGAGCATAACTTCAAGAGAACATAAGATAACAAATATAAATTAGCACTATTTCGTAGATAAAACTTTTCTCTTAAATTCATGTAAATTCTCTATGAATAAAGATTTTGGAATACTAAAGGACTATATTGAAATATCTAAGTTATGTTTATTAGCAGAAACTTTATTGACACGCGTATTTTAACGGCCACTTTCATTGAAAGATTAAATTTACGAAAACATGTTTCTAGCATACCGAAGTTTTGAAAAAAATTATTATGAAATTATTATCATTTATTTTTATAATGATAATATTTGTATGCTTCAATTATGTATGGAACAAAATATCGGCCAAATGGCCCCCCCAACCTAGGCGGCACACCTCGATCCGATAGTCCATATTTTCAATGACACTGTTGATGCTCAATTGTTGGGCACGTTGATGAGTCGAGGTTGCTTGCTCTTTTGCCACGTTACCGTGAAAAAATGCAATGTTTCCCATTCAACGAACTAAGATGGCATTCACAGATGTTTTCACATTTCATACAGACCTGCTTTGCAGACATTTAAATATTTTTTACAATTCTCACGATTGTGGACGAATTCGAACGATTTTGTTGACCAAAATAATCACGAAGTGCACAAAATGCATTTTGATTTGAACGCCCATTTTTATAAAAATCTTTAATATTTAAAAGCGTCTCTCGATTGCGTATCTTTCCACGGTTCAAATTGAGTTAGTCTGAGATTGAGAAATGTCAAATGAAATGCAAGAAAAAAGTTGAAGTTTAGGTGTGGTTCACCTTCAACATGGGCCCTTAAAATTTGACCACCCTCTACAAAGAAAGTGATACATATTTTATTATAAAGAGATTATTCTATAGCGATTAACAAAATAATAAATATTGTGCTTTAAATGTACACAAAATTGGTGGTGGGTATAAAAGATTCGGCACAGCCGAATATAGTGCTCTTACTTGTTTTTTTTTTAATTTGAATTTATAACGTAATTTTAGTTAATTTTTTTACTTCTCATTTAATTTGTGTAATATTTTTTTTTTTTACTTTGTTTTCGGTTTCTTATAGTTTTTTTTTATTGTTGAATCTGTTTGTAAATCACCAGTTGGTCAATTAAATATATAATATTTTTTTTTAACTTAATATAATTAAAAAAATAACAATATAAATACACCCTACAAACAGACATGAAATACAATAAGTCCTGCTAACGGATACACTTTAATTTGTGTAGATTATATTATGAACTAAAACTAGTGTTCTCATTGATAATATAATCCACACAAGTTTACATAGACTGCACAAACACACCCCCATACACTCAGAACAATAATTACAATACAAAAAAAAAATTAGGATTTATAATAAACATATATATTTTTTTTATAAATTTTTAATTGTTAATGGTTGAGTCAAATTAAAATAAATTCACAACGGATTACTGTCACTGGCGCCTGCTGACTATATTGGACATTTAATAAAAAAATTGTAAGTGATTTCTTTTCGTAATTTTGTTTTATATCTATAATTTGACAATCATACTAAATATTATTTAAATTGATAATTTATTTAAAATTAATTCGTAATATGATAACTAGTTATATCTAAGTTTTCATCATTATTCAAAATTATTTTTTTTTGTGGCAACCAGTGTTGTCATGAATTTTAATTTTGACTTTCGAAGATGTATTTAAGGAATAAACAATTTTGAATTTAAATCACATTACGTTTATTTAAAAATTCATCAAAACGATCAGATATTCTTAATAAAAAATAAATAAACATTACCATATTGCAAGATTTTTTTTTGTAAAATATTATATAAATGTTGACCCTTTAATCACATACCAATGGTGACTAATTCTTATTGAAAACATTTTTTAATTACAATATTTAAATTTTGTTATATAAATATATAGATTTTAAATTTTGTAAATAAATAAATATTCCATGAATTTTTTTTTATTAATTTTTATAATATGAGAGTTTGAATTTTAAAATCGAATTACAAAAGCTGAAGTAGAGAGGTATGGAGGAAATTAGATAAATTTTTTTTTGTTTCTTTTAATTATTGGTCAACAATTCAATTTTGGTCAGCACGGAGGGTGGGCAAAGGGAAAAGTGTGGCGAATTCCATCTAATTACTAATGTGTATAATGTGGATCATTTTTTTTTATATAGCTACCTAAAGTTAAGAATCTTTGTAACAGATTCACATATATTTCTAACTTAATTATGTTATTTGGGAATTCAACACACCCCCAACGACGAGCACAGCCGGAATAGTAGGTAGTATCGTTCCCAAAATATAACATCAAATCGAAGAATCGTTACAAAGCCCAGTATTTCGTCTCCAGGTAAGATCAATCAATTATCGAACCATTTTCGTCTACCATTTTTGGTAGACAGCGGCGCAGATGTTTTTGTGCTACCACTAACCTCAAAATCTCTAGCCGCACGACCTCCTTCGATCGCTTTATAGACTACTTCTAACATAGTCCGCGAGAGCCGTTTAAAAATGGATATTGACCATGCCTACTGCAAGCGCTTATGTAAGAAAGTAAGAATCAGGTGAGTAATTTAAGAAGCGCTTTTTCGTTATAAATTCTTTGGGTTTAATTTTGTTAAAATAAATACGTTACGCTTAAAAAAATAAGGACAGCAGTTTAAAATTCTAACTAAAATTGGAGACATTTATTTAACTCCCTTTTTTGGACTTCCTCCTTATTGTAATTTTGAAGTTTAATTTGAACATTTGTTTAAACTGTGTAGGTGCTCTGGTTGATGAGTCAGTAGTGTGCTAGTTGTCAAAGTGATCTGCGGGTGCGACACAAGCCAGAACCTCCAGTTTGTTACGCTACAATGGACAAATAGTTTTTATTCCGCCCGGTTAAAGAAATTATAATATAATTTGTAATTTTATTGAAAAAATAAAAAAATGCAATTTATTAGAAGTAAATTTCAATTGTGTTGTTCTAACATTTCTACCGACATAATTTTTTTAGCAGCCTTTCTTTTTCTGAACGCTTTAAATGTGATGAATGACTTTTAAAATCCTTTGACAGTTACAATTTACATGTGCGAGCACATGTGTGTATGTGGTAAATATGTATGCAAAGTTCATGCATTTCTATAACGTGTGCTTAATGATTTCAGCACGTGACATTAATAAAGCCCAAGAGGCAAAAAAAAAAAATAACAAATTTGCTAATTGTATGCGCACGTCGGCAATTGAATGACATTCAAAAGCTGTGTATGTGTGTTTGTATACCGTCTAACACAACATAGAAAAAGTCAAAAAGTTACTTTCGGTAATATGTTTGCAACATTTGTGTATGTAAATATTGCAGGACATGTGATGGTGGTGCAGTAAATAGAGGGGTAGCAACCCTATATGCAATTTAAAAACGCGAAAACAAAATCTTTTAAACACAGGTTGAGCATATGCGTTGTAAGAATGTATGCATTGCGAGAGTTGGCCTGCATTTATGCAAATGCAATAAAATGTATGCAAAACTTAAGTCCCCGGGCTACAAAACCTTATTTTAATGAGGTTATTGATAGACTTGTCTTGCTGCCTAAGCAACAACAAAAGCCTAGAACATAACATGTTAGTAGTAGTTAATCAAATATACATTTACAACTACACAATGTGTTATGTTTTGTTGTGAAATTATGAAATGAATAATGTCTGGTGTCAACAGCAAATATTTTGTATGTCTGTTTGTGCATGTTATATTTTCTATTTGTTCAATGGTCATTGTGACGTTCGAAAACAAAAGCACAGGGTGGTTTTCCAAAAGTCATACCATATATCCCAATCTAACCCCCTTCTCATTAAACGGGCAGAACAATTGAGAAAAACACACACAAAAGCCTGTTATGATAAATGCATAAATTCCATTTAATATGACACACATTTATTTCCAAACGATTACATACAAATATTTTTGAAAATAAACGTCTGCTTTTCTAAGCTTTTCCTTTTTACAGGATTTTTTCTCAAAAAAAATTGGGTAAAATGGCTTAAGTTTTTTTTCAGAAATCATCATGCTGTTTTTTATTTATTTTAGTGGTGTAGAAGGTGTTAACGCTTGTCATTGTTTTTATTTTGGCTGTATGACTGGCAGCAGCATCTCTATTTCAAAATGTTTAGCAGAAGTGTGCGTGTTGTTTAGTTTTGTTTTGAGTATTTGTTTGTCAAGCACTGAAGTGTTACAAGGTGAGATGTTTTACATGTAAAATGCAGGGATTCTTAAGTGATAGAAGTTCTTTTACAAACCGCTTTTTAAGAATTATTGAGAAGAGGAAACCATTCGATTTAATAGAATTTTCCTTAAAAAAAATTTTTTTTTGTAAAACTAACACTGACTTGAATTAATCACTGGAAATTATGTATAAAAGTTATAACGATTAGTAAAATTGTAAAGATGGAATTTGTATTGAAATAACAGAAAAGACCAATAAAATTAATAATTAAAACAGATTTTTATATCTGCACGATTTTCTCTAAACCACAAAAACTGTAATTAGGTGTTCGTCAGTATGTTTAAAATGCTCTTGTTCAGGTAAAAGACTTTATTAATCAATAAAATAATCAAGTTGCTCAATATATTGAAACTAATTAAATGCTTATTTAACGACAATCTGGTTTTCGTAAAAAACACACTTATACAACAGCTCGACTAGATGTTGCTAAAGACGTAAGGCAATAAGGTGGATTGCGGTAATGTTGCGTTTTTACTGCTCTTGGATAATTCGAGAGTATTTGACACCGTTGACCATAATATATTGCGGCATAAGTTAAATTACTTTTTTCGTTTATCTTCAACTGCTATAGATCTAATTTATTTCGATTTATCTAACAGATTCAGTGCGTTGTTACTACTACTTCTCTATCAGTATCTTGCCAGTAAATCGAGCTGTCCCACAGGGTTTTATACTGCGCCCACTTCTTTTTTCGTTATAATTAAATGATCTTCAAAACAAGCTTAAAGACTGTAAGGTTAGAATACATGCTGATGACGTACAGGTCTACACAAGCTGTAATGCTGGTTTGATTCAGCAATGTGTCAGAACCCTTAATAGAGAGTTGCAGCTTGTTTATGAGTAGGCAACTGCAAATGCTCTAACAATTAATCCTACTAAATCAATATGTATTATTACTAAAAAAAAATACGATTATTAAATATTGAACACATTCCCGTTATAGCTTTAAATAACAAAACTATTGAAAATGTTGAGTCTGCTAAAAATCTGGGAATATTTTTTAACAATAACCTCACCTGGTAAAATCATATTAATTGTGCATGTAGTCAAACGTTTTCTATGATAAGAAATCTGTTTCCAACTCAGTGTTGTACCCCAATTAAAATTAGAATACTCCTTGCTAAAACTTATTTAATACCAACCTTGTATGGTTGTGAATTTTTTGCAAGCTGTGACAAAAAAAAAACAAAAAAAAAATACTTAATAGTATTTTTAATAGTATAATTCGTATATGTCCATGACCTGAAAAGGTACGATCATATATCCCCGTACTTAAATATCTCTAACTTACTTTTTAAATTGAGCAAAATTCTTATTTTTTATAACTGGGTGAGCTGTGGTGTCAAAATAACCCTGAAACATCTTGTTTAAATAAAATTTCTCTTAAGGAAATTTTCAAACGGTAAGGATTTTTTTAATTTAACCAGGAAACATTTCCTTATTTCACATATGCTTATTTGTTATAAATAAATCGATAAAAAATTGTTCTGTTAAAAATTTCCCTTGGAGGTTAAAGTTTATTCGTATTTTTTTCAAAATTAAAGAAAAACTTTTTTAATATTACTTGAGTTGCTACACTATTAAAAGTCATCACAAACTTATGCATAAGAAAAATTTCCCTAAAAGGGAATTTTTGGAAACAAAGAAAATTTTCCATTGCTCTAGATTTTTGTTTTATATTATTAAATATGATTTTGCGTCTGAAAAATTATGCATAATTTGGCTTAAAAAAAATTTTCCTTAAGAAACAGTTGGGGAAAGTTAAAGGGAGGTATTTTTTATAAATTTAAAAAAAGCTTGTTTGTTCAAACTAAAATTTTTCGAACGTTTAAAATATATATTTAAAAATGTGCTGTAATAATTTCCCTTTAAGGGAAATTTTTTTATTTAAGAAAAATTTACAAAAATATTATCAATTTTGTTTAATATTATATAAATATTCTTACAGTGTGCTAAATCGAATCATATTTTAATTAAATCATATTAATAGTTTATGATTAAAACTTCTATAAATAATTGAAACTTTCGTAGTTTTGTGAAATATTTAATATTTACAGTTATATACAAAAAGCTAGAATTTGAAAAACTGCTGCTTAGAAAAATATTCCTTTTAAAGAAAATGCTTAATAAAATAAAATTTATCTGTAAATTTGTTTAACCTATTAACAATGTTATTATAGATAATTTTATATCATTAAAAAAAACAAAAAATGTTTTTTAATGAAAATTTTTTTGGAGCTTTTTCGGAAACCCTTACAAAGAGATTTATATATTGTTTTAGTCACTTTTTTGCAACAGTTTGATGATTTCTTTTCAAATCTTTCACAGTTGGGGCCCCTTTTTTTGTGCCCTTCAATTTTTTTTTTCATAAGAGCTTAATATATCTGCACTGGTCTTTCCTCCGGACAATTTGAATGATTGGCTTCTCTTGGTACACAAACAATGTCAATGTTTTAGTACACATGTAGAGCTTTCTTACTATAGTCATATGATGTAAAATTGATTGATTGAGCTCTCTAATGAAAGGAAGAAGAATTTTCTGCAACATTCTTTGATGTACATTTTGGTATTTATGGAGCCCACTGTAACAAATGACTTGGTTTTTCTATCGCTATTATAAAGCTTATCATGCAAATAAGTTTTTTTTTTGAAATTTAGTAAATTTTTGGAGCACAAGCTTATCTCCAATATTTCCTCGATCATATCACAGAAAAAATTAAATTGCTGATTCAATAAAGAAATTTAGAGAACCAAATATGATATTTGTTTGAATTAGGACCTATCACTAAATTTGTAAATTCAAACAAAAAAAAACTAATTTTTTTCAATACAGTTTTATGTTTGAATCTGTAAAATTTTTTATTAAAATATTTCCGACTTTTAAACAAATTATTAACAGAAACAAATAAAAAGTTTATTGAAACAATTTCCGATTTTCAAGCAAATTGTTAACAGAAAGAAATAAAAAGTTAATTGAAAAAATTCACAAACATTTTTTAATTCAAGAATTTAAAAAAAAAATATTTATTTAATTCAGACAAAAATTTCAGGGAATCAATCAATGACAAGCTAGTTAAAATCTCAAAGAAATATTTAATCAAAGAGAATTATTTAAATAATAAAAAAAGACGTATGACACACAAGAGAAGAAAAAACCTTCTTCAAAGTGTTGTATCAAACTAAAATATTTAAGTCTACAGTATCTTTAACCATATAAGAAATATAAAATTAATTATAAAAATAACAAATAATGAAAACGCACACTAACTGCAAATAAAAAAACTTCATTTGTTGTTTTAGCATATGTGTTCAACTAAGGAAATAATCAAACAAAAAATTATTTGAAACAATTAAAATATTAATAGAAATTGAAATTAAATCTAGGCAAACGTTTGTTTAAAAATATTTTATCTATAATTTTTTCTGTGTAAGTAACAAAAAAAAAAAATTTAACCCGGAAGGCTCGAAAGATCTGCCAGTACAAACGTTTCGTCGTCCTTTATACGACATGATTATTTTTGTATGAAATTGCATTTCAATTTCCGTGTCATGTATTTGTCTTCAAATTTTTTTTGCAGCATTCCAGTCTGGAACGTTTTGGACTTTTGTGTTTTTAAGCCTGCATTGGCTTTAACTTTTTGCCTCAAATAGTTGGAGCATTGAGCTAACCATACTGCTTTTCCACTAGATGTGGTTGGAACAGTTTAAATATTCTTAAAATTTTCTTGGCCTTCGTCATATCTGTGCCTTGGAGCTAAAAGGGCCAATGTCAAAATATTTACTTTTGAGAAAATTGTAATTGAACTTTAATTTTTATAGTTCCTTTAAAGTGACATTGGCCAGCATTTTATTTATGAAGCTGTTCTGCGTTAAGTATGACTTTAGCTGTTTTACCATAATGAAATAGGGCAAGAAAACAAATCTAATGCAATGATAAACTCCAAAGAGCAAAAAAGTGACATTGTCCCTTTTAGCTCCAAGCCACAGACCTTTGACCTTTCTATCTTCACAAACCAGATTTCCTATCAATGATCAAATCCTCCTGATACTATTTGATAATATTGAAAACTGTTTGAGGACAGACCTTTAATTTTTTGGCTAATTTCTTGTAGAACAAATTTGGAGTTTTTGAAAATGTTTAATTTAGCACGTGCCCCGGTGGACTAGTCAGTAGTGTGCTGGTCTGCTAGTTTGAGGGTTCGATTCCCGCCAGAGACTCTGGACTGGTCTGCTTCTCTTTCTCTTCTATTCTAACAATTTCTACTCTTATTTTATTCTTCTCTCTATTAAGGCGTCACAATGGATCGTAATGGTCTCCGGGTGAGGGTGTGAGAGTAAGGCACCAGCCTTATCTACCTACCTACCTTAGCACGTACTTCGGTTTTTATCATTCATTTTTATGAAACTCACAACAGATCAATATGGGCTGCCATTTAAAATAATAATTGATATATTTCTCAAGGTAAATAGATCAAAAAGCAGTTTAATATTGCTTCTGATAAAACTTAAGGAACAAAATGTCTGTTAAGATTCTTTCGGTCTCACTCCTTAGAACACATAACTTTTAGGAACATTTTACACGGCTCTTAAATAACTATTCATAGTTAAGACTCTCTGCCTAAAGTTTTCTGTAGTTTTTTATATAATTTTTTGTTTTCTGTTTACACATTTCAAATGTCAGTGTCAAAGTTAGTCCAACATATGTAAATGTAAATGTGTTTTTTTGTACAAATATATTTCGTTTTTCTAAACATTTTTGTATATCCCGTTTTGTTGTTCTATAAAGCTATAGATTAGATCAGGTTTTTGTTAAGGATTTCTGGCGTACATTTTTTTAAATTTAAAACAGCATCCCTTAATAACAAGGTGTGTGCATGTGTGGCTGCGCTCATCAGTGTCATGTCAATCTAAATAGATCAGTTTTAATTCACTACACCAGATACCAGTTACAGATGTAAATTTCTTTGTAATAATAAATAATGATTGTTTTTTTTTGCTTTGAAATTTCAATATAACAGAAGTGTGTTTCTGTATTGTAAATAACTATTTAAAATAGAATTAAACTTGAGCAGTGAAGATAAAATAAAATATGGCGAGTGCCTATGTTTAAAATACGCAAAGTTTGAGTGTTGGGAACATATGCTTTCAATAGGCAGTAAAATTTTGAAACAATTAAAAAAAACGCACACAAATTGTATGTTAATGTGTTGAAGAACGGCTTATGACTAGGCGATGTCTTATCATGTCTTATCAACATTCTTCAATTTGATAATCAAGAAGATTTTGCAAGAAACAATAATCTAAACTATAGGTGGCCGTTTTATCAAACAATTGTTTATAACCTCACCTCCTTTATTTTTATGCTCTTTGATTTAGTCGCCCAAGCAGCGTTGTCAACTCGGTGATTTTATCACCGTTTTTGGTGATTTTTAACATTTTGGAAGCGAAGAAATTGCGAGTTAGTGCTTGGTGATTTTTTTTTAAGTCTTTAGTGCTTTTATTTTTATTTCGGTGACACCAAATACTAAATTTGAAAATAATTTTTTTAATTGAAAACAATTTTTGTAAGGGTAAATATCTTTAATTACCCTTACGTATTTTGTATCTTAACAAAGCTAAAAAATATTTACTCATTGTAAAATGATATTATGTTGATAATACTTTCAGCTTATGATACTAAAACTAATAATTAAGAAGCTTATAAGGATTGATAGTATATCTGTTATTTGAGTGTTTTGCTTGTTTATTATTAATTGAAACTTATTTCCGATGCTGGTTTGTTGATATCCTGTATGGTTTATGAGACATAAACCACCTACTTCTTATAAAATGAAATGGTTACGAGAATTTATTTTGTAAGTAAAGTTTCAAGTTGATTAAACCTTGGTGAAAATAAAAAAAGAGAAATTAATATGCAAATACTTTTCATTTTAAAATTTTTTAGAGCACAAATTGACACCCTGATGAGGTTAATATTTGCATTGATAGTACATTTGGATGTTTTGGCCTAATAATATAAAGAACAGAATATCTTTAGACTTGTATTTCGATTATCGATATCAATCAAAACTCCAGTCTTATTGGCATTTGTAAAATAATTTATTTTAGGGGGCAACTGGCATCTAAAAGCTTTAATTTTTTTTTAAGTAATGATTATATTAGCAAATGTAAAGTTAAATTTGTACACATTTTAAACTCAGTGATTTTTTATGAAAATTACGCGCTTTTTTAGGGGTTTAGGTGCTTTTTGAAATTTTAAAGTTGACAACGCTGCGCCCAAGAAACAGCGACGAGTGCACTTGCTGAGCTTGGGTGTTTATGTTTTCTCAAATACAGTGCGTAAAAAAATTATGAAGGAATTAGAAAAATACTTTATTTTTAAAAAGTCAAATTTAAAACTGAAAAATTTATTGAAATATTTCCATTTTAACAAGTAAAAAAATTATAAATTCAGTGTTTACTGCATTTTTCGTATTAAATTTCAGTGGAAATCTTTAAGCTTATTTTTTCTTTTAACTCAAAAATAGCAAATTCAGTGTGAACTGCATTATTGTACAATTGAAAAAACCAAAGCAATTTTTTGTGACTTAATTTTGATAAAAATCTGTGAGCTTACTTTTTCATAGCACTGTACTTTAAAATTCTCTCGCCAATACGGCTGCAAAAATTTTTGGTCATCTATGATATAAACCAGTGATGGAAAATTCAGTACTTTGATACTATTTTCAGTACTTTTTCATTTAACACAATACTTTTTCAGAACACAATTTACCATTTACAATGCTTGACCAC
This sequence comes from Phyto melanocephala, assembly GCA_941918925.1. Taxonomy (NCBI): domain Eukaryota; kingdom Metazoa; phylum Arthropoda; class Insecta; order Diptera; family Rhinophoridae; genus Phyto; species Phyto melanocephala. Next base: position 18,006,533 of record OW799234.1, on the reverse strand, counting down.
CTCAACAACATTATTAAAAATGGAAAAAAGGAAAAACAATATTCCTCTGGAAAAAAATGATTGGGTTTACTTACGGCAGATAATTGCAATGTAATGATGGGACAATTTAGTGGTGGTCAGGATAAATTAAAGAAATTGTTACCAAATTTGTTCGTAAATGGCTGTGTATGCCATAATTTGAACTTAGCATCATCTGCAGCTTATTTATATCTACCTGAAGAAATTTAAAAATTTATGAAGAAAATAGGTTTTTACCTTTGTAATAGCTCAAGCTGAAACGAAGAACATCAAAAAATTCAAGTCTATTTTGGTACAGAAGTTCACATGATTCTACGGTATGCCCAAACTATATGGCTTTCGAGACAGGCTGTGGTTGAAGATTTTTGGAGCAATAAGAACCGCTAATGTATTTTTTGAATTTAAATAACTTTGAAAGTGGACATAAAAATTAACGCCTTCAATTTGTTGGAAGTAAAATTTAAAAAGTTTAAACACAGATGTATTTTTATTTTTGTCATACATTTTTAAGATAATTTACAATGTGAATATCGAAATGCAGTCCGAGGAAGCAAGGATACACATTTTACACTTCAGAATGAAATATTTATTTTTACAAGTGGCAAGAAACTTCATACAAATTGAAGTTTTAGATAATACGACCTTTGTAAGTTTGAACTTAGATGAAAACCATTCAGATAAAGTTTTTTGCGAAACTGATCAAACGCAGTACATACTTATAGAAACATAAAAGTAGACAAAGAAGTTATTGACAAAGTCAAGGTAGTTGTAAAATCGCTTGACTTAAAACTTTGTGATATACTAAAAAACAAATTTAATTTCGAAAATTAAACTTTTATTATGATTAACGACTTTACGCATGAAAATGTTATTGCCAGTAAGACCAATAACATAGTTCCATTATTATTGATTTTGTCTCCAAATGAGCAACAAAAATTTGAAGCGATCAATTCCCAATTTCGTGAGTTTGCGGATCTCCCAGAAATAAAACATTTAAAAAAGTAACATATTTCGGTTATCTTATGTTTTTTGATGTTTTACGTATTGCTATCGGATTTTTGCCAATACGCCATTCGTCAGCAGCAGTTGAGCGCACGTTTTCAATGCAAAATGATACAAAATCGAAAAAACAAAACGTTTGCAAGTACACACTCTCTCAAATTTAATTAAAACTAAATATCTATTAAAATCAAATTATTCTTGTTGTTACAATTGTAATATTACTCATGATATCTTTAGTGACTAACAGTCCAATACATAGCCCGGCGCGCGTTGCTACGCCCCTTAAGGAACTAAAATGCATTCTGAATTTAAATTAAATATCAAGTGCAAAAATCAAAAAGTTAAAACTTTTTTTAATGGGCGTTGCACTGTCCACTTTTCTTATCACGAAATTGTAAAGTCATGACAGCTCAATATGTGTGCAAGGTTTCAGAAAAATCGGTCAAGTGGAAGTAGCTAACAAAGATAACTAATTTTTTATGGTCGTGGCCCTGCCCACTTTTTTCCACCCATAAACACTCCCTGGAATGTGTACAACAACTTGTCAAAGTTTGAGTCCGATCGGTTGTACAGTTTCGGAGTCTATAGGTAACGCACACACACACACACACAGACAGAGTTTCACTTTTATATATATAGATTATAAGGAAATACATGTGTATGTACATACAAAATTAAAATAGTTTTAAGTTTCTTAACCAAAATATATATTTTTTTTATTAAAATAAATTAGTTTCTTAAATTTATGTATTTCTGGTTTTTATTTTGAATTTTATTTTTCAATTAAAACTATGTTTGGAAAAAGTACCAAAATATTGAAAAAAGTACTGTTTTGCTTAGTGGTCAGTACCATCCCAAGTTTTCAATTTTCCTTCACTGATCTTAACCATCGACATTATTTCCAAAAAAAATATCCTCATGCTCTTTACATATGCTGAAGATTTTGACAACATTGGTTGCCACACGCGTGCAGTAAGCAATGCCTTTGCAGGGCTTGAAAAGCAATCAAATAATATGGGACTAAAATCTTAAGAGAAAAAAACAAATTACCTTGTTTTTAATAGCAAAACACCGCAACATATCAAACAGGGACAAACTTTTGAAACTAAAATTTTAGAGTTTTTAACGACTTTGTTTATTTAGGTGCGAGAACAGTTAACTCGGCTATGAAATAAGCGAAGAATAACTCTTGTTGATAGATGGTACTTTGAGTAAGCAATTAAGCAGTAAAGCTATGGCCGACTTACTAAACGCAAGTTGCAATGCATATTTACAATGCATACACTTCGTTAGCGCATATGTAAACTTTCTGGCACCGTCCATTGTTCCTAATCGCTTGGCAACTCATTTTAATAAGTATCAGCTGTCAAAATCGCATATCATTTTTATTTTGTATGCAAACATTTAAGCTGCAATGGCTGAGTAAGCATTTTCTTGTTTAATTTTAATAAATTATTTATAATTGACTAGCTAATACCCGGTGTGCTTCGCCACCCCAAATTTTAGTATTTAATTCATATGGCACTATTGGCCACTATTGTCAATGCAACCATTTTTTCCATAAATGTTTATTTGAATATCAATGTTGCTTTTGCAAAATTTTACTACTCTAATCGATATCGTTTTCCAAATATACGAATTTTAGTATTTAATTCATGTGGCCACGCCTACTATTGAAAGTTCGCCCATTCTTTACCCATATGTTCGTGTGGACTTTAGCTGCAATAATTTTCGTGATATATAATATTTAACTTATTCTTTAATAGGGCGTGGCACCCCGCCCACTTACAATTTCAATCCAAAGTATAGCCTTTAGTTCCTTCCAGACATACAGAAAGATTCTGTGAAAATTTCAAGGAAATCGGTCCAGCCGTTAAACCGTCTATAAAGCACACACAAACATACAAACACACATTGATTTTTATATATATAGATAGAGTTTATTTAAACCACAGACTAATAATTTAAATAATTAAACACTTTATATGGCAGAGACAAAAAGTGGAACCATGAGCGTTCCTAAATGCCGATAAAATGCAAAAAAAGTCTCTGCAACGCAAGGTGGAACGTAAGACATGTTTAGATTTGCATACACATTTTTTTAAATTATAATTTGCAAGTTGCGTTTAGGAAGTCGGCCTATCTCTCTACTGACAAAAATAACGTTATACAAATCGCTTTTCTTGCAAATCGTTCTCTATAGTATTGAATCAGTGATAATGAGGGCACTGATTCCAGGATTATAATTCTAAGAATATTTTTTTCAACCCTCGAATAAAAAATTGATACCAAGGATGTAAAATATGGTTTTATGAATTATGCTTACTTGTAAGAATAAGTGTATTTTCCAATCCAGCTACACTTTTCTGCAACACTTGGTTTTTTTTAATTATTCCGGCTTGAGTTCATTATCATATCACTATCAATGTTGGAGTTAAAAATTTTCTATCTAGATCTAGGACCCTCAACAAGTTGATGGTGGATTCCGCATTAGAATAAGCCTTGAGCTGTATGGGTTTTACGCCGACGTCAATGTAGTCAAGCGAATCAAGATACAACAAGTACGGTGGCTCTAATACGCTTGGCGAATGGATAATGAAGCTTCTGTTCTAAGGGCATACAAAAAAGAACCAGCCAGTGGGCAACGAAGAATAGGGCGCCCTAATCTCTATTGGAATGACCAGGTGCATCTGAAAACTCTTGGTGTCTTCAATTGGCACCAGTATGCAGAAGAAAAGAATAGCTGACGGTCTATTTTGCTTCAGGCTCCAACCGAGTCTCGGTTGTAATAGCCACATAAGAAGAAAGAAATTTGCCAAACGCAGTTTCTTCCGTAAAACCATGATTTATATTAAAGCTTTTGCAAGACATTACATATAAATTACCAGATGATGACACGTAATACGTAACACGTTAACTAATCGTTTCAACCTTCATTAAAAAATCCACTCTATCTGAAAGCATATGTTTCACAAATTAAATCCGCCTCACCTTAAATCCACCGCAAAAATAACATGCATCAAATAAAATTGCAAAAAATGTAATTCGCTTCTACAGAAATAAATCCTCTTAGAAATAGAAAAATTCAATAATAACAATGATTTGCAAAAACAGTTATTAATACGAGTACAATGGGAAAATTGGCAACAATTTGATTAATCAAAGTCAACAAATAAATGCGACACCCAAAGCAAAATATAAAAATGTAAAGATCCTTTCCATTTTAAAAAACAGTCTAACCCTTTCTCCTGAAAATCAAAAAAAAAAAAACAAAACAAATGTGTAGTGGTGAGTGATTTGTTTACTCTAGCTCAGGTTTATGCAAAGAGGCTTGTAACATTACGCTCAGCGGGTAGGATGCTTTCTTGCATGTCTTGTGTTTAGTGCACTATGGCGTAGTGTTTTTATAAACAAAAAATAAAAAATTTGATAGTGTTTTTTGTAACTGTTACTTTATATGCAGTTTAGCTGATAGTAGTTTAGGGGAGTGAATCTAAATGTGTTTATGAATTATAATTAAATATTTATGTCGATATTTTTGTTATTGTTTAGGATTTGTAAAATGTATATTCATGTACCCTACAGTAGGCAAATTAGGTTTTAAAAGTAAATCACTATACAAATACCACTCTTTGCAATAACAACCTGTAACAACAATATTGATATTTGATACACACCAAAGATCTGCAACGAATACTAATGAAGTAGGTCAACTTGAATCATTATTCATTATTTCGTTGATTTATACGCATTCAAACTTATTAAAAAGCCTTCACTACTTATACGCACTTTTAAATGAAATGTACTTACAGTATTCATATTCATCAACACGTATGACTCAGTTGATTGCTATTGTCGTTCATGCAAAATAAAAAGACGACCAAAAGCACGTATGACTCGCGTAGTCATTATGAAGTTGTGTGTTTTAACTAGGCTTGCCAGATTACAATTTGACGTTCACCATAATAATTGTGGTTTGTTAAAAAAATAGACAATTTAAATTTAACAAAATAATACAAAAACAACAAGCAAAAATAAAGTGCTTGCGTTGATGTCTGTTTAAGAGATTTTGTTTTTGCATATTATCTTTCAAATTTAAGTGATCACCTACGAACGTAGTTTTTTAATTTGCTGCAAAAAATTTAAACATGAAAATAAAAAACACAAAATAACTGCTATTGTTTACCTCGTATTATAGAGGCCAACCAAAACTTAGCCTAAAGGCCATAATCAGTTGCATTTATTTAAAAATAAAATAGTGATACATACTTGCAAAAATTATATATTACACATTGTAAAATTGCAAATTTTCTGGCGGCCAAAAAATATCTTGCACTCTCCGACCTGGCAACATTGTTTATTCTTCATATAAATGAGAGCTGTTAATGTGTTTTTGTTGTTGAGTCAACTTGCATCATTCTAAGAAGATAAGTATGTATTTTCTTCAAAAAATATGAATTAACGTGAGTAGTTTTGCAAATCATATAAATATGGGACGCTATAAATATAAGTACGACATAGTACTTATGTTCATTGTGAGTTGAACTTATAAATCAACGTTGTTGTGGGTATGCGTACGTCAGCTCAGTTAAATTTCAATGATTTATACGCACTTATACTCAAATTTTTTGGCTCACTATGAATATTGCAAAAACGATCACTTTCACACATATGTTTTGGGGATGTATTGTAGCAACTTTAAACATTAATAATTTCCTAAATGTAGATTTTAATAAAACCTAAATTTAACTATCTACTGTACCTGGTCCTGACGTTGTTGCGAGTATTTTAAAGTATTGTATTCTATGCTTCGAGCATAGTTATTTCTCCGAATTATGGAAAAATCATTTTTATCATCCCACTACATAAATAAAGGCCTAAAACGTGGGTTTCTTATTACAGGGCAATAGCCAAGTTTATTTGTATTGCGAAATTATTTGAGAAAATTATTTATGATCTGCTGACATACTGTGAGGTCGTGCTCAAAAATTTTTAATTGTATTTGGAACAAGGAGAAATTTCATAAAAAAAGTTGTAAAAAAAAATATAAAACAATATAGCATGTGAAAAATTGAGAAATTTAAAAAAGAAAGGTTTGGAAAATTTATCGAAAAAGAAGAAGGGAGAAAATTTAGGACGAAAAGAAATAATTTTGATTTAGAAAAATAGAAAATTTTTGCTAATAACCTTCATTATTAATAACTAAGTAATTTAATGTTTGCAGAATTTGAATTACTAATGCTGGAAATTGGAGGAAAATTTTAAATATCACAACAAGTTTTCGATTAAACTGGATTAGCTATTTTTGAGTCTTAATTACATGGATTTTCAAGCATGGTCGGGTGGGTAGCGAATAAGAGAGGTAATAACATCTTATACTTCCATGTTATACATTAGGGCGGGTCGATTTATTTTTCGACAATTTCCCTATGATTTCCGTATTGTATGGGTTATTCCATGAAAATTTGCCAAAGGAAACATACCTCTATCGTTAAAATCGAGTTTCCTACTTTTTGTTGGTAGATTTTTTTCCAAATTGACGTTCGTATGAAATATTACCTACACGTTCGACTCGTGCTCTACATTGCATTTCATTCGATAGTCACATGCTAGCTAGATAAGTTCACAATTTCGTGTGACCTGTTACTACACTAGTTAATGTTCTTAGTGTTGGGCTACTAAGTTTCAGAAAGTCATTCAATTTATCATGATTAAGATCACTCCATATTATCTTGTCACATACATCAATATTTTACCATTTTTTGACGTGTCCCTCTATCGCCTAAACTTTAATTTAATTTTTTACTTCTGAAAGGGTTTCGCATTTTTCAAGTTAATGTTATGGAATAATTATCCCAGTTTGAATAAATTGTCGGCTTTTTTGTTTCCGATTATGTCAAATATATTATCTCTATATGTTCAAAATTTTCATGCGAGTTTATCTCACTCTTACACTGCAGGATATTCCGTGATTCCATCTTTATGTTCATTAGGATATTCACAAAAATACGAATCGGAGCTTCGTTAACAGTATTTTTCATTAGTTCAATGTCTCTCGTAATTGCCATAAGCTCAGCCTGAAAAATTCTATTTTGGTTTTGTAGACTGAAGTATTAACCTCTCTTTCGTCTTATTTCATAAAAACCTATTTCGATTCATCTGCAAAAAGATCGATACCTTGTGTATTTTAAATCCGAATAACTTTATCCCATTCTCCTTCTTTCGGTGTTATGGTGATGCAGTTAATACTCTGATATCTCGTGATTTTGTCACATAATACCTCAGTAATATTTTCCGGACAATGCTCTCAAAGCATACGTTAGCATCAGTCCTAGTTCACTCGTGTATAGCTAGTATGCAATCTATGGGCTTATGTCCTAATTTGAGCATATTGCTCTTTCAAAGGACCCTAATTCTTTGAGCTTTCTCCACTCTACTCTCTATGTGGCCTCCCCAGGATAGTCTCCAGTCAAGTAGTAGTCCATGGTATTTGACTTTTTTATTAATCTGAATTGCTTTATCTCGAAAGATAGACACACTCCTATATATTAGAATCTTCCGTCTTGTCCATGTTAGCATTGAGGCCTCACTCCTTTGACCAATTGTAAGATACAATCACAGCTTCTGTGGCTCTCCTGAATAAGCCATCATGATTTTTTTTCTATCGCACCATCTTTTGCGTATTTGGTAGATTTAAGACCCTCATTCGATAGAATTCTAAGTACACTATGCAAGGTGGTTACCCATAGAAACGGAAATAAGATACCTCCCTGTGGGGTTCCTCAACATACTTTGTCGTTTATTCTTATTCATTTGCCTCAAAATTTATCCAGCTGTTACTTAACATATAGCTAACCCAAGTTTTTCTATGGTTCCTATAGGAACCAATAAGACGTGAATTGATTGCATTGTTAAAAACTACTTCTATGTCTATAAAGACGGCCAGAGTATACATATAAGGCCGGAACAAAGGATATATCTAAGTGATAAACAACTTCCTGTAAAGCTGAATGTATTGCAAGAAAATTATTACAAGTTCTGGAGCTTTAAAAATATTCACGTTTAATTATCACATTGAACACAAAACAAAAAACAATTAAAACAATGTTTCAGTACATCGATTACATTTATTAATAAAATAATTATTGTTTTTGCAAAAGATCCTGGGGCTCTTGTTTATTATTTTTTTTTTTAAGTTAGAATAACTAAAATAAAGTGAAATATTTATGCAGTCCAAGTACCCGTAAACCTATACTTGCAAGTGAAGGAATAAGCTTAAGCATAGGTGATCATAAGACTTCAATATTATTGAAAGACAATTGATGGTCGAGTGCCACATTTCATTTCAAAAATTTTCTAACAGGCATAAAAAGCCCAAATAGCCCTGTTCGGCACAAGCTCAAAAGATTTTAAAGTACAGAACAATCTCTAAATATTAAGCACTATCATTAAACCGGTAAAGGACATCGAATTTAAGGGACTTTTTAGTTCAGAACATCCCCTAAATACTAAACACTCTCATTAAACCGGCAATGTGTACCAACCAATTTAGGCTTCTTTGGAGAACAGTTCCTTTTTTTCGTGAATGCTTTCAGAGTGATGTCCTGTATGTTGCGAGACAGTGTTGTCATTCTAGCCAACGACTTAGATTATTAAATCGTCCACGTAGCCAAAGTTCTTGAAACCTAGTCTATCTGATAAGATTAAAACCTTATTGCACAATATTACTGAAAGTCTGTCCGGTAATGACCAATTGTTCTAGCTGGTTTTTACCACTGTATTAAGATGTATAGTAAAATGTGGTTAAAATTTAACGGCCGATGTTGAATTTGAACCACACCTCAAATTTAAGTTTTTTGTCTGCATATCATTTGACATTTCTCAATTTCACACTAACTCAATTTGAACCATGGAAAGATACACAATCGAGCAACGCGTTACAGTTATTTAGGCTTCAGATCAAAATGCATTTCGTGCACTTCGTAATTCTATTGGTCAATATAAATGTGCAAATTCGTCCACAATCGGAAGAATTCGGAAAAATATTTAAAATTCAGCAAAACAGGTCTGTATAAAATATGAAAACAACTGTGAATGCTTGCTTAGTTAGGAAAACATTGCTGTTTTTCGCGATAGTATGGCAAAAGAGCAGTCAATATCGAATCATCATCGTGCCCAACAATTGAACATCAACATTGTCACTGAAAGTTTGATCGATATTTTCTTCCAAACATAATTGAACCATACCAATATTGTCATAATAAAAAGAAATGACAATAATTTCCTAAATAATTTGTGTTTTATTCAAAATCAACATCGGCCCTTAAAACTGAACCTCCCTTTATAACTCCGGAATCTACCAGTCTATGTAACTGCTACTTGAATTCTGTGAAGTAAATCTGTCTAATTTCCCCAATTTTTATAGTTGAAGGAGGACGAAGGAATTACTGCCTTTTTTGCTTAACAGTCTGGATAATCGACACCTTAAAAAAGTATTCCTTTAGTAAAGTATATGTGATTGCATAAAGTATATGTATCAAAAGTAGGGTACGTAACTACCTTCTCATTTATCGGCTTGTTTTCATAAACAAATATTTTTTTTATTACATTGTTTTATAAATCTCGTACAACAGCGACATTTTTCCATACCATTTGGACCACATGCGGTGGTCTGACTTAATTCCTTTTCTCCAGTTTATGATTGTATGTGACAAAAGGTTTTTCATCTTGTTTCAATATTTGTTTGCATAATATTTGGCAATTATCTTTAAAACGAAAAAATTTTCCTATTTATCCTATTTTTTGTACGATTTTCATGCTCTCATTTGAAAATTTTTTTTTATATAAATTTCCATGTATCAAAGAAAAAAAAAACTTTGTTTTCGAAAGGGGGTTTTTATAAATCACTTACTGTTTACCAGTTTGTGGTTGTTTTTTTTAATGGTCCTATGTGAGCAGCACTTTTTGTTGTTATTTACAATAGAAATGGTGGGTTGGTGAACTGAAGAGCTAAAGCGCTTAAATGTCTGTTGATAGCTGTTAGATATTAAGCTGATTTTCCATACTAAGAACAATCTAATAGCATCAGATCATTTCATTACTCTTGTTGGTAATTAGTTGTCGGGATTAGTAAAGAATAATTTGAATATTTTTTGTAATAATTTTATATGCTAATCGCGGTATAGATATTTTGTAGCATAAAATTATAATAAATTTAAGGGATTTTATATACAAGAGATTGTCAGTGGAAGTCTCTTACATGCTTTAAAGTTCAATAAACTGGGTGTATTTCAAGCAAATAATCTGCCAAAACTGAACAAATTTCTTTTTTGAATAATAAATCCCTAGAGAAGACAAAAAATTTTAAATTGTTTTTGAAACATCAAAAACCGTAGCAGAACATTAACTAGCTGATCAGCTGTTCACATGATTTTATTGAGCGCTGACAACAAGGTGTTTACACTAAACCCCTTTTTAAGATGTTCTCTATTTTAGCAAAAAATAAAAAAAAAAAAAATTGACTCAAATCTTTTCATTAGCAGCCATCAATTGCATATGTTGTTGAACACCTTGAATGAAGAAGAAGAAGAAGAAGAAAACAAAACGATACCATTTCATTTGTAAAAGAGAATTTGTTTGTAGGGCGTGATTTCTTGACAAAATGTTTAATTTTAATTATTTTTTTTTTCGCTTTCACAAGAAATGCACCTTTAAGATTGTGGTGGTTTTTCCTTTAATTTTATTTGCGGTTATAGCCTAAAGCCTTAAAAAGGTAAAATGATTGTGTACACCAGTTGCTGATTTATCCCTTCGTTTTTTGTTATTTTTGCACTATTGCATGCCAAACTAAATGTTTGTTTAACTATAGTCCTTTTGCAATTTTTTTTTCTGCTGCTTAATTTCTTTAGTATGTAAGAAAAGGTTTCCTGTTATTTTAATCCTTTTCCATTGCAAACACACTTACCTTCATTCACACATACAAACATAAAAATATATTTCTTTTAATTTTTGGCAACTCTTGCTGTATTTATTTAAGTTCTGTGATTTAATGAGAAATAAAATACACAAAGAAACCGTCCGTGTCCTTATTTCTTGTTTCCTGCATTTGTCTAAGTATTTATTTAGGATCTTTTTCATTTGCTAAATTTACTTTCCTGTTTACTTGTGTTGTCTCGTAGCTTGAGAATTGTTGCCATAATGTTAAATTTTTTTTGCGGAAACGCGCGAAAGTATGTGTATTCGTGTCACCCAAATCGCCTTTAAGAAACTGTCGTTGTCAACTTTAAAAGCCTCTTAACTATTTAAACAGCAATAAAATGCTGCGGTGCACATAAAAACACAATTATTTCTTACAGTTTCTTAAATGAAAAACCTTTACAATATCTGACAAAAATATATGGTCACCAGCTAAGAACAATAGGAGAGAATATTTTAATGAAAAGGATATTTCAGCACGCCAATACAAATCTTTTCCTCGATAAGTAATAGTTTTGGCAGCCATGAAACAAGCAATCCTTATATTTGAATAAAGAGTTACTCTGTATTCCTGCTTGAGCCCAAGGCATGTTGAGTTGCTATCATCTCTTGCTTAGTATATTGTATCGCATTGACAAGAGGTGATACAAATACGTCTGGACACACAGAGACGTTTAAGGCTTCAAAGATCCTTATCAATTACCATGAACAGATTAGCCCTCAGGACTTGTCCTAGACTGGTTTGTAATGAGGTCTCTTTTAAGTTTATGTGATTGATGTAATGGCTACCCAAAGCTGTCCATTTCCAGGACGGATTCGAGTAACTATTAATGCCTCCTGGTTCTCTTGTCTTTCTAAAAAGTTTCTAGGTTCCTTGTATGGTCTTCGAAAAGAAGTTTACTTGTAATTTTTAGCAAACTAGATCCAGTTTTGTGCCTGAATTAACTAAAGCCTCATGATAAGCCATCTGATAGCCTAAACCCTAGAGCAAGGTACTTTTGCAGCGTTCGTATGACTAATGAACCAACAATTCCAAACTGCTTGTCCTGCTCAGCACTGGTGCCACAGCGCATGACAAATGAACATGCCCTGTTGTTACATAAATTTTTTCTATTAGACCAATTGGCCTATTTTTAGTGCCAAGTACGTCTGATGTATTAAAAGAATTTAAGCTAAACCTCATCTTCCTAGTTTTTATTTATTCGAGCTCTACCATGCAGACAGGTAATGTAGATAATTAATCTAAATGGAACGCTACCAAAAATAGGTACTTTGTAAAGCCAAAGGCTTGACCAGAGGTCAAGGCTTTAAGTACCATAAGTCCTTATACCTTACCAAGCTAGGAATTCCAAATGCCTATTGGAGTTGTGAATCCACTCTCTAGAAGACGTTATATATTAGCATAGAACACAGAACAACTGCAAAGGACATGCTCTACGGCTTTAGCCTCCCTGTCGTCAAACAGATATACCAGTATATTCAATTTTACTTAAATGATATCTGAAGTTGCGGTATCCAGTAAGAAAACCAGACAATATTCTTAGGTCCTTTCTATGCAGAGAAGTCACTTAGGGACTTCACTTAGATTTGGATCTAAAAAGGCAAAGAAAGCAGTGTAAGCCTGTTTTGAAATTCAATACGGTTGAGGACGTTAATGTATTTAAATGCCAAGGTCCAATCGACATCATAATATAAGGGTCTTTTAAAGCGTCTTTTCAAGAGATCGTAAATATAGGATTTCCTTAGGCTCCTTTTATAGAATCATAGGCACTGATACAAATATCCTAAATTTATTTCGAGTAAACATAAATATGGGCTTTCTTCAGTCTTCTCTTATATATTCATAGGCACTGAAACAAATGTCCTTTAAGACTGAAAAATATAGCCAAAAATGAACCATAGAGGTACCAGACTTCAACCTACTGCTTGGACTTCCATTACCCATGGGAGCCAAAAGCCCTGTTACAAAAATCGTTGAACAGTATCCTTGTCGCTTGCAGTGGTGTCGTAAATAGGATTTTACGTAATACTTTATAAGCATAAGGATTCAGAACGTATATATATTATATGAGATTATAAATTATTTCGATATTTTACAAACGAAATGGCACAAAGAATAAACCCCACAATATTTTTGGCTGTGGATATAACATCGGTTTTGAATAGCAAAGTGATTATGGATTTATGTTGAAGGAAAATTTTTGAGGCTCATTTGAGGTGAACAGTACATCACTTGAATAGTCACTAATGATTTTCTGGCAGTACTTTAAGTTGTAGATCGATTTTGACTAACCCGTCTAAAATTCCAGAATTAGCATCTGGAGTGTTGTCTTATCAAAGGAAGTTGGCTTACAAGCGTTATAAGGACTTGATGTTATTCCCAAAAGAGCAAATGAGTAAAATTTTAAGTCAAATGCAGGATGAGCTTTAGTCGTAAAGTGATTAGTCCGGTTAGTAAAGGATGGTTTTATACCTCGCGTAGACTTACAATAGTTCCACAATAGTTTTAAGTGAGTTTTTTTGTGACGTCTTTAACGAAAGAGACAAAAGGACATCATACCGCAAAGCTCAAGATAAAAATGTTACACAAAAATGTTCTCATTCTACCAATACTCCTTATAAACAAAAATCACATGGTTTTCTAACTTTAACATCATCAAAAACGAGACGCTTGCCTATTCCTGATCCCCTTAGAAGAATATTGTTGTCCTGTAGAGCATATCATCTTAGAAGAAAATAAGTAAAGCACCTCGACTATAAAGTACTTTTGGAAGAATATTTAAAAACAAAATAAGTCGAATGTGGCTTGCAGGCTTAGTATTTCATCAATAATATTTTGCTGCAGCTATTAAATAGTCTCTTGTGTGTTAACATAAACTTTAGGTGCCCCAGTGGACTAGTTTGGGGGTTGCGGGTTCGATTCCCGCCAGGGACTCTGGACTGGTCTGCTTCTCTTTCCCTTCTAGTCTAACTATTTCTATTATTATTTTATTTTTCTCTTTATTTCAATATTAAGGCATCATAATGGACCGCAATGGTCTCCGGGTGAAGGTAACTATGCACTAGCCTTACCTACCTACCCACCTAACATAAACTTTATCTTTAAAATATCCCCATAAAATGGCACGCGAAGTTAAATTTGTTTAACGAGGTGGTCAAGGGAAATCTAAGTTCTTTTTAAATGAAACTTTCTCCAAAAATTTTACGCCGTCAATTCTTTTTGTTGAATATATAAGTTAGAGTGCTGCTCTACTACAGAGCACAAAACGTTCTCGACTATTGTTTTATAAGAAGCCCCTAGAATAGTGTGTGGTGTTTTATACTTCTGGTTTCTTTAAGTGTAAATTTTTTAATGAGCACTTCGATCACTAAACTCCGTTCCTCAAAACGACGGACAAAATTTCTAACCATGAAGGATGTATGAGCAGATCATGACTTTGAATATTGGCGATAGTTTCGATGCGTCATAATAATTAATTGTTGATAAAAATAGAAAAATTTAATAAGTTAAACGTGTTGCGGTGTATTATAAGCATCCATTATAAATTTTCAAAACCTTCAAAAAGAAAAAAAACAACAATTACAGGTCTTATTTGGGCCACTAAATAACTGATAGCTGAGACCCAAGTTCAAATCTAAAACAAAAAATTAATAAACGAACCAGATTCGAAGGACCATTTAAGAAATTCTATTTTATTCCAACTATGTACTGGCATTTTGATCGATGGATTCTATAAAAGGGTTGTTTTATTTTTTTTTCAAAAATAAAAACAACAACAAAGTTAACAACTGTTTTCTATCGTTGGTGGTGGAAATTATAGCTGGTGGCTTATTTTTTATTCTTCTTGTAGGTGCTGACAGCAAGTATTTAAATGTTTTACTGTTGTCTATTCTTTTTTAAGAATTTGCACTTTTATTGCTTTCATTGTTAAGCTAAACAAAGAATTTTTAAATAGTCAAAAGAAAGGATGACATGTGTTGTTGTCCTTTTATATAATGGCAGTCGCTACGCGTGCTGTCATCATCACGTTTCTCGAACAGTTTGTTATAATTTAATAGTTTTTTAGTTATAAAAGAAATTTTATTACTCTTTTTTTTCATTTAAGAAAGAGTTTAACAAGAAAATTTGGTTACGCTTGCATGGATTTATAATTGAATTTACATATTTTTCTTATCGAATTTATTTTCCTTTTTCTTATCAAAATTATTTGTTTTTTAGTTTAACAATAAAAATATGAAAGGTGGTTACATAATTCATTCTTAAATTGTTTAACGCTTAAGATAAATATCTGTTAGATTTGATGATGATTAGAGCGGAACGAAAATAGAATTAAAAAATAAAATAAACAAAAGACAACTTGTGGGGTTATTGTGAGTAGTTTCGAAGTGGAAACCAAAATGTTAAATAATCTCTATATAAATAAAAATAAGTTGCATTGTGTTAGTAATTGATGTTCTCTGGAATGCAAGAGCCGATTTCGATTTTGCAAAGTTCATTTGAAAAGTGACGTCAGTACCAAGGTTTTTATGTATAAACGGTCTCTGAATGTAAATTGGTTCATGAGTTATAGCCATTTTAAGCGTAGCACCTCTCATATAAAGGAAATATACTTTATGTCGTAATTAAGGAACTAAAGTAGATACCAGCTTCTAATTTTAAACGAGTAATTTTATAATAAGTGCCTTATTTAGGCAAAATATATCTGGGATAGGATCAGGGGGAGAGGAACCCCCCTTTCAAAGAAAACATATATTTCGGAGAATAAAATTTGTATTTTTTCTAAAAAATTGGTAGGATAGGCTCAGGGGGAGAGAGACCCCACATACAAGCAAATTACATTATTTTATATATTTCAAAAACCGTAACAGCTAACGCATTCAAATTTTGTAAAAGGCACTAGAAAAATAAGTGCCTTATTTAAATAAAAAACTAGGTAGGGTCAGAGTAGGGGAAGAGGAAACCCCCATACACAGAAAATACTTTATCTCTTCTCTATATATATAAAAATAAGTTGCATTGTGTTAGTAATTGATGTTCTCTGGAATGCGTGAACCGATTTCTGATGAAAGCGACGTCAATACCAAGGTTTTTATGTATAAACGGTCTCTGAATGTGTATTGGTTCATGAGTTATAGCCATTTTAGTGAACACTGCATTCATTTCGAACCATGCATTTTGAAAATATTTTAGTAATATTTTGAACAACTGAAATACGTTTTTAAATTCATTACAATTCGATTTTACTTAAACCATTAATTTAGTTTATATACTTTGCTATTGTAAATCACATCTTCGGGGATCTATGAAATAAATTACATATAAAGACTTCACTAAAAATTTAAATATTGAAAAACATTACGCACAGCAATGAGCTTTCTTATATGTAATGGACTTTTTTCTCCATATTTCATTATCAGCTGATCTATTTATATTCTTAATAATTTTTTTACTCAATTACAATTATATTTTTGAATTTCGTAAATAAATAAAATTTCAATTACTTAATTTTTGAATACAAAATGGTATGTACGCGCAGTAATTTGGTAGGGCTCCGCGAAATCCAGCTCCACGTCCATATGTGCGACGTACTTTGGAGCGTGCTGCATTCAATTATGATGTAAACTTTGATTACGTTTCTCATAGCAAGGTTTCAATTGGACCAATGAATACTGTTTGCAATCATTGCAAGGCATTTAAGTTTAAACATGAGGTATCTGGATTGTGTTGTTCTAACGGACAAGTTAAATTACCAGAACTGAATCCACCACTGGAGCCCTTGCATAATTTGTTAACTGGTGGCACACCAATTTCAAAGCATTTTCTGTCAAACATACAAGCATATAACTCCGTATTTCAAATGACTTCATTCGGAGCGACAAACATTATTCGGGACAATTTTATGCAAACGTTCAAGGTATTTTTGCTTGCTTTAATGTTTATTTAGATGATCGTGAAACATACTATTGTGAAAATTTCGATCTTCTGCGAAATCCAGCTCCACGTCCGTATGTGCGACGTACTTTGGAGCGTGCTGCATTCAATTATGATGTAAACTTTGATTACGTTTCTCAAGCCATCGGTTTTGTATATTTACACCGAAAATGGAAAAACAACAAATGTTGTTTGCCACAGAGCATTACAATAAAAGCAAATTATCCCTGATTTTAATGAATTTGAATTGGTTTTTTATTTTCTTTTTTGCACTACGAAGTGTGCATGGGGGTTCGATAGTTTTAAATAAATATAATAATTCGATTGATGAGGAATATGCATATTCAGACTTTTTTACCAACTTTAAATACAGTCGAACTTCTACACAATGAAGTTCTCCTTATTATGAACTAAAATCAAGAACACAGCTTTTTCTTTCCACTTTCTATGTATTTTGATCTTCATATAATAAATTTCCATACAGTAAATATTTCTTTACTATGAACAAAATTTTGGAAACAAAAATACATTTTACGTGTGTTTTTGTGCCCATGTTATGAACTTTTTTTAGCAGCTTTATTTTACACAATTTATTAAGAAAATAAATAATATTTTTGCGATTCCCAAAATATGAAAATAAAAACAAAAAAGATAATGACTTGCCTTTTAACATCAGTTGACCGAGTTAAGTGAACGAAAATGACGCACCGGAGTAGTATTTCTCTTTTATAAAAAGGTATTAGTAATTAATAAGGTTGAAAAAGGGACATTAAAGAAAAAATATATATTCCGTCCGATGAAGATATTCTAAGCAGTGTTTTAGAAAGTCGTGGATTACATCAGACTGTATCAGATGACGATGAAGAGAAACTGGGTGGTGTAAAAATGGCAAATATTGATAAAATGTCACCTACATTAGAACACGTTTCATCTTTACTTGATGTACTACGAACTTTTTCCAGAAAGCGCTTCATCAAGCTCAACCCCGATAGACATATGACCAAATTTATTTTAAAACATAAATGCCATTGTATTGTCTTTAAATTATATTTTAATATTAAACGTTTTCGGTATCGGAACCGTTAAAAAAAATCTAAGTAGAAGAGTAGCATGGTACCGATCTTATGGTCCACTTTAAGAACGTGAGCAATTTGCTGTATCTTTTTCATAAACCAAAATGCTGTTATGCCCTTTTCAACTAGAACATTTGTAAATTTTACAAAAATATGTCTTTAAGATTCAGCTGATAAAATTTGTTTGACAATACGGGACAAAAATTTTAATGTTTCTTTATTAAACTATTACACTTTTATTGCCAAATAATAAAGTGTTGCCGACAATTATCCTTCAAGCAAGCAAACTCCTTTTGAAAGTTGTAAAAAGCGCTCATAAAATTATAAAATAATTATTGGTGTAAATAATTAACACAGAAAGAGGAAACTAGTTTTACTACCCATTTACCAATCAATCAAGCTGAGAGAGCTCTTTGTCAGAAAGGTGACAAACGTTAATTAAAATCTGCCAACATTTTATGACACTCGAGAAAAAACGAAAACTTTCAATCAGTTTTATGACTGCAATCATTGAAATTATAAGCCGAACGCTAAAAAGGAAAGTAATAAAAATCAATTGTTAGTCTATAGTTTATGGACGTTTTTATGACTGTATCTACTAGTACTCAAAAGAAAAAAACAAAAAAAAAAAAAATGAAAATCTCACAATTGCTAATGCTTAAGGATGCAGACATACATACATTCATACATAAAACATGTTGGAAATTAAGGTTAAAAAAAATCTCATAAATTTTATAAGAAAATTGTTACGGAATTTATGATTATACAATGTGTCTTGTCCAAGGGGAAGTTATTGTCTAGGGCCTGTCTAAGGCTTGTGTTATTAGAAAAAAAAAAACCCACCCCTAAAAGGTAAAGCTGTTAAACTGCAACGAATTATTGAAAATTTCAATTTCACTTTCATTGTGTGTTCGATATTTAATTAGTTTCACACAATTATTTGTACTACTTAGTTTGCAGTTCGGCTTAAAAATTATTCAACAAAATATGAGAGACAAAATTAGCATTTTTCTCTTCAATGTATTTTTTTAAAGAAAACTCCCAAAGTTTCTTGTAATTATTCATGCATTTCAAGGGCAGTCAAAAATACAATCTATAAGACAGTATTGTTGTTGTTTAAATTCTCTTACGTGTTTTTTAAATCCAGGAGAATATCGAAAGGTATGCAAATATTTTTTACATTTAAGTCCTTTTTGGGGGTTAGTCTCTTCGTATGTGTGCTAGGCAGCCCTAGTTATCAGCCTAACGAATTTTACCATAAATAATTTCCCATTTTTTGTGATAATTTTTGGTTTGTTTTTTAGCAGAAAGGACACAAAAAAACCAAGTCGTAAATATTGTCATAAAAAACCCACAATATTATTGATCTTGGGTCAGTCATATAATGAGAGTATTTTTTATCGTTTAATAAAAGGCAAAAATTATTCAAGGGTCATAAAATCTAAAACATGATCATTAGAAGAAAAAATGTTGACAGCGTTATAATCAAAAATTATTATTATAATTTATTAACTTTTTGCCATTTAAATAAATAAAAAAGATTTGACTATAGAAATAATGTGGCGGTAAAGTGTTGCTCATCTAAGAACTTAGAAAAGAATGTATTTAACAGCTGGCAGTTTTGGTGTAGCAAAAACTAAATATAATGCCAAACAATAACTTGAAGTTATTGTAAATCTTTTTTTAAAGATTTAAAAGTCCAAAGCAGCCATTTGCTTATGCATATGAGAAATGATCGTGGAAAGAGAAATGATCGTAAAAAGAAGAGCCTTAAATGTCTTAAAACCAATACTTTATGTCATGCTTTACTTTGTCTTGCATATCAATATATATATATCAATTGCATAGAAAGTTCAATTGTAGGGTTACTGAATGACAGGAATATCCACGGGAGTGTTGATGTATTTGTCGACAGTCAGGTGGCACTCTTGTCACTCTCAGGTCATACATTACTACATCTAATTTCTCGTTCCCATAGATATTCATATATTGGCCACATCCGCAAGTAGTGCGGTGAGGCTTAATGCGACTGGATGTTGGAGGTATGTTGGACGTATGGCCATGCGAGTATATTGGCCACGCTACCTTCGAGCGTGAATCAACCCTCTGACTACATTACGCCCTACATGGATTTTGATGGGGCGTTCAGGGTTCTTATGCCCCCCAGGAGAGAGTGGAATAGGGGTCGCCTTTTGGGGAGCTTTGACACCAGGATCTATACTGACGGTTCGAGGATGGAATGTGGTGTTGGATCTGGTGTCTTCTCTGATGGATCGGAGATTGAACTCTCCTTCCGTCTTCCGGATGATTGCAGCGTTTTTCAGGCGGAAGTACTCACTATCAGGGAAGCATATAGGATACTGAATGACGGGAATATCCACGGGAGCATTGGTATATTTGTCGACAGTCAGGCGGCACTCTTGTCACTCAGGTCATACATTATTACGTCTAAATTAGTTGGCCAATATAGAAAGGAACTGTCAAGGCTTGGTCAGCCGGCTGACGTTACTCTAGTTTGGATTCCTGCGCATAAGGGCCACTATGGTAACGAGCGTGCTGATGAGCTAGCCAGGGGAGGATCTGCTCTGGATATCTCTAATGCAATTGCAGTTGCAATCCCGTTGGGGACTATTAAAAGCAGAATCTCCAGACACTTTCTCCGGAAGGCTGATAACAGGTGGCGTGGGCTGAGCACGTGTAAGGTGGCACGGCTTACGTGGCCCTCTTTTGATGCACGACGTACATTGCAACTTACCAGTCGAAGTCGGAGGGACATATTGAGGTTGCTGGCGGTATTGACGGGTCACTGGATGTTAGGCAAACATGCAAGTCGGCTCGGACTCCCATCGAACGACCATTGTCGCAGTTGTCTGGATAGAGAGAAGGAGGAATCGGTTTTCCACTTTCTCTGCGAATGTCCTGCACTGGCGGCTAAGAGACACAGATTTCTGGGCGAACATATACTAGATGGCCTCTCTGCGATATCTGAAGTTGGACTGAATTATCTACTGAGATATCTCAGGGCCACGGGGTGGTTCTAGTACCCTTACTCTTGGATTTTATTCTGAGATACACAAGAAGCTGACGAGTGATGTGGTCCTGTCAAAACGGAGTCATACAGACTCTACTTGACTGTTGGCGTGCAGCGATCTACCACGATAACCAACCAACCAAACATCTAATTTAGTTGGCCAATGTAGAAAGGAACTGTCAAGGCTTGGTCAACGGGCTGACGTTACTCTACTTTAAGTTCCTGTGCATAAGGGTCACTATGGTAACAAGCGGGTTTTCTAAAAGTTGCAAAATCTCCGATATTTCTTTTATTGTTAAAAACATTTGCTTATTCTTGAGCATCTTTGTGTATATGAAAATAAAATATTTTCTTAACATCCGTCAACAAAACTTAAAGTTTTTTGTTTAATTTTTATAAATTAAGTAATTGCCAAAAGTTAACTATAAAACAAAAATTTCCAAAATATTTGTTCACTATTTGAAGCCATTAAACTTTGTTCAATTAATGGAGAATTCATATAAAGACGTAAATTATCATATTTCTGAAAAATTCACTATATGGGAAGTTCACATTACCGCGACTCCACTGTAGATATTTTTTATTATTTTTGCTCTAAAAGAAAAAAATGATTAATGATGGATTGTGGCTTCAAATTGAATGACTTTTAGAAATGAGAGCACAAAATTTTTCCTTCGCTAGTGGATGGCCATTCAAGGACCTAGAAATTTGGCTAATTAATCACTTTTATTTTTGTCATTTTTGGTGTAGTTGTAACCACATGTGGCCATATTTTTTTCTGCTTTATTTTTTTTTTTGATGCGTATAATTAACGATTGTTTTATTGAAATAATAACGATTTTTCTAAAAAAAATAGTTTTTTATAACAACGAACATAATGTTGCATGCATGTATCCTTAGCCTTTGAAATGGGTTCTGTGCTAAAAAAAAAGTTTCGTTGTGATTTATATGTAAGTGAGATTTTATTTAAAAGGCCATACATTATTCAAATTTTTGTTTAAAAAGATGCAGGTACCAAACTTCAATAAACTTCTAGATGATACAGGAAATTACTGAAGTGCATACAAAAAAAATATAAAAGTACAGCAATTTTAAAAGGCGGATTAATTCAAATTACCTAATTTTATAAAAAAAGAAATATTTTAAATAATTTTAATTTAAGATAATTTCACTTATAGAAAAACTCATTTTTGGATAACTGTATCGGCACAAGAAACGTTTTTTGAAAATTTTGATGTGGTGATTACGATTCGCGATCTTTAATACAAAACACCAACTTTTAAAATTTTTGTCAGTCTGTCTGAATAAAATGTGGTGTTGGGAGTACTTTGATATGTGAGTTGACATATGTAACCTTCTCCGAGAAAAGGGACCTAGTGTGTGAAAATTAGGTTTTGAGCAAAACACACTAAGAGTTTCATAACGCATTATCACTGGGAACACACCTTCAGTTGGGAGATGCCATTTAGTATGGTTAGTTATCATTGGGTGTCGACTTTGGTTGGACGTTATGCCTATGTGGTGACATATCTTTTTGTTTATAGTGTGACAATATCTTTGCTATTGTTGCTGCTCTGCTTGTTATCACTTCGATATTTGATTTTTAGGCCGCAACCAGTGATCGACGTTACAACCTTTTTATGGGGTAAATAAATTTTTATCAAAAATCTAACTAATTTCATCTTATTCTACACCTTTTTAGGTACCAGAATCCCGTCTTAAGTCCAAAGCCGTTTTTTGACACACTAGGTCAAATATATTTTCTCGGAGAAGGTCACATATAGAGTATTTTTGATTAAGATCTAATTTCTAACAGAAAATAGTAAAAAAAAATTACCACAATCGCTAATGCCAATTTTTGACAATTTAGAGTTATTAATGACATATTGCTTAATTTTAAAAGCTATTTACTTGGTTGTAAACATTTCTGAAATATAGGGTTTTCCAATAAGGACTTGACAACTTTTTTTAAATAAAACGCAAACCATTTGAGATATTTCTAAAACGCGGGCACATCGGCAGCGGTCGATTCGTTGGACTCAATTTTCGATGACTCGGTCACATATTTCGGCCGTAACAGCCGCTATTTCGCGTTCAATGTTGGCTCTGAGTTTTTCCAATGTCGTCGGATTGTTGACATAGACCAATAATTTGACGTAGCCCCAAAGAAAAAAGTCTACCGGCACTAAATCGCACAAACGTGGTGTCCAATTGACTGGTCCATTTCTTGAGATAACACGCTCACCACACTTACTCTTCAATAAATCGATTGTAACGTGTGCTGTGTGACTTGTGGCACCGACCTGTTGAAACCACATGTCCTTCAAGTCTATGTCGTCTAATTGGGCAAATTGGCGCGATAGCGACGCCATGATTACCAGTAACGACAAAAAAATATGGCCCAATGACGCTGCCGGAATGCAAACCACACCAAACAGTGTTTCTATTGTAGATGAAGTGGTAATTCATGAAGCACATGTGGATTTTCACCAGACCAATAACGCATATTTTGCTTATTGACGAGCACGTTGAACCAAAAAACAAGTAAGAGCGCTATATTCGGCCGTGCCGAATCTTATATACCCTTCACAACGTGTAGTCATGCAATAACAGTAGTTTGTATCACCATTCATCCCATATGAAATACGTATGTATGTACAAACATATAAAAACATCCCATTGTAAAATTATAAATTTACGTACGTATGTAAAAAAAATAAAAAAAAAATTAAAAAAAAAAAATAAAAAAAAAATTAAAAAAAAATAAAAAAATATTAAAAAAAAAAATTAAAAAAAAATATAAAAAAATATTAAAAAAAAAATTAAAAAAAAAAATTTTTTTAAAATATAATTAAATAAATAATAAATATAAAACAAAAAAAAAATAAAAAAAAAAATATAAAAAAAAAATTAAAAAAAAAATAATAAAAATATAAATAATATATTAAATAAAAAATAAAAAAAAATAAAAAAAAATTTTAAAAAAAAATTTAAAAAAAAATTTTTTAAAAATTTAAAAAAAATTTTTTTTGGCTCAGCTGGGATTCAATGCCACGGATACTCTAACCAGTATACACGTTTGTATGTATGTATGTTGTTGTTGTAATGTTGTTTTTGTGAAAAAAAATCCAGGTGGTCGTGGGTTTTTGCTCATATCACAGGTGTTTATGTACCGATGTTTCTGATTTTCAATACCGATCTACTCCCGAATATATCTGATATTTTAATACCTCACCCGGGTCCAAGCGATGTCTGGGGGCTTCAAAAAGTTGACTTCAACATACACACGGACAGACGGTCAGACGGACAGACTGACAGAGCTTAATCGACTCCCCTATTCATAAGCTTTCAGAAAATATATACTTTATGGGGTCGGAAATGAAAATTGTAGAAATTTCACATGGAATGACAAACCTATATATACCCTTTTTCACTGTGTGAAGGGTATAATGAGGGCGAGAATAACGACTGAAAATTGGAGTTAACACTCTTAAAGTTGTGGTAACCGCCTCCGAATTTCGATAATTAATTTGTTTAATTTGCATACGTTGTTCGTTCGTCTACTTTACCACGATACAAATGTTTTGTTTACTGAAAAAAGGACAGTTACAGTTAGATAAAGTGAAATAGTGCATTCACAAATTAAATTTAAAATTGTCAAGTACCTTTTGGAAAACCCTTTTACATGGACCGATTCCGATTTTGTTAATGAAATAACAACGTAACTTCTATATATTTATTTAAAATGTGTTCAGCACTTACGTTTGCTTAATGGAAAATTATTTTTGTTAAAAAAAAAACACACACACAAGCACAAATGTTGTTATATCTGAATACATTTAAAAATTTTTGTTTTTATTATATTTCAGTTAACTAGAACTTATAATTACTTGTGTGCAACTTAAATTTATTGGAGTGGTTGCATGCTGAAACTTTTATTCATTGCGAACCCACTATGTTGACATACGCTGTTTTATCTGCAAACACTTTTAGTCATCGTAACACTTTGTTCATTTTGATGATTGCGATGATTTAATCATACCCTTCACAGTGAGTGCATAGGTTTAATGCTCTGTGTTAAATTTACACAATAATCATTTCTGACCCTATAAAGAATATGTTTTCTGAAAGATTATAAATAGGGGAGTTTACGAAGCATTATCCGTCTGTCCGTGTGTATGTCGACATCAACTTCTTAAAGTCCCACGAAATTACCAAGACCCGTATAGAGTATCAAAATATCAGAAATATTTGGTAGCAGATCTGCATTGGAAATTACCATAATCGTCCCATAACCCACCCCAAATTTGTTTTTTACTTATTTTTACCACAAAAATTAAAATTTTCAGTCTTATCCCTAATTTATAGACACTGTTATTACTGTTTGTAGTATTGATATGACTCTTGAGATATTCATGAACAATTTTGGACAAACTGGTCACTAATCTTCAAAGTTATTGGCAAAACTTTATGGAAAAAATATAAATTTTTTCAAATTCCTAAATAATATTTGACCACGCTTAAGACACCAGATTATAAAACGTAATTTCAAAAATTATTTCTAAGAAAAACTTACAAATTGGTTATAAACCAACTGAGATATAAGCACCAGAGTACAACTGCTTCGGTGTTTTTCCTAAAATTTACGAACGAAACTAGATATTTTTCAGTTTCTACACAACCGACCGAGGGAGCCAATATGAAATCAAATGAAAATTCTTGAGTATTAAAATATAGTTAGCTATGAAAAGAAAAAAATTCAAGATGGCGTCGTAGAGATATTAGCATATATATGAGTCAAATATAGTAGTTACGACTTGTTCCCTTTAACCCCCACAATATTAGTATCAAATAAAAGAGCTTGATCATCACAATGTAGTAAATTATTAAAAAGTGTAAAACCAAAAATAGCGACTGAAACAAAATGGCGCCAACTATTTTTTTACCCCAGCAATATGGGTTTCAAATGACAGTGCGTGACTAGTAGAATACAATTAACAATTAAAATTCAAAATCAAATATAGCGTCGTAAATAATAAAGAAAATGACGTTCAAAAAGAAATGTAGGCTTAGCTACGATGTGGTCATTATACCTAAGTACGGTGAAGGGTATTATCAGATTCGACACAGCCAAATGTAAAGCTATTTTTTGTATTTGTTTTTGTTCTCCTGAAATATTTGAATATTTGAAAAAGTTTTTTTTTGTCAAGAGTCTACCCTTTTATGTTATTTAAAGTATGACATATTTATTACTAGACTTTCATTTTAAACCAGGATGCAAATTACGGCATGCGATCACGATCAAAATTTTACTACAACGATAAAGTACACAGTGATTTTGGTATAGAGATTCTTGTAAGTATTTTAAAAATTCGATCACGTTCGAATGCCGTAGATTGCCCCTAAGGCATGATAATTTTTATACCCGCCACCAAAAAAAATGGTGGGGGTATATTCATTTTGTCATTCCGTTTGTAACACATCGAAATATCCATTTTAGACCCCATAAAGCATATATATTCTGAATCAGGGTTTGATTTGATGACGATCTAGCTATGTCCGTCCGTCTGTCCGTCTGTTGAAAGCACGATAGAGGTCGCACCGAAAAAGCTAGGGGGCTCAAATTTTGCCAGAATCTTTCTTATAGACAAGGTTTGTTTGGTATTGAAAATGGGCTAAATCGGAATATTAGGAAGAGAGTTATAGCTCGAAAAGCACGAGTAGGTCGAAAAAACCGTGTCCTTCGAACATCGAATAAAATGGAATTGTGTCCAAATGCATTAACGTAGACTCTTGAAACTCCGAATATATATTTCCTGAGTAAAAACAATATTTTTTCCTGAAAATTATCTAAATCTATGCATTAGGAGAGGAGTTATCGATCAAAATGTACGAAAATTTATACCGCACAGTGTATTTTTCGGTATATTTAAAAACAAAAACGTCATAAAAGCAACAAAATTGGATGTACGACTCTGAAATTTTGCACACTTTGCTTTTTGGTGAGAGGCTTTTCTGCAACGGAAAATCAATGTGCCACGCCCACCTCCCATATAACGTTTTACCTAAAATTCATATAATTTCTCTATGAATAAAGATTTTGGAATAATAAAGGGCTATATTGAAACACCTAAGTTGTACTCATTAGAAAAAACAACTTTGACACGCCTACTATAACGCCCACTTTTCACGTTATCTACCGTTAATGAAATTTAAAAGCTCATAAAACCGCCAAAATTAGAAGTGTGATGATCAAATTTGCTACGTATATCCTCCTAGGCAGTGTCATTACTGTGCCAGAAAATTAGGGTGCCACGCCCACTTTTACGCCCACCTCCCATATAATGTTTTACCCAAAATTCATATAATTTCTCTATTAATAAAGATTTTGGAATAACAAAGAGCTATATTGAAACACCTAAGTTGTACTCATTAGCAAGAACAACTTTGACACGCCTACTATAACGCGTACTTTTCACGTTATCTACCGTTAATGAAATTTAAAAGCTCATAAAACCGCCAACATTAGAGGTGTGATGATCAAATTTGCTACGTATATGCCTCTAGGCAATGTAATTACTGTGCAAGAAAATTGAGGTGCCACGCCATTTTTTACGCCCACCTCCCATATAACGTTTTACCTAAAGTTCATATAATTTCTCTATTAATAGAGATTTTGGAATAACAAAGGGTTATATTGAAACACCTCAGTTGTACTCATTCGCAAAAACAACTTTGACACGCCTACTATAACGCCCACTTTTCACGTTATCTACCGTTAATGAAATATAAACGCTCATAAAACTGCCAAAATTAGAGGTATGATGATCAAATTTGCCTCGTATATCCTTCTGATCAATGTAGTCGTTGTGCCAAAAAGTTTAGGTAACACGCTCACTTTAACACCCACCTCCCATAACGGTTTATCTTAAATTCATGTAATTTCTCTATTGACAAAGTTTTTGGGAAAATAAAGGACTATATTGAAATATCTAAGTTGTATTTATTAGCAGAAACTTTATTGACACGATTACTTTAACGCCCACTTTCATTGAAAGACTACATTTACAAAAACATTTTAGTAGCATATCGAAGTTATAGAGGGTGGTTAAATTTTAAGGACCGATGTTGAATTTAAATAAAACACAAATTATTTAGGATATTATTATCATTTCTTTT
Source organism: Phyto melanocephala (assembly GCA_941918925.1). NCBI lineage: Eukaryota > Metazoa > Arthropoda > Insecta > Diptera > Rhinophoridae > Phyto > Phyto melanocephala. Next base: position 17,978,323 of record OW799234.1, on the reverse strand, counting down.
TATAATGATAATATTTGTATCGTTCAATTATGTATTTAACAAAATATCTGCCAAATGGCCCCCCCCCCCTCCTTGGCGCCACTCCTCTATCTGATGGTCCAAATTTTCAATCACAATGTTAATGCTCAATTGTTAGGCATGATGATGAGGTGAGGTTGACTGCTCTTTTGCCACACTATCGCAAAAACCAGCAGTAGTTCCCATTCAGCGAACTAAGAAGGCATTCACAGATTTTCTAACATTTCATACAGACCTGTTTTGCAGAAATTTAAATATTTTTTACAATTCTCCCGATTGTGGACGAATTCGAACGATTATGTTGACCAAAATAATCACGAAGTGCACAAAATGCATTTTGATTTGAACGCCCATTTTTATAAAAAACCTGAATAACTTTAAAGCGTTGCTCATTTGCATATCTTTCCACGGATCAAATTGAGTAAGTTTGAGATTGAGAAAGTCAAGTGAAATGCAGAAAACATATTTAAGGACTAAGTGTAGTTCACCTTCAACATGGGCCCTTAAAATTTAACCACCCTCTACAAAGAAAGTGATACATATTTTATTATAAAGAGATTATTCCATAATGATTAACAAAATAATAAATATTGTGCTTTAACCCTTTGACGACCAGAGGCAAACATACTTGCCCAGGGGTTTTCATCATATAATTGTTTCCGTAGGAGATCGAGTAAATTTGTTCAATACTGGCTTACAGCAGACGATAGTGGCAACATAAATGTGGTAGGTGGTAGGTTCTTATCTGCCCCCATTTGCCCGCTAGGTGGCCTCAATATTGGTCAAAATTCAACTTACTTTAGAGGGGTAGTGTGGAGAGAGCGTAGGGTGCATCTGTCTAAAACTAAGGCATATTTTGGCGGCACCTCTAACCTTTTAAAAAATATATTAGCCAGGTTTGTGCAAGTTTCGAGCTGCCCACAACTTTGCCAAACGTTTGTGGCAAGTATGTTTGCCTGTGGGCTGAAACGGAAAAAAAGGCACCTAAAAATAATCAAATGTTTGTTGTTTATTTTCATCATTATATGTATATCTGAGTAAACAGTTTTAAATTTTTTGGTGTATGTCTGTTTTTAATTGTTAATAATGAAATTCAATTGAACAAAACGGATTTTGTTTGTTATTGTTTTAAGTTGCAAGCTTTTTTTACGCTTCTTGTGTCTTCGTTTTCATTCACTAATTAATGAAAATCAATCAGAGCAGACGTATTTCGTGCATTACTATTTAATATTGTATTATTATAGTATTTAGAGTGTTATTTTTGATTAAACAGTGTTAAGTAAGTTATTATAAATAAAAAATTTATAATGGGTGGATACGTCCGTGATCGTTTTTTCTTCTTTAATACGGATCAAATTGAACAACTTTTGTTTTGCGACAGCAGTGACAATGGGGAAGAAGCTGCTACACTTATAGATGAAGAGGATATTATTTTTCTAAAAAATTACGCTATGGAAATCCAAGAGGATAAACCGATAGAAATTGTTATCGAATGCAATAATCCCGTAGAGTCTCCTGTATTTAAAAAGGTCCGCATTAGTCGTAACCCATTACAAGTTGCTGTAGAGGCTGAGCCAATTGCAACGACTTCTAATGCTTTAGTTATACTAGAAAAGCCAACACTTTTTATACCACTAGAGAAGACTTTCCGGTTTAGAGAGACGAGTGCCTATAAAAGCCCCGTTTTTACTGAATTTCAGGATTGCACTTATGAATATTTCCAAGTTCTAAAACCTACTGAAAATATACATGAGGAAATGCCATCAGCATATGGTGTGTTTAATGCTGTTTGTAATTTTAAAGGTTAGTTTTTAAAATTGCAATATACTAGTTCTTATTTTATGTATAATTTTTGGTTTCAGAGATGTGCATAATAATAGTGGAGTAGCCCCAACTGTATTCTATGCAAAAAGGTCGTGTTTTCACTCTGACCGTGAAAGAATTCAAGGCTTAAATGGGCCTAATCATACGTATGAGCCTAGTAAAAAACCCAATATTCGAATGTATTGGTCCACAAATCCTACATTTCAGCAATCTCAAATTGCAGATATCATTACGCGGCCCGCTCCACCTATGGCAAATATAGTCGCACAAATGTATTTTGTACTATATGTAATGTATTCCTTTGCTTCACATTATCACGTGACTACTTTGGCGAGTACCATGTATAGCACTTGTTATTTTTGTTCAAATTCTTTATAAATTATTTCCTTAGTAGCTTAAATAAATAAAAAAATATAAAACAACATACGTTTCAATAAAATTTTTTTTATAAAAGTATTTTCTTTCAGCCCATAAGCAAATACATTTACCAGGAACAATATTTTTTTCTTGAATAAAAAATTCCCTTTCAACCCAGAGGCAACTATATTTGCCAATTAAAATGAGGGACAAAGCGAGGTCCTAGGGGGCCAAATTTTTTTTACGTATCTATTATTGGTGCATATATTATGAAAATACAAAAAAAGAAAAAATCGCTTCAGTAGAAAAAGTCCGGTCCTCAAAGGGTTAAATGTACACAAAATTGGTGGTGGGTATAAAAGATTCGGCACAGCCGAATATAGTGCTCTTACTTGTTTTATTTAATTTAAATTATTTTCTTAAAATAAAACTTTACTATGCTTGTTTTGGCCCGCCTCAAACATTATTTGTTTAACCGTTTCCTTAAGCTCTGGTACACTTTATTATGTTTATTGTGCAACACTGGCTTCTACTCTTTTTCTTGTGCAATTAAAAGAAGCTAAAACCGTATGCATAGACAATTTAATGCCTAAATCATTTAAAACTAACTCACAAGGAGTTTCATGCCATTTAAATAGAAGTTTAACTACTTAATTGCATACTGACCTACCATCTGGCCCTGGGCTTCTTTTGCAATATCACCCATTAATTTTATCTCAGCCAGATGACTTGGTTTTATTGTTTTTTAGGTTGGAAAAACTATGAATAAATTACACGCTCACTCAAACAAACAAGAAGTTCCTTTTTTCCAAACGTTATCCTTTGAGATCAAGAAAAACCACACAAGCATAAAGTTTTTCTTACAACACACTTACATACAAGCAAGTTCAAGTGCAAGTTCAAGAATAATTTAAAAAAATAATAAAAAATAGAGTAACAATTGTAAAAAACAGTTATAAGAGGAAATCCATAAAAATTTGTTTACTCTATGTAAATTTGTAAACACACAAGGGGTGGCTTTCAAGTGATCATTAGCAAAGAGCACTTAAACTCTTGAATATATAAGGGGTTCTATTGTAATGCAAAAAGACAAACAACAACAAAAAAACGGGAATTAACTCCCTCTACAAGTATTCATATTTCAAGGAGGACAAAAAATCATTAGTGGTCGTGTGTCAGGGTTTGTGTCGTGTGTCCGAGTCTCCGTGTGTAATAAAATTATTGTAATTAATGCAAATTAAAATGCTACCAAAATGTGTGCTGGTGGTTTGTAACTAAAACCCACAGTCTTGAATGACCATCATAACATCTAGCAGTATTTTATTTTTTTTTTATTTTCGTTTTTCTAATAAAAAGGTGTCATATTCAGACAAGCAAAAAAATCCAAAACTTATGACCACAAAGAACTTAAAACTATAAATTAGAGCATTTCTGTTTATAACACAACATATGGGTAATACAAGTCCTGCAATTACAGCACTTTACCATTAATATGTATTTACAAAACTCTGTTAATTAACAAAGGATTTACTCTTTGAGGGAAAACAATATCTGCTCTAATTTTAATTGTAGAGAGTCAACAAATTTATGCGAGCGGTTTTACAGTGGCAGCTACAGTATATATTAGCACTTGCAAAAAACTATACAGAATTGGATGACGAAAATGTTTGTGTATTGAATACACAATTAATTTTTTTGAGGAAATTATAAAGTTGCAAACATTAGTTCTGCTAAAAACTATAACCCACCAAAAAATTGTTCGAATTTCAAAAGCAGTGTAGACTTTATTCCCGTGAGGCATCGATGGAAATGCTTAAATTGTTTGCATAAAAAAACACGGCTGATTATTATTTCAGCAGTTCAAAATAGAAAACAAATTTATTTCAATAGTAATTTTATTTTACCCTTTTACTCTCTCTGCGTGGAACTCGGTCTGGCAGATAGTTCGAGGTAACTAAGACTTATACTGGATGCGAAGCTTTCTGGTTCCATAATATTTAATTGAGACTGCCTGGGGCATCATCAGCCATATATTGTTTGTAAAAGGACCATTGGCAGTACCTAGAGCATAGATTCGAGGATATTTAGTTTATATGATTGTAAAACCAATTCTTATGTACTTACAAAGCTTTGGTATGATGGAATGTCCTGGAAAGCGCTGCACTGCTATTTGAATGCGAATCTAATCGTTGAATGCTCAGACTAAGTGATATTATTACAACGGAGACATCTTCTTAGAACTTTTAATATTGTAAGCTTTTGAAGGACTTTTACACATATCGATCGATGATTCGACAGTCTTATTTTCAAATAATGATAAATCTAAATCACATACACACAATCTTCTGTAACTTTCATTACTTTAAAATTGGGATATTAACTTTTTATATCTTATCAAAATCATATTTTAATTTTGGATTTTCTAAAAAGTTCTTAAGTGTTGAGTAAGCTGTTTTTATACCCTTCACACAGTGAAAAAGGGTATATATAGGTTTGTCATTCCGTGTGAAATTTCTACAATTTTCATTTCCGACCCCATAAAGTATATATTTTCTGAAAGCTTATGAATAGGGGAGTCGACTAAGCTCTGTCAGTCTGTCCGTCTGACCGTCGGTCCGTGTGTATGTTGAAATCAACTTTTTGAAGCCCCCCGATATCGCTTGGACCCGGGTGAGGTATTAAAATATCAGAAATATTCGGGAGTAGATCGGTATTGACAATCATAAACGTCGGTTCATAAACAACTGAGATATGAGCAAAAACCCACGACCACCTCGATTTTTTTTCACAAAAACAACATTACAACAACAACATACATACATACAAACGTGTATACTGGTTAGAGAAAACGTGGCATCGAATCCCAGCTGAGTCAAAAAAAAATTTTTTTTAATTTATTTAAAATTTTTTTTAAAATTTTTTTTTTATTTTTTTTAAAATTTTTTTTTTATTTTTTTTTATTTTTTATTTAATATATTATTTATATTTTTATTATATTTTTTTTTTAATTTTTTTTTTTTAATATTTTTTTTATTTTTTTTTTGTTTTATATATATTATATATATAATAATTTTTTTTTTAAATTTTTTTTTTTTAATTTTTTTTAAAAATTTTTTTTAAAATTTTTTTTTTATTATTTTTTTTTTTTTGTTTTTTTTTAACATACATACGAGAATTTATAATTTTACAATGGGATGTTTTTATATATGTATGTACGTATTTCATATGGGATGAATGGTGACACAAACTACTGTTATTGCACGACTACACGTTGTGAAGGGTATATAAGATTCGGCACGGCCGAATATAGCACTTTTACTTGTTTCTTTCTTGTATTGTAGGAAGAGTTTTTCCCAATTCAGCACTTAATTTGCAATCCATTTTTTAAATTTCTTTGATCATAAATGAGAGGGCAGCATCGGCTTTATATAAATTCACATTAATGCGGCAAAGGGCTTTAAATATTAGTTTTACTGGGTTTAAAATAACTATTATTTATTTAAGTACAGCAAATTATTTATGGTAATTTGGAATCTGTTAATGTCTTTTTAATTCACAATTCACAAAATTGGCTGCATATACCAAGAATTATGTTCCATCTTGTTTTGCAATCGGAAGTTAGTTTCAATTCCTTTCCTTTATTTTCTGTAACATATTTTTGCAAAACTTAATTTTTTGTTGCCGATTTTCAAAACATTTTTAAATGTTTTTATGACTTTTTCAATAAGTAGTTTAATGTGAAATTTATCAGTGAGTTTGTAATTTGTTTCAATAACCCAAAACTCAATGAAGTCCTGTTTTTGTTCATTAACATCATTTTATTACGATGCTTCATTTTTACTTGCACAACTAAGGCGTTGTAAAAATATCAATAATTGCCAGATGAATTCCAGATGATAGTTTTTCCAATTTTCAGCATTGTAGAATATATGTCTATTGTGAAGCCTACTATATCACTACAGAGTGATACAACAAAATCACCTAACCGTTTCTCTAAAAGTTGAATGGAAATCACTGCCAGAATAATAAATAATATACCGGGTGTCCCAACTAGAAAGCAATTTTTAAATTTGGCGCCATTCGAAGTGTCATTGTTTGACATTTGAACAATTGTTATTGTTTGCTAGTAGAAGGTACGAGGTTAGTAAAAATGGAGCGCTACAAGAATGAACAACGCATTCTCATTGTGAAATTGTTTTACCAAAATGGTGAAAGTTTTGCGGCTACAGTTCGCAAATTGCGATCAATTTGGGGTCACAATAATGCTCCAAAAGAGTCAACTGTAAAGAGATTAATGGATAAATTTGCCGAAACTGGGTCTGTTAGTGATGTAAAGACAACAACGCGCCTTCGACCAGGTCGATCGACCGAAAATGTCGCAGCTGTACGTGATGATGTCGCTCAAACTCCATCCAGGCAGGTCAAGCGCAAACAGTCAATGGTGTTCGGAATCGTGAAATGATAACCAGTTTTTTCTTGCCTAGAGTTGAAGAAATGTCATGTGGTTTCAACAAGATGGCGCCACATGTCATACAGCCAGAGAAACAATTCAATTGCTGCATCAGTCATTTCCCGGTCGTGTTATTTCGCGTTTTGGAGACCAGAATTGGCCGCCTAGATCGTGTGATTTAACACCCTTAGATTTTTTCTTTGGCGTTTTTTGAAGTCGATGGTTTACGCGAATAAGCCGACGACGACTCAAGCCTTAAAAGAGGAAATTGGACGCTGTATTAATGAAATACCGCAGCATTTATGCAAAAAGGTCATTGAAAATTTCATTAAAAGATCGCGCGTGTGCCAGCAAAGCCCCGGCGGCCATCTGCACGATATATTGTTCCATACATAACCTCATTCTGTCTACTTTACGATATAATAAAGTTTCATGATTTTTTTTTTAATATCTGTGTTTTATTTAAAATTTATAAATTGCGTTCTAGTTGAGACACCCTTTATAAACTTTTATATTAATCATTCTAATTTAGAAAAAATCGTGATTCCCGGGATTTTTAAAAGAATTTGTAAATCCCGAAAATCCCGGAATTTTCATTTCTAGTATCTACAAAACGGATAGATTAGCGCAATATAAAAAATAAATTTAAATCCATGATAACCGCTACTACAAAATGACGATCAAGAAATTTATAAATGGGTCATATCTGGTATTTCAAAATTTAACCTCTTTATCCCCCTCCCCCTATCATTGATATCAAATGAAATGAGCTTGTCTAGTAAAATACAGTGAACTATGAAAAAGTAAAAATCCAAAATGACGTCCTATTTTAAATGGCGAATATATGAGTAAAATATAGTAGTTTCGACTTTGTCCCCTTTAACCCCCACAATACAGGTATCAAATAAGTGGGCTCGACCTTTAGCAAACAGTAAAATATTAAAGAAATATAAAATCTAAGCTGTTGTCTGAAGCAATATGGCAGATATTTTTTACCCAATCAATACGGGTATCAAATTTACTTAGTACAAATTCGAAATCAAAGATGACGTCGAAAATAATAAAGAAAATGGCGTATTACATGAAATCTAAAATCTAGGATAAGCTACAATGTGGTGATTATACATGTGTATAAGATTGGGTTAATACACTAACTGATTTGGCACATTATCTATATTTGGACATAATCTACATCTTTAGTATTTGTTAGTTTTTTTTTTTTTGAATAAAATCATTTAACTATAATTATTTCTTATTTTAAAATTTTATTTTTTTAGTTAAGCCAATCTAATGCTACACAGTTTTTAACACGGTGCGAAGCTTTCACTAGGGTGAAGCCAAAAAAATTGTGAATTTTTTTTTTGTGAAATAATTTGCAGTAACTTTAGCCCAATTCATGATGAGCGACGATACAAAAAAGTAATTTGCTTCTGGAATACCAAGCATCTACATGACATTTTCCACTCAAAACCACTGCATGGTGCGTCGGAGGTGTTATAGGGTCTAACTTTTGTAGGGTTTACACAGAGTACCAAGGCTACTATGACTGCAGAGCGATAAAATCTTATTGCTGAAAGTTGTTGAATTGTGACTGGAGGGCATGTGGCTTCAACAGCTCGGTACAATTGTTGCAGCTCGCACGATAATAGACATTTTGAAGAGTGCAATTCTGGCTCCCTAATGTGTTCCTTTGAAACTTTTCAGTGAGTGAAGATACAGTCAAATTTAGGAATTTTTCAAGACATGGGTCTAAGAATGTGAATAAACCACAGATTTTAGAGCAGAATCATCAACAAGAGTGTTAGAATGTAGCTCCCGAAGCTGTTAACAATATTATTGGAAACCTCATAAAAAGTTTTTGGTCTTTCTTGTATAAGGAATTATTTTTTTTTTATTTAATTAAATATGCCACTCTCTTCAATTATAACTGCTTAAAAAATTTTTGTTTGTGATTCAAATATTAGCTTTGCTTAAAGATTCAAAAATTGTCCTATTAAAATAACTAAATTCTTGTACCTTTTAAAACCCGCCTTTTTTTCATTGTTTTAAAAATTCCTTATTCATCTATATATATAAAAGTGAAACTCTGTGTGTGTGTGTGTGTGTTAGCTATAGACTCCGAAACTGTAAAACCGATCGGGCTCAAACTTGGGCAAGTTGTTGTACACATACTAGGGAGTGTTTATGGGTGAAAAAAAGTGGGCGGAGCCACGCCCATAAAAAATTAGTTATCAGTTTTAGCTACTTGCACTTGACCGATTTTTTTGAAACTTTGCACACATATCGAGCTGTCATGACTAAATAATTTCGTGATAAGAAAAGTGGTCGGGGCCACGCCTCTAAAAAAGTTTTAATTTTAAGGTACTTGCACTGGACCGATTTTTCTGAAACTTTGCACACATATTGAGCTGTCATGGCTTTATAATTCCGTGATTGAAAAAGTGGGCGGGGCTACGCCCATAAAAAATTAGTTATCAGTTTTAGCTACTTGCACTGGACCGAATTTTCTGAAACTTTGCGAAAATACTGAGCTGTCATGACTTTACACTTTCGTCATTAGAAAAGTTGGCAGTTCCACGCCCATTAAAAAATAGGTATCATTTTGGGGTACTTGCACTGGACCGATTTTTCTGAAACTTTGCACACATATTGAGTTGTCATGACTATACAGTTTCGTATTTAGAAAAGTGGGCAGCGCCACGCCCATAAAAAAAAATTATAGTTTTTAGGTTTTTGCACTTGATATTCAATAAAAATTCAGAATGCAAATTGATTCATTAAGGGGCGTAGCAACGCGCGCCGGGTTTGGCTAGTATTAAATAAAATTTACAATTGTATTATTATCAGTGCTCTTTAAGCATTATAGAGATTAAACTTTGAAAAATTTTAAAAATTATTCTATAACTATTAAATAGTCATCGAAAACAAAAATCAATATGAAAGACCCTAGTTTTAAGGCCCGCCTTAGAAATGCTCAAATATTAAAACACTTTCTTTTATAAATAGCAAAGAAAACGGATACAACTCCGATATGACACATTCGCAAACCACATTAATTTTTTTAAGTGACACTAATTGCAGAAATTTAAAAAAAGAAAAATATTTATGCCAACTAAGATTCCCATAAAAATGTCGTAAAATTTTTTATAGTTTTATATTTTATTCGACAAAAACTCATAAAATATTTAACAACTTTTTAATGTCACAAACGTACATGCACGCTAATGAACCATGACAAGGATCTAAAAAATATGAATATTAAATCAAACACACAACACCATAATTAACACCATTATTTGCAAAAATTATATAATTCAAATGCAAAACCAACATACAACAACACATAACAACATTAAATGGTAAAGTGAAACATAGAGAAATTTATGCATAAAAAACTGCAAGAGAAAAGAAACACAAATACAGTCTATAAAAGCATTATAAAAAAGTCATAAAAACTAGGTTTTGTCTGAGCAACACAAACAGCCGAGTAGACACACGGTGAGATGAGATGCTGTTGCTGCTGTTTGTTTTGGGGGTTGCCTTGACATAAACATGGTCAATTGTGAGACATAAAAAATAAGAGATAATGCAAAAAAAATCGTGTCACAAAATGAGTGACAGACTCATAAAAATGCAAACAATTCTATGATGAGAACTTAAGTCTTCCAAAAATAAGAAAAAAAGGTTTCTAACGATTACTTTTCAAATATGTGGTTTGTGCTAATAAGGAAATTGTAAAAAATTTTATGACTTTTTGTTTTATTTTAATAATTTTAAACGACTTTGCCAAATATCCCTTCCATAGCCCTAAACATTCTTTAAGTAACATCTGTTTGTTGGAAACTTACTTCACAAAACACATTTACTTCTTTCTTTTGCGAATAATTTTGGCTAATCAGGCATTACAAATTATATGTTTTAGTCTAAAAGCAAAATTATGAAATATTCAAAATAATGCAAAATTGTAGGATTTCCTTTTACATCAGTTCCTGTCAATATTTTGATTAGCATGCAATTTTGAAATACATATCCTTTTGTTTTCACTCGCCATTTATGTGCTCATTCAGTTGCCTTTGGTTATTGAGCTCTTGTTTTGTTAGCAATTGTATAACACAATTCAACATATGTATGTATAGAAAATAACTCACTGACCAATTGTCAGAATTTTTGTACAGCTGCTTTATATTTTAAAACTCGTTACTGTGCCATAAAACAATTATCCTTACAATTATTAGAAAAATATTATTTTATATGATTATTGGAAAATCATAGCAATGTTTGTAGAAGTCAAAAAAAAGCAATTATGATGGGCTGATTTGATTTCAATTTGCATATGCTCTGAAATAACAATTCATACTTTATTTTGAGGAAAAGAAAACAAAAATTAAACAAAAATTTTAAGTTAAATACAAAGCAGAACTAGAGATAATATGTAACAAAAAATATTTAAAGTATTTATTGCTGGTAAAAATTTTAATAAAATTCATTGCTTACTTAAAAAAATTAAAAAAGGAAAACATGTTAAAATTATTTTTGTAATATTTTTCCTTATAATTTACAAAAACTAAATACACCACAACTTGTAGTTTTAGCATCTCTATCTAATCGCAGAACTAATTCTTTAGTAATTGCTGTAGTTAAGGCTGCCCCCATATATCCTTTTTTTTAAATAATTTTTTTTTAATAAATTGTCAAGAAAATATTATAAGCCACAATATTTAAATTTTTTTTATAATATTGTATTTAAAAAAAAATTTGAGCAATTTAATATTGATACGCTTAAGTCTTACACTACAACTTGTACATTTGAGTTCTTTAAAGAAACATATACAAATTTTTTAAATTCCTCATATCGTTTAGCTTCTTTCCATATATCCTTAATTTTTTAGAATTTAGTTTATGTTTAAAAACAAGTATTATTTATTCTAAAATATGTGTTATGATTTAATTTCAATTGATTTATAACATATATATATATATATATTTTTTTTTTTTAATTTCTTTATAGAAAAAAAATGCTAAATTTGAAAAATATTTTAAAATAACTAACCTACAACTTGTAAGTTTAAGTCCTTTATGCTAATATAAAACAATTATTTTATTTTGTGTTTTAGTTTATATGCTCATCATATATCCTTTTTTTGGAAATATATTAAGAGATTCTTTAACCCACAATTTGTACAATTTTACTTACATACTGTATTATTTATTCTAAAATATGTGCTATGATTTAATTTAATTTATAATATATACATATATGGGCATGTCGAATATGACATTCGTACGCATTTAACATTATTTTATTTTACGCCAAAACATTATTTTATTTTGACAAAACGCGAAGCTTATAGGACTTGATTAGCACTATAATTAGTGCTCAGTTTGACTTTAACCAATTGTTCGTTTTTAAGATAATTACAGAAAACCAAGACATTCGCATGCGACGAAAATAGAAGTCGCTTTCAAAGTAAACAAATCAAACGAAGATTTCATCGATAGCTGAAGGAATATTTTTAAAATATTTTGCATTGATGTGTCTTAATAATGTTATTTATTTTATTAAAATAATATTAAGTAGTTTATTTTTATTTAATTTTAATCACTGTCGCACGCGACATGACGCATACGACATTTTGTTCCATCATACTTTTTGAGTTTATTTTTTTTTAAGTTTTATATAATTAGACTTACATAAAATTATTATAAATGATTTTTCTATATATTCAATATATATATACAAAAATTATAAACTTAACAAAATAACTTCAATAAAGAAAAAAAATACGTGTATTGTATGCAACTTAACTGACAATAGCAATACTAATGGCAAATAAAGTTTTTTTTAAGGAATATGTAGTCCTAGCTGTTTTTAGCTGTTGGTCAACGCAACAAAACGAATGCAACTGGGATATATCTGGAATGCTACTCACTTCCTGCTTTGACGTGCGTATGGCATTTCATTTTCTAAAAGTCTTTCGCTCCTCTCCCGTTGTCTTATGCGATTATATTTTCGTTTCTCTTGAATTATATACATATTCTTTACCTTCAGCTAGTGCTCCCCACGTCTGTCTACTTTTCTGCCTTCTTTCCTTATTTTTTAACTTATAGGTTTGTAATTTTGTTTCATCATTAACCTTTAACCTTTTTCTCCTCCGTTTGCAGTTGGCTTTATATTTTCAACGTTATTTTTGCTTATCTACATTCACAAATTTTATATTTTGTATTTACATATTCAAATAAAGACATTTTCGAAACAAAAATAATTTGGAATTTATACATTATACACTTACAATGTCGCACGCTACAAATCTGAATACGTAAAGAGAGCAAAGCGCTGATTATTTTGCGGATTTTTTTTTTTAAATTTGATTTGCGATTATAATGTCCTGTTGCTACTAAAATTTGATGCGCATTGTACACATACCTTCGACTCACTGATAAAAAATGTTCTATTTCAATGTCGTACGCTACATCGAAACATACGATAAAGCAAAACAAAATTTATCGTAATTGGTAATGGCATCATTCCTTTTATATTTTTATTATATTCTTTAAAGGTTAACCGATATTTTACAGAAAAAATATCATTACATAATGGCTCTCATTAAGATAATTAAACAAAACAAAACATCCAATGAAAATGTTTACAACAGAACTTTTGCACTTGCTCGACTTTGCATTCGTATATTTCAAAATACATATGTTATAAATAAATAAAAAATTTGTTTATACATATTACATAAATTTGATAGATCCACTGTAAACATATGTTAAAACAACATTCTTTTTTAGACTTTGCTTTTTTTGACTGCGGTTGACATTTCTGTAGAAATGCCCATATATATTTTTTAAATTTTTTTATAGAAAAAATATGCTAAATTTGTAAAAAGATTTTTAAATAACTTACCTACAACTTGTAGCTTTAAGTTCTTTATGCTAATGTAAAACAATTATTATATTTTGTGTTTTAGTTTAGACGCTCATAATATATCCTTTTTTGGCTATATGTTAAGAGTTTCTTAAAACCACAGTTTTTACAATTTTACTTACAAACTGTTAATTAATTAAGGATTTTTAATTATCAATGTCGATCTTGGAAGGAATTTAATAACTTTTATGTGTTTTTATCAGTTTGGAAAACTTTTAGGAAAAAAAACTATTGAATTTTTAGGCAAATCTGTATGGTTTTCCAGTAGAAAATATTACTCGGCTTACGAGAATTTTGCTATAGATAAAGAAACTTGGTTTTTAAAAACTTTTTTAAGAAAAGGTAACTTGGTTTCGACAACTTTTCTAAAGAGAAAGTTATTCGATTCCTGACAAGTTACTCGGTTCCTAGCAACTTTCCTACGAATAAATTATTTGCTTTCTGTCAACTTTTCTACAGAAGAAGTTAGTCGAATTTCTACAACTTTTTTATAGACAAGGAACCTCTATTTGCGACAACCTTTCTACTCAGTTGCCGACAACTTTTCTTAAGAGGAAGTTACTCGGTTCCCTACAACTTTTCTTTAGAGGAAGTTACTCGGTTCCCGACAACTTTTCTATAGAAAAAGTTACTCGGTTCCCGACAACTTTTCTATAGAAAAAGTTACTCGGTTCCCGACAACTTTTCTATAGAAAAAGTTACTCGGTTCCCGACAACTTTTCTATAGAAAAAGTTACTCGGTTCCCGACAACTTTTCTATAAAAAAAGTTACTCGGTTCCCGACAACTTTTCTATAGAAAAAGTTACTCGGTTCCCAACAACTTTTCTATAGAAAAAGTTACTCGGTTCCCAACAACTTTTCTATAGAAAAAGTTACTCGGTTCCCGACATCTTTTCTATAGAAAAAGTTATTCGGATAACGACAACTTTTCTATGGAAAAAATTACTCGGTTCTCGACAACTTTTCTATGGAAAAAATTACTCGGTTCCCGACAACTTTTCTATAGAAAAAGTTACTCGGTTCCGGACAATTTTTCTATAGAAAAAGTAACTCGGTTTATGATGACTTTTCCATAGAAAAAGTTACTCGGTTTACGATGACTTTTCCATAGAAAAAGTTACCCGGTTCCCGATGACTTTTCTATAGAAAAAGTTACTAGATTCCCGACAACTTTTCTATAGAAAAAGTTATTCGGATAACGACAACTTTTCTATGGAAAAAATTACTCGGTTCCCGACAACTTTTCTATGGAAAAAATTACTCGGTTCCCGACAACTTTTCTATAGAAAAAGTTACTCGGTTCCCGACAACTTTTCTATAGAAAAAGTTACTCGGTTCCCGACAACTTTTCTATAGAAAAAGTTACTCGGTTCCCGACAACTTTTCTATAAAAAAAGTTACTCGGTTCCCGACAACTTTTCTATAGAAAAAGTTACTCGGTTCCCGACAACTTTTCTATAGAAAAAGTTACTCGGTTCCCGACAACTTTTCTATAGAAAAAGTTATTCGGATAACGACAACTTTTCTATGGAAAAAATTACTCGGTTCTCGACAACTTTTCTATGGAAAAAATTACTCGGTTCCCGACAACTTTTCTATAGAAAAAGTTACTCGGTTCCGGACAATTTTTCTATAGAAAAAGTAACTCGGTTTATGATGACTTTTCCATACAAAAAGTTACTCGATTTACGATGACTTTTCCATAGAAAAAGTTACCCGGTTCCCGATGACTTTTCTATAGAAAAAGTTACTAGATTCCCGACAACTTTTCTGTAGAAAAAGTTACTCGGTTTCCGACAACTTTTCTGTAGAAGAGTTTCTTGGTTTACGACAACTTTTCTATAGAAGAAGTTACTCGGTTCATAGCAACTTTTCTATGGAAAAAGTTACTCGGTTGCCAACAACTTTTCTATAGAAAAAGTTACTCGGTTCCCGACAACTTTTCTATAGAAAAAGTTATTCGGTTCCCGACAACTTTTCTATAGAAAAAGTTACTCGGTTCCCGACAACTTTTCTATAGAAAAAGTTAGTCGGTTCCCGACAACTTTTCTATAGAAAAAGTTACTCGGTTCCCGACAACTTTTCTATAGAAAAAGTTAATCGGTTCCCGACAACTTTTCTATAGAAAAAGTTAATCGGTTCCCGACAACTTTTCTATAGAAAAAGTTAATCGGTTCCCGACAACTTTTCTATAGAAAAAGTTAATCGGTTCCCGACAACTTTTCTATAGAAAAAGTTACTCGGTTCCCGACAACTTTTCTATAGAAAAAGTTATTCGGATAACGACAACTTTTCTATGGAAAAAATTACTCGGTTCCCGACAACTTTTCTATGGAAAAAATTACTCGGTTCCCGACAACTTTTCTATAGAAAAAGTTACTCGGTTCCGGACAATTTTTCTAGAGAAAAAGTTACTCGGTTTATGATGACTTTTCCATAGAAAAAGTAACTCGGTTTACGATGACTTTTCCATAGAAAAAGTTACCCGGTTCCCGATGACTTTTCTATAGAAAAAGTTACTAGATTCCCGACAACTTTTCTATGGAAAAAATTACTCGGTTCCCGACAACTTTTCTATAGAAAAAGTTACTCGGTTCCGGACAATTTTTCTACAGAAAAAGTTACTCGATTCCCGACAACTTTTTTATAGAAAAAGTTACTCGATTCCCGACAACTTTTCTATAGAAAAAGTTACTCGGTTCCCGACAACTTTTCTACAAAAAAAGTTGCTCGGTTCTTAGCAAAAAGTTACCCGGTCCCTAACAACTTTCCTACAGAAGAGTTACTTGGTACCCAAAAAATTTTCTATAGAAAAAGTTTCTTGGATTTCTTTCTACAACCTTTCTATAGACAGGGAACCTCTACTCTACTCTACTCGGATCCCGACATCTTTTTTAGAGAAAAAGTTACTCGATTTCCGACAACTTTTCTGTTTGGGAAATTGCTTAGTCATCGAAAATAAAGACATGTGCTCATCAAATTTTTCACAGTTTAAAAAAAATTGCTCTTATTTAAACAGTTTTTTTTTGCATAAAAGCATTGAAATATTTTCTGTATTTTTTACGTTACTTCTATACAAAAAATGGTTGACGATCTTTTGGGTAAATCAATCATATATCTAGTTAGCGAAAAAATCTACATATCAAAATTCTTAATTTCTAGCAGCTGTGTTTCTTTTTTTTTACTGATTTCTTAAAACATATTGTTCTTTTTTTCGATTTTAAGGTAAAAGGTGTCAAATTGAACGCCTTAACAGGACTGTTCCTTTTGTACTTTTTAAATTTTTTTACAATAAAAATGATCTTGTTACACATTTTAAAGCCGTAATTTGCTTGCGTTCTTAAGGCATTGTGTTGATTAATTTAACAAAAACCTCTCATCAATGAATGTCAAATCATTTGCCTTGTGCTATATAAAGAAAATATGTCCTTTTTTTAGGAAACACAAACTGCCCCAGAAAAAAATTAAGTAATTTCACATGAATTATGTGACAATTGCCCAAAATTTAGAGCACATTTAACAAGGTTTTTTATGTTGTCTGCAGAGACAAATACATAAAAAAAAACTAAATCTTGTTAGTTATAAAAAATCAGCATAAAAATTGCATAAAAACTAATTAAATTTTAAAGGAAAGTATCCCTTGTTTTCAGAGAAAAGTTTCAACCCCAATATTTTTTGCTCAATACAATATGTCCTGGTTTGTATGTGTTAGTTGTGGTCATATTCCAACACTTCATAAATTTCAATATTAATGATTCTTAACTTAAAAAAGAAAAAAGAAAATATTATATAAATTTTTCTTCATTAATCTTGCGTTGTGAAAAGGTAAATGATTATTTATAAAATCTTTTCTTATTGTAAAAGATCGTAAAATTTTAGTAAAATAACTGATTTCCTATATGTCTTATTGCGGTCAGTTGCCATTGGTTAGGAGTTTGAATTGTTTTTTTTTTTTCTGTCAGGACAACTTTAATTCAATTATATTTTTCCACTTGGTTGATTTCCCTCTCTCTCTCTCTCTCTCTCTCGCTCTTTCATTTGTTCATTATTGTATAATCCTCATAAATAAGATTCAAATGAGATTTTATCTGTCGTTATTTTATTACTGTAATAATAAAAACTGTCTAATAACTTCATTAAAATGTATTTTATATATCAGTTCCTTTTAAGGTCCTTTGGTGGCATATAGTTAAGATTACAATATTATTGTTCATTTCCATGCATCACAAAGAAAAAAACCGAACATGGGAATTTATGTAAATTTTTTAGTTAAGTCTGTTACTCTAGTTCTGTTTCGTATGCCCTAATTAAAAATTAGTTTTGTTTCGTTTGAACTAATATCACATAACAGTTCAAGATCTTATCTAGTATATCAAATACAAAACATATATAATAGAGTTATAATAGAGTTGTAATAACGTTTTTGTTGTGTTGTTAAGCAGGTGAGTTTAGGGTTCGGTAGTTACTGTTGAAAGGATATGCTTGAAGTGTTAATTATAGGTTGTCTATTTGACAAACTAAGTTATGAGGTTTTAAATGCAAATTACACAAAAAGGATAAAGATATAAATAATATTTATAGAAAACGATATATATATTATAAATACTAAGGAATATAAAAGTACAAAATCTACAGCAAAACTTGTAGATTATGGTGCTTTATAAAGAAATCAAAAAACAATTAATGAACGTAATATCTTATATCCGTACTCCATATATCCTTTTTTGGATTGTTAAAATATTGTTAACCAATGTTAAGGTAATAGATAAAATAATTTTAAAATATTTAACTGTCGAAAAAATATTTTAAATATATCATTTTGCAACTTGAGATTTTCATTGCCCTAAAGTAATTACTTTAAAACATATTAATGATTTATAAACATTTTTAAAAAATAATAATATTCTTTAGAAAGTCACAGCAACTTTTACTTACTTTTTCGCACTTTGATTGCCACTTTTTTGAAACCAATGCATATTGATTTTACATAAGGGGTAAAAGAAATATACGTGTACCTCAGGATAACTTGTCGGTATCATCAAATAGCAAGGATAATTGTTTCTTTCTAAATGCTGGTAGTGAGAATTGTGTTTAATCGGCACAAGCAAAGCGTGTGAAAAAATCAAAGAAATTATTAAAAGAAATTAGATCAAAGATCGATATCATTATGTCACACTTAATAATTACAATAATTAATTTAAAATAGTTTAAAGAGGAAACTGTCGTTGGTGGAAAAATTTGCAAATTTAAAAGGATTTGCTTTTTGTTAACTTTGCTAAATTGAAAGGATATTATTTTTTGACTTCACCAATATTCTAGGTATTGATATCGAAAATTCAAATACCCGAACTATGATGCTTAAGAGGACGCTGTTTTAGAAATATTAATAAAACATATTCCGCTATTGGTGGAAGCATTTGCAACTATAATATTCTTTTTTTACTACCAACAGAAGGAACTGTGGTGTATGAAGAAATATATCACCTTAAATCACATCTACCGTAAACTTGAAGATAGAATCAACATCGGTTCCTTTTTAATTGATATTGGCGCCTCATGACGGCACCATATCACATACTTATTTCGCATATTATATCAATACCTTCTAGTTTGATCCTAAACATAATAATACTGGCTCTCTGATTTTTGTAGTCATTACTGATGAACATTAGTTTCGGCATTCTATTTATTTTATCATACATTAACAGTGAAAACAAATGGACCTACAAGACCTATGAGCAAATTGTTGACTTAGACACAAAATGTTTATGTTTTTAAAAATTTAGTCAACAAGAAACTTTTTATATAAAAGAGTTATCAGTAGCTGAGCAACTATTTCCATATAAAAGTTGCCAGTAGTTAAGAAACTGTTTCTATAGAAAAATTGTCATTAGCTAAGCAACTTTTTCTATAGAAATATGACAGTACCTGAGCAACATTTTGTATACAAAAATTGTCAGTAGCTTAGCAGCTTTTTCTATTGAAAAGTTGTAAGTAGCTGAGAAACTTTTTTTTGTAGAAAAGTTGTCAGGAGCTGAGCAACTCTTTTGCTATAGAAAAGTTGTCAGCAGCTGAGCAACTTTTTTCTATAGAAAAGTTGTCAGGAGCTGAGCAACTCTTTCCATAGAAAAGTTGTCAGGAGCTGAGCAACTCTTTCCATAGAAAAGTTGTCAGTAGCTGAGCAACTTTTTTTCTATAGAAAAGTTGTCAGCAGCTGAGAAACTTTTTTTCTGTAGAAAAGTTGTCAGAGCTGAGCAACTCTTTTGCTATAGAAAAGTTGTCAGCAGCTGAGCAACTTTTTTTCTATAGAAAAGTTGTCAGGAGCTGAGCAATTTTTTTTCTATAGAAAAGTTGTCAGCAGTTGAGCAACTTTTTTCTATAGAAAAGTTGTCAGGAGCTGAGCAATTTTTTTTCTATAGAAAAGTTGTCAGCAGTTGAGCAACTTTTTTCTATAGAAAAGTTGTCAGTAGCTGAGCAACTTTTTCTAAAGAAAAGTTGTCAGTAGCTGAGCAACTTTTTCTAAAGAAAATTTGTCAGTAGCTGAGCAACTTTTTCTAAAGAAAAGTTGTCAGTAGCTGAGCAACTTTTTCTTTAGAAAAGTTTTCAGCAGCTAAGCAACTTTTTTCTATAGAAAAAATGTTAGTAGTTGAGCAACTCTTTTTCTATAGAAAAATGTCTGTATATGAGCAGATTCTTCGTTAGGAAACTTGTCAGTTACTGATCAACATTTTCTATATAAAATACTCCAGAAACTGAACAACTATTTTCTCAAGAAATTTGTCAACAACTCACTAACTTTTTTATAGAAAAGTTGTCAGTAAAACAGTCTGAGTAGTAAATGAGCAGATTCTTCTTTAAAAAAATTGTCAACAACTAATCAAATTTCTATAGAAAAGGTGTCAGAAACTGAGAAACTTTTTCTCTGTGAAAGTTATCAATAACACAGCAACTTTTTTATAGAAAAATTATCAAAAACACAGTCAGTAAGTGAACAATAGTTTCTTAAGGAAAGTTGTCAGTAACTGAACATTTTTTTTTCTCAGGAAAGTTGTCAGCAACTGAGCAGCCTTTTTGTGCAGGAAAGTTTTCAGAAATAGAGCAATTCTCCCTACAGAAATACTATGAAGAAATGAGCAACTGATTTTTTAAAAAATCCAGTGAGTAATTGAGCAATTTATGCTTAACCAGCTTATCATTAACTGTGCCATTTCCCAATGGAATAGCTAAGAAGAAAATTTAAATTAAAGAACCGGTTTTGAATCCATGACATCATTATCTCTTTTACTTTTAAAATTATAAAGTATTTAGGAAATTGTTGTCTTCAATTACATACAGAACTTATGCAAACAATTTCATCTCAATCTGTCAAAATGTATCAATATCAATAAGAAACTTATTACTCATAGTTACAAGGATACAGCAAAAATATCAAAGAGTTGACAAAAAAAAACATAATAAGATCAAAGAGTTTTTCATAAAATATAAAAAAATCTCTGATTACAAAAAATGTATACAAAAATACAAACATACATTGTTAAAGAAGGATAATCAAAACAAGTTGAGGAATCGATCAAATAGTTTAAATACAGTTATGTAAATTTTCTTATTGAAATGGTGAAAGTAAGACAAGTCGAAACAAATTTTCTTGAAGGTTGTAGTCTCTTAAGCAAAAAGCACACCAGGAATAAAATGTAAATTCATTAAAAAAAAACATATGCCACCCTTAAGTCATGAGTGTTGTGAACATAGTGTTTCTGAATAGTGAGAGTATGTGTAGTGAATACATTACCCCAGAATTTTTAGTTTTTTTTTTTAACCTTTTTTTTTTGCCTCACCTCTGCATTATTTGTATCCTTTTTGTATTTTTACATGTGTGCATCAAATTAGTAAGAGCTACATACATACACTAAAAATGTGTTTCGTGTACATTTCACTGTCAGAAAGACAAGTTTTTTTTGTTTGTATTTTCTTCCATTTTATTCATAATTATTTCATTTATTAAATTCATTATCCTTTGGCCTCATCCTCCTTTATCTGTCTCATTTGTATGGTTAGGTTTTAATTAAAAAAAACTGATTTTGGGTTGAAAAAATTTGCATTTTTTTGGGCACATTTTCATGCTGTCTGTATGGACTCTTCGCATTGTTAACAGATATATTTTTAATGGCTTGTTGTGTACACAGACACACATTTTTTATGCACTTTTTTTAATAGGAATAAAATACAGAAAAATCTGTTTATTTTTGGTAGACTAATCAAGCTTCAACAAATGACACGGGGAACATTTTTGTGCATTTAAAAGCGCTCACTGCATTTCAGGTTTTTTTCTTTAGAATTTCCGAAAAATATATAGACTGCCAAACAAACTTATATATTTTAAAGGATAAAATAAACAAAACATAAAAATTCTCACCAAAATTTGTTGGCTGCGTTGATTTAGGATTTATTTACAATGACAGTTGCTGGTACAAAAATCTGTGAAAAAAATTAAAACAAGTTTTGCTGCATTTTGGTGATATTTTGTGGAAGTTTTTGTAGAAAAGAACAATAATAAATTTGTCTTTTATAATTTTCTGTCATTTAGACTTAAACACATAAAAGTTCAAGTGTTATTGCTCTCTGGAGTAAAATTAATGTTACAACTGGGACTACTTTTAAGGAAAAAAAGGATACAAACTCAGCAGGATTTTGTACAAGTTACATTTAAAGGAAAAACGGTTTTCTATTTTTTTTCAGAAATAACTTTTTTTTGATATGGACAATACTGAAAATATCATTATTACAAGTTGTGAGCTTCTATGCTATATGTAACCACCAATTTTTATTAACCTTAACAAAAGGTTTTGGTTGTTGGTCATATATCCTTTATTTATAAAGCATTAATTTTCCTAATTTTCATTAATTTTATAGCTAACTAATTATAAAAAAAATGTTTATTAAAAAGATAGTTAAACAAATATTGAAAACAATTTTTTTTTTATTGGAACTGATAATTAAAACTGTTGTGGTGTAAAAAATTAAAACATGTACAATTTTTAATGGTTTAATTCTGCTTCATTTTAGGTAAGAAATGTTTCGAAATCTGATCTTTTAATTAAAATTTTAAAAAGGTTATTGCTTTACAACTTGTAGTTTCATTTCCCCTATGACACTGCCTAATTATTTTTCTACTATGTGCTTGTTTCAAAAAGCGGGTCACATATCCTTTTTTTAACTAGTTTTTATTTTTTGTGCATTCCACCTTTTACCAATTTTAGATTAAAATTACGATTATTTTAAGCTTTTAAATACTCGTAAATATTTTGTACTTTAGACACAAAAATTTTCCTAGCGGAAGGTGTGTTCATATAGCCTTACAACTCGTAGTCTTTAATTCTTAGTAAAATCCTTTCAGCATTTCTTTAATATCTACTTTATTTTAAGAGCCATTCATATATCCTTTTTATATATTTTTTATTTATTTGTACGATTTTGAAGAGAAATCATATTGAAAACTTATGTCTACGAGAAATTACAATTACTATGTAATTACATATTACGATCAGATTATACATATTGATTCTGATATGTATAACCAAGAAACCTTAAAAAATTTTCCATATATTATTACATTACAACTTGTAGTTTGAAGTGTGTTATCTATTACCTACATTTTGATATTCTACCTAGAGTCGGTTTCTTGCACGCCATATATCCTTTTTTAACTTTTAAGAAAACTTAAAGTTTCTTTTTAATGTTGTAAACAACAACTTTAAAACCCTAATTTTTTTTTTAAATTTAAACATTTTATGGTAATGCTTATTAGTTATTAGAATCCTTAAAATTTTTTTAAATAAACTACACAAAAACTCGTTGATTTTAGTGCTTTAGAAGCCACAAAAATTTAAGACCTGTATTTTTAAAAGCTTTCGTGGGCGCCATATATCCTTTTTTAGGACAAAAAAAAATTTTAATTTTAAGGAAATTATTGGCAAATGTTTCTTACATTTTGGAACTCAAAAGTTTATTTTTCGCATTTGTTTTGATTTAGTTGGTAATAATTTGGTTTACTTTTTTACTAAAGAATTACCGCGCTAAGCCGAGGTAGACATATAGCGGATGTCATATTGTCCTTAATAAAGAAGATAATTTCGTTAACATTTCGATCAAAGCTTTTTAATAGCGACGTGCCGTTATTGACAACCCCTTTAGTAATAATTCGAAATTGATGGTGTCTTAGATATGAAACAAATTTTTGTATTCAACTTTTAAAAATGTGCATGCTGGTATTAAAAAAAATACATAAAATATTTTATGAGCAAAAAAAAACTATTAACAAATTGAAAACTTTTATTGGTTACCACAACACTAAGAATCCTTTGGTATCTTCCGTAACATTTGTGAAATTTTTTTTAATGCCTTGTAAATAGTTGTAGTTCTATTGCTTGCCGTACATATCTTTCATTAAAATCTTTATTTAAGGTCAAACTATTACTTGGTAAAAATAAATAAATAATCTGGTTCTTAATTTATTTTTTAAGAATCTAAAGGAAATGTTCTAAAAATTTTTACTTTCAATTTGTAGTTTTAAGTGTGTAAGCTTTGTAATAGGTTTCAAAGTCCTACCTTTAACAGTTTACCAGCAGTTCGTATGTCCTTTTTTTAAATAAACTTTTATTTAATTGGAATATAAGTTCGAACTTTACTATATTTGTTTTTTAAGCCAAGTATTAACAGAAAATTTTTTCTTAAGCTTATATTTTTCCCTCTATCATAATTTTAACAGTAACGCTTTAGAAACTTTTACAAATTTTTACCTCACAACTTGTAGTCATAAGTGTGCTTGATACGTAGTAAATTTTAAACATGGATATCAAATAGTTTTTGGAACGGCCATATATCCTTTTTTCGTAAAACTTTGTTTATTTAAAAAAATCGCAAAATGATACCTCTGCTTAATTTTTATCATCTTAAAATGTTAATTTTACTTATTTTTGGAGATTATCTTGTGCCCTAGTGCTGCTTAGTACACCCTCAGTTTCATATGCTTAATTAAACACTTTATTCATTCTCTGTGTTATAAATTGGCTTATTTTACTTTAAGACTTGTATTAATAACCTGCCATTAATCAGTTAGAAAAAAACTATTGTTGTTTCTAATATAAAACAAACAATTTTCAATCGGTAGCAGTTAAACGTAATCGATCTGGAAGGCTAAGACAGTTGTGCAAATATTTCAACAGAATATTAGTTATGCTCACTACACCTTTAAAAATAACATTTCTAAAGAGACTACAAAAATGTTATAAACAATGATACAGCCAAGCCCAGAAATAAGATCGAAAATGTTGCTAGCTGACAAGCAAATGTCAGAAGAAGATCTAAAAAAAAACTCTTGACATATGATCAAAAGTCATAATCAAAGATCGCATGTATGTATGTAGGGCAATAATCACAAAATTTGTCAACATCATGCTGCAACAAAAAGGGAATACAATGTAATAACATTTTACTACCCCAGATATAGATTCTGTTTTACATTATTCTCTTATATTCTATAAACTAGTGAAGTAGTTCGTAGAATTTTCCTAGAAAAAAAAAACTATTTTGCACTGTCATTTGGTTTTTTGGTTAAACCAAAGAAATCTCTTTGAAAATTTATTTATAGAAAGTTTTGATTAATTATCAAATATTACTTTTTCACACTAAAAAAAATATGCAGCAGTTGTTCTACTACAACTACGCCTTTAGTTCTTCTTTTTTTTTGCTATTTCAACTATAGTCATTATGTATCAGCATCATCCACTTAAGAGTTTTATAGTACATGGCTTTACAATTTATAGATACTCTATTTACGCTGTGCATATTGCAATATTGCAAGGGAAATTCGAGAGCCCTCTTCATTTTTTACGCGTTCATGTCAAATGAATGTCAATTTTTTGACATATGTATGTATGTTAGTTACACTTTAGTCATTTACTCTTAATGTTTGAATGTCAAAAAGTCTACTCCCATTTAACGTTAATTTCATTAGTTTGGTTCAGTGATTTGCAAAATAAATTAAATTAATGAAAGTTAAAGTGATGAAAGCAACATATTTTTTTAATGATTTAAAAAAGTAATAAAATTCTGATAAAGAAAAATTATTACAAAAAAGGAAAGTAAAACATTTAATACTCAATAAAATTTTACAAAAAAAGGATATAGACAAGTTAAAAAATTTATATCGCAGATATATTCAATATCTATTCAAAATAAAACAGTAAATTAAGAAACACTTAAACAACGTTAAATATATAACTAATCATCTTTTGTATTGTACTAGAGTTGCCAAAAAAGGACATATGGCACTCTTGCAAACGCTTTTAAGAAATCGTTTAGTTTTTACACATTTTCATAGATCATTAAAGATTACATGTAGCAGCGAAAAAATTGCCCAGAAAAATCTAACTTTTTAATGGAAAATTAAAGGAAGATTGAATGAAAGTAACTTTTTCAAAAAAATACTGTTTCAGTAATTTTTAAACATGTAAGTAATACATAAAAAATCCCAATTACCTAATAGTGAAATTTTCCCAGAAAAAAAGGATATAAGGCGAACTTGAAAACCACAAGTCGGATTAATTTGATATTAAGTGGCTTTATCAAGCATCACAAACTACAAATCGTACTATGCTCGTTTTCAAAAAACTAATAAAACTTAATGAGAAATCATACATAGAATTTAGAAAAGTCTAAGTTTATAAAAATACATAAAAAACAGAAACAGTGTTACTAAACATTTTCCCCATTTTCTTTAATATCGAAACATACATTTAAAAAGGATATATAGCAAGCTTACACACCGCAGCCGCCAGGCGTTAAATTTTTTAACATATTAAAAAACACTAAATTCTGGATGTTGTAGGAACATAGCTATTTCGAAAAATGCAATATTTGTATCGGAAACACAATGCAAATTTGTTGGAAATCTTACTAAGGTATAAAAACTTATGGCATAAAATAATAAATTTATTATATAACATGTTTTATGCCAACATTTTTTTATCTTCTTATAAAAGGATATATGACGAGCTTAAAAATTGTTACAACCAGCTTGCTAGTTTCCGGCAGAATAGTAGATTTTAACCATCTACGTGTTGTAACATACACAATTTTAGGAAAATTAAAAAATTTACAAAAGTACATAAAAAAATTTAAAAAAAAAGATATTCATAAAAAAAATTATAATTCATAAAATTATCAAAATTAAATATTAAGAGATCTTTTTAACAAAAAAAAAACAAACTTTTCCCATAGAAGGTTACATGAAGATTTAAGGATACTGCCTATGTCCTCGTTATATTGGATTATAAAATATTTTACAAAATTTGAAATGCTAACGAAAACAAACGTAAAAAAGATATAAAAACAAATTAACATAGGAAGCATAATAAAGGAAAGTAATTTTTGAACTTTTTAACAAGGACATATTTCACCTTAACAGTTTTTGAATGAATTAAACTTTTTGAAAACATGGCTCATAGACCGTGCTACGTTTGAGTATCAAGACAAGAAGCTATCATTTCTGTGAGTTCATGGAAGGCAATAATAGATTGATTTTTAGTTTTTTTAGCGCATTACACTTTCCTAAAGGCTTTGCACTAAACTAATGCCTGTATAAGTATGAATAATAATGATGGGATGATATCGACACAAGCAACAAGTAGATAACTCTATAAAAATGTAATAAAAAATTATTTAACCCTATTATTATTTGACCATATTTTACATCCGTTGTAACTAGCCAACGTCGGTGTGACGACGACTTCACTTTAACCAGACCTGGGGGATCTCAATTACATTTCAATTACAATTACATGTAATTTGTAATTGAGGTAGTCTAAATTACAATTACAAGTAATTGTAATTGAAAGTAAGGACTTAACTCAATTACAATAAAATGTAATTGTAATTGAAAAATGTCAATTACAATTACTTGTAATTGTTAATTGAAAATAATCAAATACACATTACATGTAATTGAAATTGAAAATGTTCAATTACTAATTACAAGTAATTGTAATTGTAATTAATCAACAAATAATTACTTGTAATTGAACAAAATTCAATTACATTTTTAAAACCATAAAATAAAACTTAAAATTCTTAAAACGATTTTCTAAATTATATGAAAAAAAAATTGTGTTATTTAAAGCAAATAATAAATTTTTTTAAATTGGTTCTTTGTCTTAATTATTTTTCAATCAGGTATGTGATGAAAAACTATCGATTTCATTTCGATCATTATTGAAATTTCAATTCGGACGTGTTCGTAACATTTTTAAACTGAAAATTATTAAATGGTAAAGACTGGCTTATATAATATGTAATTGATAATTTTTGTAATTAAATACTTTTTTGACAATAAATACTTAAAAAAGTAATGATTACTTGTTTTTTTTTTAATTACTTAATGAAAAATTTTGTTTTCCAATTAAATGTAATTGTAATTGGATTTTTTCCCAATTACAATTACATGTAATTGTAATTGGAATTTTTTACTTCTTTTTCAATTACAATTACGTGTAATTGTAATTGAAAAAATTCAATTACAATTACATGTAATTGTGTAATTATAGGTGTAATTAAATACAAAATGTAATTGAGACCCCCCAGGTCTGACTTTAACTCTTTTTTATAAATTAAAATAATGTTTTCTTTACAAACCCTTACACCGCGTTACAAAAACGAGCATTTGCTATGTCCTATGAACCAAATATACTTTTTCGGAATGGGGAGAAAAAATAAAAATACACGTGTATCGGCAATTTTAATGTACACGTCAGAATTTTTTTTATGTAGTATCCGTCTGTCCGTCTGTGTGAAAGACTTTGGATCGATTTTTAACCCTATTTCCGTGATTTTTTAAAAAATAGATTTTTATAAATTGTCAGATTTTTCTGAAGTTTTTTTTCGAAAAAATTGTTATCGGTTTTTTTGTAACGGTTTCAGTTTGTTAGAAAACCGAATTTTTTTATTAATTTTTTTATATTAAAATTAAAAATTGTTACATTAAAAATTTCAATGGTTTTAAAGAAACTTAGGCCTTTTATTTTTGCGTTTGTAAGCATTTGTATCAGTATCGCAACAAATAGACCAACAGTATTCGCCAAGCATTTGCGTTGTGCTTTTCAATAGCCGCAATGTCCTGATGGAATATTTCGCCATGCTCATCGCTACAAGCTCCTAAATCATCAGGGAAAAAATCTAAATGATTGTGTAGGAAATGGACCTTTAGCATCCATTTTTTTTATGTCCATTTTGCCATATGCCGAAATCATTTCTGCGACAATATTTTTATAACTGGCAGCACGTTTGTTGCCAAGAAACTGCTCAATAACGGCAACTGTGCCTTTCCATGCACGTTGTTTGATGATAATTCAAAACTTGCAACTATTTATTTATCTGCGGACCATTGAAAACACCTTGACACACCTGACTTCTTAAAAAAAACCTGCATAAATCTATGCGCCGCTCAATTTCGGAAAAATTTTGCGGAAACTTGCAATGGCCGCGCCCTCACGATACAGTTCTTTAACAAAATTCAATACGAGACCGAGCTTAATGTGTAGTGGTGGCAAAATGTGTACTTTTTTGTTGACCTTCCATCAGTAAACTTGCATAAATTTCTATAGCAATAGTCGCACACGACTTCCGTAGTATAATACAAGTAAGGAACATAAGCAGTCTTGAATATTTTCTAAAACGAATTAACCACTATTTTTGTAGTATTTTTCAAATGTTTACTTGGTGTGAATAAGCCACAAACGTAACAAAAGTTATTTCGAGTCGGGAGTCCCTTCAAGTTATGCTGAAAAAAAAATTCAAGGAAATCTGAGAATTGATTAAAATCTATTTTGTAAAAAATCCGACGTGATACAGACATTTTCACAAGTCTGCCTGCAAAAATTCAGCTCGATTGGATCACGGAAAAAGGGTTAAAAAACAATCCAAAGTCTTTCACACAGGCGGACAGACGGACACTACATAAAAAAAAATTCTGACGTGTACATGAAAATCGCCGATACACGTGTATTTTTATTTTTTTCTCCCCTTTCCGAAAAAGTATATTTGGTTTATAGAACAGAATGTGTGTAACACCGTGTTATATATTAAAACCGCTCATAGCAAAAGCACTCAGCATCTAATGGTATAAAAAATGTAGGCGTGATTTAAAAATAGTAATAAGAGAGGTGTGCCCGATGAATCGACGATCGTATTAACTCTAGGGTTAAGCAACGTATGCTGAAATAAGAACCCTACCTATTACTGGAGTAACTTTTATTAACAAATAAGTAAGATTGGCTGTGCCGAATCTTGTGAGGAGTGAGGAGTGAGGAGTACACAAAGATTTTTGAATTGAAAATTATTTTAAAAAAATATTTTTTGCCTATATGAGACTTATGGTCCTATTGATCTAAATTATTAAGACATATTTTTCATATATTGTCTATAAAATACATGTTAGAAAAAAGGCAGAATTTTTTCCTGGTGCTGAGCTTAATAGATTTTTGTGTAAAAAAAGAAAACAAAATTTCTAGTGGTTTTATCTCAGTAATTTATATAGCAATTTTGTTACTTTTCAACACCAAACCATGACTGACAATTATATGGTCCAACTTTAGTTAAAATTTATTTAGAAAATCATTAATCTAAGCTTTAAATAACTTTTTTATGCAAAATGTTAATGTCCCATCGAACTAAAGTTTTCTGTAAATATTGCCGAATTTACATACTTTATGTAAATTTAACAAACGTATGCTAAAGGTACATAATTTATGTAAACTAACTAAATGTTTCAAGAATGTTTATAGGAGTTGCAAAATCTGACTTTGTTTGGGAAAAAATGGCAGGTGTTCCTTCGCTTATATCCCATCTCGTAATATGGCCACATAATTGATTTTCAAAAGCAAAATTCCTGAAAGCATATATGATAAATTGATTTAATAAAGGAGTCTGAAATATACGTCGCGGCTTCAAAAACTTGATTTCAACATTCACACGAACAGACGGATATAAAGACTTAGCTATATCAGTTCAATTTAATATTGTTAAAATTACAAACGAAATGACAAAATGACAAATTTTACTTAGTACACTCTCGTGTGAAGGGTATACAAAGAACAAGTTCCGCTAATAAATACTTAGTGTCTTATTCATAAAAATTATAAAAGCTTTATAAAGGGTTTACAAAACAGATTTTCTATGAAAATTTGATTTAAAACCCTGTTTTAAAAATGTTTTAACTTTCGTGAATTCGTCTATTAGTATTTATATCAAATAAAGCGCTTGTCTAAAAGTAAATGCTTATATTTATTACGAAAATGACCCCATAACTCCAAGTCTGTATTAGTTGAATGGAATTGAGTAATAGTATTTCAATTTGATCAAAACAATTAAAATTTTGTATCTTTTAGTGTATTTTTTTTTTTGCCAAAATTAAAACTTCAGAAAAAGGATATATGAACAACTTATAAAATATAAAATAAAATGGTATAGTTTTTATTACATTTATTTAGTATTAAAAAACTGCAAGTTGTAATGTATTTCTTTAAAAGGAATCTCTGGCCTTTATTAAGCCAATTTGAAAAATAACAAAACATTTTAAAAAACATTAATAGCGAATTTCATAAAAAGTCTTTCTCTAAACGAAATTTCAATGCTTAGCATCATTTTAAGATATATGCAAAAAATTTGTATAAAAAGGATATATGGTTGGGACTGAAACTATCAATCGAAAATGATTTAATTATGAACTATAAAAGGTACACACAAAACTACGAATTGTAGTGTAACTATTTTCAAAAAAAAGACTTTTTGCCTAAAGAATTTTTAAAAGAATACTGTTATGGATAAAATAAGTAAATAAAATAAATGCAAAGTCATTTCAATTATCTTAATATATTATACGCTTGTAAAAAGTCTATTCAGATCAAATCATTACAACGAATGCAGAACAAAGCTCTAAAAATAGTAGCAGATCTTCCTGTAACATACTCCACAATTTCATTTTATCGTGATGTATTTCCATTTATTTTACCAATCCATGGGCTTTATAGATTACAATTGTTAATATACGTATTTAAATGCTTTTATAATATTGGTCACCACGTAATAATAGGAATCAAACAGCGTTCAATACAAGGAATAATAGCAATCTGGCTGCAGCCAGATGTAGGTTGGAAATAATAAATTAACGTATTGAATATGCGGACAGTCGTGAATTCAACAACTTGCCTAGAAACTTAAAAATGATTCAAAGAATATTAATCTTTAAAAAATCTTTTTGAGCAATTAGAATAAATTCTTAACTAATGAATTAATGTCAAATATCATATTAACAAATTTGTATTATATTTTGTATATATTTAACTTTATTTTATGTTACGTAATATTATTTTGAAAACTCACCTCTGTAATGCCTTTTTGGCGCTGAGGAATTATATTTAGTTTTTTGTTTAATTATTGAATAAAAAATAAATAAATAAAAACAAAAAGAAAATTGTAAAATAACCAACCATTATAACCAATACGTAATATTGTTTTAAAAATTTGTGTAGAGTTTTCACACTGCATGCAACAAATTGTAGTAAATTCCACATTTTCTTACTTACTCAAGAACTTGACCTAGTCTTGATTAAGCCCATGATAAGTTCTAAAATATGAATATAAATAGCAGCTAAATGAAAGTATAGGTAAGTATTCAGAACGTTAAAAAAATAAGTTGTTATATAACCGGCTTCGAAAAGTTGTTGTTTTTCTTATTAAAATTTTACAACATTAGGGTTTTTAGGGTTTTTAGCAATAAATTCTAGAAAATCTTTTAGAAAAAATCTTAGTTTTTTTAATTTTTAAAACCTAACATTATATTACGTCGAGTTTTTATATGCTATTTTTTATTGCAAAAAAACGCTTTTTTATACATACAAACAACGTAATGAAAGTAAACTGCAAGTAGTAATAAAGAAAATTTTAAGTATTCATGACATTTTTTTTTTAATTTACATTTTTTGAAAGTAATTGATTATTTTAAAAAAATTTTGAAATTTTTCAAAAAAAGGATATATAGAGACGCTCTTAAAAAAAACTTCTATTAAAACGAAATTAATTGTTTAGTTTTAAGGTTAAAAAACTGCAAGTTGTGATGAAATCAAATTTAAAATTTTCATAATTCAGCATCTAACATTTCACTATTATCAATTGTTAAAGTAAAAACTTTCATTGATTACCATACAATTTTAATGAATGTAATTTTTATTAAAAATAAACCAGTTGTAAAGGCAATAGTTTGAATTTTCAAAACGATGATATATGGAAACTTCCTAAATTAACAAAGGTAACCAGACGAAATTAATTGTGTGTGTGTACTGAGATATAAAAAGCACAAGTTGTGATGAGTATAAGTATAATATGTATATATATTACCATCAAATTTTATAAGTTACAATTTTTTTTAAATAAAATATAAAATAAAAATTAAAAAGTTTTTAAAGAAAATTTTTTGATTTTTGGAAAAAAGGATATATGGTGACTTTCCTAAATAACAGAGGAAGACAAATTAAATTTGAGGTGTGCATTAAGAAAGAAAAACTACAAGTTGTGATAAAGGCAAATATAAAATTAACATATTTTCGTTTAATATTTATTATATTTTGTAACTTAAATTTATTTTTTTTTACAAAGGCCATGTACTATGGTATAAATGGAAAATTACAATTCACTAGAACTTCCTAAATGGTAAGAAAATATGCTTTTTTATGCTTAGGCATAAACAATGCAATTTAGTGTATAAAAATTTTATTGTTTCCAGGAATATGAATATTTCCTTTTTTAACATTTTAAATTTTATTGATAAGCATGAAATATTGAGAATATTTATTTTAAATTTATTAAAAAAATTGTAAAATTCTATTTTTGTACATGCCCATGAATATATTTATTAATTTCCATAAATATACTTTTTAACAAAAGATATTGAAAAGTCATTATTAATAATTTTGTTAAGTAAAACAAATTATTAGAAATTTTTCTTGCTTAAAAACAATAATCTCTTTAAGCTGAAGACAGTTCGCATTTGTCACGCAGAATTCAAGGAGAATTTAAATCAAATTCTTTTTTTTTAAGGTTTAAAGACAATACATAAACCCTTTTACTTTATTGTATCGACAGTATTGATAATGATGAACTTGCATAAAATAAGCATATAATTACAAAAACATATACAATTTGCTAGGAACTACCCCTTTCCGGATTAAGAAGACTAGAAAACCAAAATCGTCTTAAGAGTGCAACAAAGGTTGGCAGACAGCGGCATCACAAAGTGTAACACTTATAAATTGTTTGCAATTTATTAAACAAAAATCCTTGAGAAAGGACTGAGGAAAGTATTAAAGGATTTGCTAAATTAAGCGCAAAATAACAAATTAAAGCGAAAAAGTAATTAAATATGCAAACACTTCTTTCCATCAGAAACAGTCATTATTGAAAATTTGTAAATTATATCGGTTATCGAAAAAGGGGTATCTCGGCAAAATCTTTTAAACTTAATTAATATTCATGCAATTTATTTTGTATTGTCCTTTTTTTTAATTCCCAGGCTTGTAGATATTAAGTTTCATTTTGTTATCTTTAAACTAGTTTAGCAAATGAAATGAAAAGTGCATTTGTAGTGGATGCTGTTTTTTTTACAGAATAAAATTGTTGTCTAACTAATTATTTTTCAAAATTTTGTTCAACATAGAGAAAGTCGCCAGAGTCATTCGCACAAAAATTTGCATAATTATGTGGTACTGTTTTGACATTTTCGTAACACAAAATTTCTGTAATTATTTAAATATTATGTTAATGTGTTTTAGATTTTGAGTAAATTGCAAAAATATTTTGTCACAGCACAAATCCCTGGGGAGTTGTTTTAGTTTGAGGTAATTAATGAGATGTTTAGGCTAATTTGACAATAACATTACAATATGTTTCAGCCTTTTTTGCTTGCAATAAATTCTTGTGTGAACATTTTTAGTGTTCCCAAGCCTTAATGACACCTTTTTAAGCAAAATTTTATATGTTTAAAAAAAGGATATATGGAGAGCTCCTGAACGGCTGTAGCCATACAGCTCAACTTTTGTACGCTCAAATCTCAATACAAGCTACAAGTTGTGGCGTATTTAGTTTTTTGAAATACCTTCGTGTTCTTTAAATTTAACCAGTAATGAAAAAAAGAAATTAAATACTTATTAAAATTATCAAACAATTTTAGAACAATTACTGATTTTTAAAAATTTTAAAAACATATACATATAAACATGATTAAAAAGCTAATGTCTATAAAATTAAACATTTTACGTGTAGGTAGAACTTGAACAACCACGAACAGTGGTGCTCTTACAAATATTTAAGCTTAAAATAATTCAAAAATGAGTTTTGGAAAATAGTCTTAAAACATTATACTAAACAGTTACAAAATGTTCTTGATTCAAAAAGTTTTTAAATAAGAACAAGTAGTAAGGTGATCTTATTTTGAAATAAAAAAGTCTTAAAACTTTACATTGCGATGCACTATTTTTTTATTTTTTTTTTTTTCAAACACGAAAACTATCAAGGACACATTATCAAAATTTACACAAGCAAACATGTTTTCTGCAAGTGGTTGCAAAAAATAATTTTTAAAAAGCTCTTATAATTAAATTTCTGTGAAATGGTCATAAATTGTATTGCTTTACAAAAAGGATACATGGAGAACTATTTTACCAAAGGAAATAATAAAATTTTAATTTTGTTACCTTCTGAAGGAATCATAACCACATGTTGTTGTATAATAATATTTTTGAAAACTTCAACGCATGCAAGGATATCTTAAAAAAATTTTCAATTGATATTATTTACAAATATTGCCCAAATGATATATTGTTATTCAGAGAGTTATTATTATAGTTTACTCTTACAAAATTCTTTATAACAGTGATAAAATTTATCAATATAAAAAAAGGATATACGACAAGCTTTGGAAGAAGAATAAGCTAAAATGTTAAATTTGGTAATTGTAAAGAGGTTTTCAAATAACTAGTTGTGGTAAATTTATTTTAGCAAATATCTTATGCAAAATATTGATTTTTATGCTTTAAACTAATATACATATTAAATACCTACATATTTTAAAGCCACACATGAAATGAAATGATAATTTTATTTAAGCCATTCTATTGTATGTTTTTAACTAAGTGTTTCTTGAAAACAAGATGTTGCCTTTTAAACACACTTTAATAAAATCTGTCTCACTTTTTGTTAAATTTACAATTATTACCTTAATAAACTCGACACAACTGCATAAATGTTTTTTTTATTATTTTATTACGAAAAATCATTAATACATTTCAAATGATTGTAGATAAAGAAAAGTATTCCTTTCTAAAGCATACAATTTATATCAAATCGATTTGAAATGCAATTCTAACTAACTGACCACTTGGCCTGAATACTGAAATAATAGCGCAGATATTAAATTATGTGACACATGTCACATAATTTTTGAAGCTGAAAGGTGCAGTCTTTCAGACAAAATCTTTATATTTAACAATATTAAGAAATCAAATAAAGATGACTAAAACCTACAAATTAGAGCGCAGCCAAACTAAAACAAATAAAAAAAAGACAAATTTGTGCTGGAGAAAAAACCCCTACACATTATAGCATCTGTTTAAATATTTGCCAAAAAACAAAAAAGTAACAAAGTCCCTTAACTTACTGTTATTATATTCTGGGTAGTTGTTTTGGTCTTAAAATTGTAAAGCGAAAATGATCTGATTGTAGTTTGTATTTGACGCATATTTAGCTACTGTAGTGACACCTTGCCAAACTAAACTGCTAAAAACAACAAACAAACTAAATCTAGATTTGTTGTTTTACTTATAAATTTTGATAAAAAAAAAAAGAAAAACATCACCCATACTCTGCCATAAATCGAAACTAGTAACTATTAGACAGCTGTCTGTTTGCTTTGAAAGAATAGACAAACTTCTTATAGTTTTTTCTATTGATTCTTGCCAAAACAGTAAAAATATATACATGTTTGTTTCTTTTTTCGTTTTCTCCTCTCTTCTGGTTAAAGGTGATCAAAACCGTGGTTTGTTTCTTAAGCACAATTTGTTGTTATTTTTTCTTGATATTTTGCAAACCAAAATCCACTAATATGCAGTGTAGAGTATGTTGCTTCCTTCTGGCTATTATCCTGTTTCAGTCTCTAGCAGTTCTTCTTAAGCAGGATGATGTTGTCAACAATTGTAACAATAAGGGCATTATTATATCTTGAAGAGAACTAACTAATACGCTCTCAAATTGGGAAGAGATCTATGGAAAGAGAACGAAGCACTTAGAACACTGTCGTTAAAAAAAATAAAATACTCTCATTAGTTGACAATCTAATTTTTGGGGGTAATTTATGTCAAGAGATTAGTAGTTTAATGAGATAGAGAGAAATTAAGAGAGTTATTAGTAGCGCCCTCTATTGCATATAAGTGAAGGCTAGAGAGAATACAGCAAATAAAAACATAAATGAAAGAAGAGATAAAAACTCTAATGTATTAATACATATATCAAACATGATCGTTTATTCGACTTTTTTAAGAAACCGGTTTTCAAATAGTTTGAAATTTAGAACTTAAAAAAACCGGTTGCTATCTTGAAAATTGAGAAAAAACCAGTTAACCGGTTCGAATTTAAAAAATATAATATTCAAAGAAAAAATTAAAAATACTGAAAAAAATATTGTAATAAAAATTATATATAAATATGAAATTTTTACAGTTTATAAACGTTTGGTTGCACAATTACGCAATAACGCAATAACTGACATAAATACAGTTGACTAATTTGGTTTTAATTAGTTGAATTTAAGGATAAAAGGTACTCTTTGCAAGTAAAATAAATAAATACATAAATAAATAAGACTTTTTATAAGCCTGTTATAAATGTTTGTATCTTCTTCTGTACATTATTTAAATGTTAAATAGATCTTTTAAACTAATACGCACTAACGTATTTTGTTTGAAATAAGTTCTGTAATTTGCAATACATTTTAAAGGCTAGGGAAAAAATCTTCAAAATTTCATTTTAAAAATTATTTCTTATACCTCTGACAAACATTCAAATACAGGCATAAACTAGTTTGTTCGATGGTTGAATTGAAATTTAAGTTGACAGACACTCAATGCCATTAATAAAAATTAGTATGTGGAAGGAGAGATTATTGGTTTTCCTTTATTGTAACTACACTTTTTACCTAAAAGTGATCGATCAGCTAAGTTGATGCTTCAATTACCTTTAACTTTAAACGTTAGGTTTATATCCTATAAAAAAATAATATTTAAGCTCAATTATTTTTCTTATTTTACATTTGCTTTTTAAACAACAAATGAATTTCTTACAATATTATAAAAGAATTATTAATAGTTTTTATTTTCTGATTTTTTGAAACTTTTCGCATACTAAATATACTATTGGTTACAAAGATATATGAAAATAAACTTAAAAAAATAAAAAACCGGGTTTTTCGGATAAAAAAAACCGGTGTATTCGATATTCGAAAAATCAACATTTAGAAAAAACCGCTAGCTGAAAGAGAAAAAACCGGGTTTTCCATCGGTTTTAAAACCGGGTCTTCCATCGGTTTTAAAACCGGTTTTACCGGTTGTAAAACCGGGTTTTAAAACCGAGTCGATCACCCTAATATATATAAAACTAACTGTAAATAATTCTTAATTTCAGTAATATTTTAGCAAATTTTTGAAGAAAATAAAAAGCTTTAGGAGAAACAAAGATTCTTATTAAATATTTTATTTTATTTATAACAAACAAAAATTTATCTTCAACTAAGTTTGTTTGTGCCTATCCAGATCCAATTGTAAGAGACACATCTTCCTGGTTAGGAAAGATCTGAAGATCTTATTCGATTTTCACACAAGACTCTTTATTGCCGTTAAGGGTACTAGCTTTATAAAAAGCCTTAATCTTTTGGAAACTTGTAGAATTATTTTGTTCTCCCTTAAAAAAATTTTAATAAATTATTTGGTACTTTTACTGCTTTAATTTATTTCGTTTTGGAATTTTCTAATTCTTTGCACCCATGCACAGTTTTAAAGAAAAAGTGGTAATAAATATGTAACTTCGAAACTACTTATTCGAATTGCAAAAAAAACTAACTATAGCTAGTAGCAGAGGACCAAGTCTTTCTAACCGTTGTATTTAAAGATACCTCCGCCAGAACAGGGTAACTTTACACTTCGTCAAAGTTGGAAATCTCGAGCTTACAAAATCTTTTAAGGCTTACAACTTTGTAAATGTGAACCGATTTAAATGATTTCTTGCTCATGATAATATTTAGAAAAATTAAAAAGTGTTAAAATAATTTCAATAAAAAGAATTAGTAGAAAAATGGCATCAACGGCAAAACAGGAAAAACAATTCATTGCAATAAGGCAGAGTGGGAACAAGATCTATGGGCAAATGGTAAAACTTAATCAATATTTCACCAAAAAAATGTTCAATATGATTATCTTATTCTAGGTTGGCTTAAAACCATTTTTAAATCCGCAGTATGTTTCCAGTTAACGAATGATACAGCATATGGATTATAGAGTTTTTAATGTAGACTTTCTTTGAGAACCCACAAAATCGATCTTACAAAAAAAAGCTGCAACAAAGAAGCATATGAGTAATACGACTCTTGTAGTTAAGCAAAACAAAATCTCCAGCTATAGTAAATATACCAAAAATAATTTTTATTACAATTTAGTATTCGCGGGTACAGAGATTCCGCGCAACTGCTTTGGCTATGAATACCCCATGTCCAGTGCCCAGTCGATCTTCAAGGACTCCCGAAAACATTGAACTGATTGAAATCAGTTTACGTGAAAATACGAGACTTTCAAAATGGAAAAGACCAGCCTCACTGGGACTTCCAAGAGGGATTATTCATAAAATCTTAAAAAAGGATCTGAAGCTTCATCCTTTTAAAATTCAAATCGTTAAAGAACTAAAAGAAAGTGACTTTGATTTACGCAAAATTTTTGTGAAACGATTTTGGAGCATTTTCATCGGATTTTTTGCGGCGACGGGGCTTTTTTAACTTAAACGGACACGTCAACAAGCAAAACTTCCGTTACTGCTCTCCAAGACCCCGTAACCCATTTTTTCATCCGATTTTTTGCGACGACGGGGCTTTTTTTAACTTAAACGGACACGTCAACAAGCAAAACTTCCGTTACTGCTCTCCAAGACCCCGTAACCCTCGATTGAAGCATTGTCCCAGGGTAACTGTTTGGTGTGCCTTATCCACGCATGAGATAAATGGATAATATTTGTTCGAAAATTATCGAGGCCAGACGACAAATGTCCACAGTGAAAATTATCGAATTTCTTTTGCCAAGCCTGCGAGCACACACAGCCATAGCTTCGATGAATTTGCTTTAGAAAAATTTCCCCCTATAACGGATCAGTCACTTTGGGGACATCCCATGGCCATAGAGGCCGCTCGATGTAACTCCCATGTATTTTTTTATGGGACTATCTCAAAGAAAGGGTGTAAAATGACAATTTCTTGTGGCTTTAAAGGAAAATATTCGTCAAGAAGTCAGCTCAATCGAACCAAGTTTACTGCAGCGTGTGGCACAGAACACAAGGCTCCGGTTCAGACAGTTTGTTCAACTCGACGGAAGACATCTGGATAACATACTCTTTAAAAAATAAAATCCGCATTTTCATTCTATCGTTCAATGCTCTTAATGAAACTTTGTGTCAATTTTTACGTTTTTTATTTAAGTTTGCAAATATAAATCTGCCACCAGACCACCCTGTATTAGAATTTTAGTATCCAGATCCAAGCGCAACTCAGTAGCGGCAAATGACCACCATTACATATTGTAACGTGATTGTTCAACAAAAGAGGATTATTAAAAGAATTTGAAAATAATTAAATTGTATCGCTATCGATTTTGCAACAGATTATAAATGAAATTGGTAGCTCCACATACGGCCTTATTGCGGATGAGTACAGAAATTTCGCAAATGAATGTATATACAATTCGTTTTTGAATTTGAAATTGAACATTTAATTTAGCGCAGAATTTCAAACTGAATTTAAGAAATCTGTTGTCAATGCAGCTGAAACGTTGATGATAATATAGAGTTGCTTTTTGAAATTTAAAAAAGTTTTTTAGTAATTGTTGTTATCACGGGCTGATCGGAAACGAGAAAGCCGACAAATTATCCAAAATGGGAGCTCTTTTGAGTACTATAACTTTGGAGAACGCCAAACCCCTTAAACGATTTAAGGATGAACTTAAACGTTGGGCAATGGAAGAACATGTCAGAAAATGGCAAAGCACTGATGTCGGTAAGGTGACAAGAACACTCTGGGGTGACCCAAATCTTGGGAAGTCAAAGGAGATTTTGAGACTAAGTAGACCTACACTTAGGAAATTAACCGGTGTAATTACAGGTCATACGGAGTTGAGAACTCATTTAGCACGCATGGGATTATCTGAGGAGACGACATGTAGAGCTTGTGAGGAAGAGGATGAGACCCTGGTACACTACCTCTGTCATTGTCCTGCGTTTGGGCATATTAGACGCGAAAATTTTACAGTAGATAATATGCCGAACTTGGAATACCTGGGGAACTCGAACTGGAGATCCATAAGGCGTTACATTGAGGGGACTGGTTTCTTGGACTAGTCCGATATTTATGGGAAATTATGTTTATGGTTTTTTGTTTGGGAATTCCGTTTTCCACATGGAGCGCACAACATGCCAAATGGGCATAGGTGTATACCTGTCATGGGTTTGGGCTTTTATACCCCTCCTTTTCAACCTAACCTAACCTAAACCTAGTAATTGTTTACTTAAACAATGTATCTCTTATAAAATGAATTGTAGTTTCATTTCATTTTGAAAACAACTTTTCTTTGTTGTTAAAAACAATGCAGATTTTATGTTTTATGATAAAACAAGCAAATTAACAATATTTGTAATCAAAGAATAAAATTATATTTAATAACAAAAAATACATTTATTTTTGTTTTGGAGATATTTGGGACAATTTGGCGATATTTGACAATCCATTTGGCGAAAAAGCTTAAAACCAATCTAACAACACTGAAATATCATTGAATAATTAAGTTAATGACGTATTTGAGATTTGTTTTAATTTTTTCGTTTATTAAAATTGTCATTAAAGTTTTATATTCATTTTACGACCTCTAGAGTTTATAAAACACATTTAAGTTAAAGTTTAATTTCCATTAAAGTATTTAAAATCTCAGGGTATTAAACAAATCTCTGTAGATCCCTATTAAATTTCTTATTCATTTCCTAAAACACAACTCACAATTAAAGAGATCATTTATTAACGAAAGAGATGGAAACTAAAAATCTCTCTCCATTTGTGTAAGTGTGTGTATTATGTGCAAAATTAAAAATTTTACACTCTTCTCAAAACTAACTGTTTGGTCGTTTAGTAGGGTGGTAGTGGTGGTGGAACCCAAAGACAATAACAAGATCTTAAGAAGAAATATGTGTGCAACCGGTTGTTGGTTTAAAGTATTGGTGGAGAGAACATATAAGCAAAATATAGCAGGCGCAAAAATTCCTGATTTAAAAGATAATCTAAAGAAAACATTCGTGTTCCTACACTCGTTCGTTAAGGATCTACGGAAGATCAAACCTTTGAAGGAATTAAAAACAAAAGAATTTCATAATAAAAAAAATTTAAAATTATAAACGGCACATGAGTTGCTAAAAACTGTAGACTTTGTTAAACATTTGTTATTATTGTTTTGTTAAGTTAACTTTTTTTTTTGTTAGAATTATTAAGTTTTCAGGTTGTTTGTTTAAAGTAATAACATGTTGATAAAAATGCATTTTTAAAGCCAAAAAATAAAAATTTAACAAAAAAAATATATAAATAAATTTGGAAATATTCTTAAGGTAAGTTAATGAGATTCTAAATATTTTTCCTAAGAAATTATTTAAAACATATTAATTCATTATTAAATATTAATTTTAGTTAAAGGTTTTGCTTAATTTAAAATTTTTTTTGTGTTAATAATATTAATTTTCATTTTACAAAACCCGCCCTTTAAATTATTTTAAGTTATTTAAAGCGTGTACTTTGTAAAGTTCCCTTTTGAACTCCTCCCTTTTCTTCTCTACTAATCAAATTAAATTTTACCACTTCCTTTTCTTTATATTCTATCACTAAAATCCTATAGAAAAAAAAAACATTTTGTTTTCC
This sequence comes from Phyto melanocephala, assembly GCA_941918925.1. Taxonomy (NCBI): domain Eukaryota; kingdom Metazoa; phylum Arthropoda; class Insecta; order Diptera; family Rhinophoridae; genus Phyto; species Phyto melanocephala. The sequence goes on along the minus strand of OW799234.1, from coordinate 17,935,443 downwards.
TTTAACTAATTTCCTCTACCAACCCATTTTGCTTGAAAGATTTATTCAATCAGTAAAAGGATTTTTTAAACAACCTTGAAATATGTTACATTTTATTCCAACCGCCAAATGCTCTATATTAAATTTTACTTAATTAAAATTCCTAAAAACCTCCCTTTCATGCCCAAAACCTTCACTCAACTCTTTGTCTGGCATAATCCATAACAAACTAGACAAAAAAAGTTACCCAAAAGAAAACATCATAAAGAATAGACTGTAAGACGTAAGAAACACCTTGGGCTACAAAGATTTCATCCTAGCAGAGAAGCTACAAATTGAGGGTAGCGTTTGTTTCTTCATCTTCTGTCTTTCTTTGTTACCTTAGGGTGACGTTTATAGATTAGTTACATAATGCATTTCTTTTTTTTTTGTTGTTACGAACACTGTTAGAATTTAAATCTAAGGCTTAAGTGATTTCACCCAGAAAAACAAATGTGATCTAATGGCGATACAAACATCTTTTTGCACACCTTGAACATTTCTTTTCAATTTTCTCAATATGCTTCCTTACGCAAAATGAAAAAAATAAAATAAAAAATACAAAATACAAAACGTTCAATCAAAATCATAAATTTCAATTGTTTAATCATCATAAAAAAATGTAAATATGATTATATTTTTTTTAAAGCAGCTAATGTGGTTGTTCAATTTTAAAAAAATGTACTTTATGTGATGCCGTAGCCCTTTTTTTTTAAAAAAGAAAATTAAATATCATTGTGTTGATTAGTATTAATAAGGAAATTCAAATTTTATGCACCTTACGTTACTACACAGGCCTGAGAGACCAAAAAGGACTCTTCTACTTTTAAACATTTATTTGTTTTAATTTAAACTTGTGTTCTTTTAACACTTTTGTAAAAAAAGGGAAAATTTGGCTCTTTTTATTATTAAAAAAATTTTGAAGGCAAAAATAATGCCGCTAAAATTAACAGCAAGAAAAGTACTTTTTTGATTACCGTTTAATATTATTATCTTATATTATTATCTTTATTCTCATTTTTGCAATCTACTCTATACGCTTGCAACTGCTTTACTTTTATTTAAAGCTAGAAATGCCCGGCGCGCGTTGCTACGCTCCTTAAAGAATAAAAATGCATTATGAATTTAAATTGAATATCAAGTGCAAAAAGCTAAAAATTATAACTTTTTTTTTAATGGGCGTGGCACTGCCCACTTTTCTAATCAGAAAGTTATATAGTCATGACAGCTCAAGATATGTATGCAAAGTTTCAGAAAAATCAATCTAGTGTAAGTACCTAAAAATTATAACTTTTTTCTTATGGGCGTGGCACTGTCCACTTTTCTAATCACGGAATTATAAAGTCATAACAGCTCAATATGTGTGCAAAGGTTCAGAAAAATCGGTCTAGTGCAAGTACCTCAAAATTATATATTTTTTTATGGGCGTGGCCCTGCCCACTTTTCTGATAACGAAATCGTATAATCATGAGACCTCAATATGTGTGGGAAAAGTTTTAGAAAAATCGGTGAAGTATAAGTAGCTGAAAATTACAACTTTTTTTTATGGGCGTGGCACTGTCCTTTTTTCTAATCACGAAATTGTAAAGTCATGACAGCTCAATATGTGTGCAATGTTTCAGAAAAATTGGTCCAGTGCAAGTACATCAAAATTATAACTTTTTTTTATGGGCGTGGTCCTGCCCACTTTTCTAATCACGGAATTTTAAAGTCATAACAGCTCAATATGTGTGCAAAGTTTCAGAAAAATCGGTCTAGTGCAAGTACCTCAAAATTATATATTTTTTTATGGGCGTGGCCCTGCCCACTTTTCTGATAACGAAATCGTATAATCATGAGACCTCAATATGTGTGGGAAAAGTTTTAGAAAAATCGGTGAAGTATAAGTAGCTGAAAATTACAACTTTTTTTTATGGGCGTGGCACTGTCCTTTTTTCTAATCACGAAATTGTAAAGTCATGACAGCTCAATATGTGTGCAATGTTTCAGAAAAATTGGTCCAGTGCAAGTACATCAAAATTATAACTTTTTTTTATGGGCGTGGTCCTGCCCACTTTTCTAATCACGGAATTTTAAAGTCATAACAGCTCAATATGTGTGCAAAGTTTCAGAAAAATCGGTCTAGTGCAAGTACCTCAAAATTATATATTTTTTTATGGGCGTGGCCCTGCCCACTTTTCTGATAACGAAATCGTATAATCATGAGACCTCAATATGTGTGGGAAAAGTTTTAGAAAAATCGGTGAAGTATAAGTAGCTGAAAATTACAACTTTTTTTTATGGGCGTGGCACTGTCCTTTTTTCTAATCACTAAATTGTAAAGTCATGACAGCTCAATATGTGTGCAAAGTTTCAGAAAAATGGGTCCAGTGCAAGTACATCAAAATTATAACTTTTTTTATGGGCGTGGCCCTGCCCACTTTTCTAATCACGAAATTATAACGTCATGACAGCTCAATATGTGTGCAAGGTTTCAGAAAAATCAGTCCAGTGCAAGTTCCTCAAAATTAAAACTTTTTTATGGACGTGGCCCCGCCCATAGAGCCATAGAGAGCTCGATATATGTGCAAAGTTTCAAAAAAATCGGTCATGTGCAAGTAGCTTATAATGATAACTAATTTTTTATGGGCATGGCCCCGCCCACTTTTTTCCACCCATAAACACTCCCTGGTATGTGTACAACAACTTGCCAAAGTTTTAGTCCGATCGGTTTTACAGTTTCGGAGTCTATAGCTAACACACACACAGAGTTTCACTTATATATATATAGATAGACATCAACAGGATTTAAAAAAAAATTTTTATACATTGAAAGATGAAGATTTGGGGCAAACAAAACAACTTGTTGATTTTACTTCAATTAATAAGAAAGTAAAAAATTTTTTTAACTCGACTTAAGTTGTTTTGTCTAAAGTTTACAGATATGGTCAATGTAAAAACAATTATTTCGGCTTAAGTTCATTTACATAATTAATTCTACTTCCTGAAATATTTTAAATTCAGTTTTAAGCATTTGATGTAATGTTATTCTTCCCATTTTCTAATTTTATTAATTCGTAACATAAATAGTAGTTTTAAGTCTAATATGAGTATACGGATAAAAGGGTGCTGATGTCAAAATCGTAGCTGGTTTCGAAAATGCATTTCACTAGACCAATATTGAAATAATTTTTCAGTATTCCTTAATACTTACGTTCTAATTCACCAACTCTTGAAACAGCTTTTTAAGAGGTTAATCAGCAAAAAGTTCAAAATATGTATTCATAAACATTAAATAGGGTTGCTAAGCTCTTATAAGTCGTTAATAATATTTATTGCAGCTTAAACCCTACTATAAGCCCTATAAAGTTAACATTTATCGTTGTGGAAACTTTTTTTTATATACAATTTAAAGGATGGTTAAATTTTAAGGGCCGATGTTGAATGTGAACAACACCTAAATGTCAAGTTTTTTTTCTGCCTTTCATCTGACATTGCTCAATTTCAGATAAACTCAATTTGAACCATGGAAAGATACACAATCGAGCAACGCGTTTAAGTTATTCAGGCTTATTATGAACATGGGCCTTCAAATCAAAATGCATTTCGTGCACTTCGTGATTCTTTTGGTCAAAATAGTCGTTCAAATTTGTCCACAATCGGGAGAATTGTAAAAAATATATAAATTTCAGCAAATAAGGTCTGTATGAAATGCGAAAACATCTATGAATGCCTTCTTAGTTCATTGAACGGAATACGTTGCTGTTTTTCCCGATAGTGTGGCAAAAGAGCAGTCAACCTTGACTCATCATCGTGCCCAACAATTGAGCATCAACATTATCATTGAAAATTTGGACCATCGGATGGAGATGTGCCGCCGAGGTCGAGGCGGCCATTTCTTAAGTAATTTGGGTTTTATTCAAAATCAACATGGGCCCTTAAAATTTAACCATCCTATACTTTCAACGTTTGTGAAGCTAAAATTTCGAAATTAGTAATTATTGATACGAGGTGAGACCCGAAATATTATGGGCGACCGAAAAGATAATTTTTCGTATTTATATGGTACTTTTTGTACTTTCAAAGTTTGGGAACATAGATTATTAAAATTAGTGATTACTGATACGCGAGAAGTGAGTTTTGAAACTCATCTGCTCAATTTAAGACTGATTGAAAAAAAGTATCATAAATATGTTAAAAATATCCTTATCTAAAATACTCAGTTATGAAAACAGTTTGATTAACATCAAAAATAAATATTGTCAATATGTAAATACAGGGTGGCGCTCTAAAAACAAAAACAAACCCAAATACATTTCTGTAGGTGTAAGTAATCGACTTATTAGTTTTTATTTGGCTGATTTCTATTTCGAATCATCCACATGAATTCTAGGGGTACCATAAAGAGCATTTGTATATTTCAGACGCATTATACCTGGCTCATTTTTATTTCTGTGCAAAGAGAATTTAGGTTTGGAGGTGGCGTTACTCTTCCAAGTAGATGTACCATTATGAGGCTGTTAAACATTTTGTCTAATACAGTAGCATTGTACGTATTGCGTACCATAGATATTCCTGTGTACGGGTTAAAGACACAATCGCGAGTGTAGTACCGTCAATTCAGAGAACTCCAATTGTTTCAACTCGAAACTTATCGGTGCATATTAATATTAAGAGGCGTTCATTACAACGGATAGTTTATAAGGACTACAAATTTTTTTTCTTGAAAAATCCAAATTACGAACAAGTTGAGTATTTATCCGAAGTTTTGAAATAAAGTGATTGAAATGACCGAAGAAGACAACAGCTTGATAAATTGCTTGTTTTCGTCTTATGGCCTCATTAGTCTTTACTTACTATTGTCGTTCTGTGACGTGCCATTCTGCTGTTTAATTTTTGTAGTTACTTCTTCTGTAAAAACTTATCTACTTTACTTTATAAGGCAACCTTACAAGAACAAGCTTATTATATTTTTCTTGTCAAAGTCCATACATAAAAAAGAAATTTGTAGTGTCAGATTTCATATACATAAATATAAGCAAAGAGAGTCTCTCTGTTGTAGCCACCTTTGAAATAAAGGCACGTTAATAACAGTTGTTTCTCTTTCAATGGCCGTCACTTAACGTTGAATTCTAATTTCTACAGATTTGTCCGCAACAGAACAGAACGAAAAAAAAAACAAACCACACATACAGATTTTCAATAGAACAGAAACAAAATAGCTGATTCATAACAGCACAGAACGTACAAGCTAATTCTGCCTTTATGGGGCCCAGTTGATCTAAACGGAAATGTTAACCGGCAAAATTTCCATGTATGGTGTGAATCAAATCTGAAATACTCCAAGATGTGGAACTAAACTCAAAACTAATCACAGTGTGGTGGACAGTTTTATTAATGTAGAGTCATACTTCTTTGAAGAAAATGTTGTAACAGTAACTGTGATTGGGGAGCGTTGAAGGAGTTTTTCTAACCCACAAGAGCGTCGAAGACGTTTTCAACAGCATTTAGTTTCAGCAATACGAAGCAACTACGCTCACAGCCAGAAAAGTATTGTCAATTTACATTTAGAAAATCCATTTTCTTCTGGCCCCCATTGACCCTTGACCTGATTACACCAGGCCTTTTATATGGGATTATGTCAAAAAAGAGATGTAAAAAACGTAACGAAAGGAATTAAATTAAAATGAAGTAGTCCATTAACGAAAACATTAAAGCGATCCCGACTTTAACCCCTCAAGTCACAATAAATAAATTTCTGATCAGCTATCGCATATGAGTGGATGAGCATTAAGGTGGTTTACATTCTATTATCTTCAAAAATAATTAGTCGTAAAAAATTAAATTTAATTTTCTACAAAAAAAAAATTAAAGTTCTTATTGCAGAACAACTAGTGCGTCAGCCTGTGTAAATAAAATGTAACAAAGTAACCTAACTTCTGTATATTTTAAGGTACATTGTGCAAAATATAATACAAATGCCAAAAACCCTAAGCAAGTTAACCACATTTAACTGAAGGCAATATAAGTAGTATTTCTATAAAATTGTTTGAAAACCTGTATATTTGCTTTGTACCTTAAAGCATTATTTTACCCATAAAAGATACTAATTTTTGAGCAGATTTTTAGTACAAATTGTTGTTATTATGAAGAAAGGATAACAACAGACAAAAAAATTAATTGTTATTTTCTGGAAAAAAAAACTCATATAATATACAATTATGTCATTGTTTAATGCTAATAAATCTAGTTTGTTTTAAAACTGTCTCTTACAAACATTAAATTTTCTGAAAATGCTGCAGAAAAAAAAACGAATACACAGACAGACAGACACAACTCTGTATGTGCACACAAATATCCTTTTAATTTTTTTACTTTTGAAAATTCATTCTGTATTTCAAGAAACTTTGTTGTTTTCTTTCATTTCATTTCACTATAACAAAACACTAAACCAGTTTCGATTTTGAAAAGATTTAATATCTTTTTATTTTTTTGTTTTTTATTTATTTTTTTTTTTGCAAAAAAAGTGCCTGTTTTCTTTTGTTGTAGACTTGTGCAAATTTCGAAACAAACAAATTCCTTTAGTTTTCTTAAATTTATTCCCTAATATTTGTAGACATTATTTGTTTGATTTGTTTCATTGGTTTGTATTCGCGGCTATTTAACGTTCGTTTGTGCTACGCTTATATCTGTATAGAAATTCATTTAATTTTACGCTTGTGAAATCAACTGCTTGACCAGTCTGTCTGTGATGGGGATGCTGCTGATGTTTGATTAAGTTTATTGAAAGGCTGTTTTTTTTTTTTGGTATTTTATACAAATTGCCTTTAAAAAATCACACAGCATCAACTTAATGTTTAAGATGTACTTTGGGAGTTTTTTTAAACACACATAAACCTACACTTAAAGAAATTATTAACCCAAATCCAAATTTTGTTTGAATTGTTTTACTCTGACTTTGAACTGTTGTAATTTGAGTGATTCCATTTATCATTATATATATAAAAATGAATCCCTTTTTCCCTTGGTCACGGCATCACGCGTGAATGGCTGGACCGATTTCACTAATTATTTATTTGTTGTATTTGTTATCATTAGGAGAAGGTTCTCATGTAAGAAAATAATAATAATAATATGTCACTGGCAGTAATATTCACGAAGTTGACATTAAAACAAAAAAAAGTAGTTTACATGCTCTTTGCAAATATATCGGTCGGAGTTATAATAACAAAATGCCTACTTGCGGTGAAGAGATTAATAAATAACTTGATAGAAGGCACAATTTTGAAAGGGAAGTACAAAGGAAAATACGTTTTAATTCCACGGATTCCTCTAATTTCGAACGACATGTCGTTCGACTTTAAACGGTTACAATTTCCAGTGCGGCTAGCATTTGCAATGTCGATAAATAAATCACAAAGGCAGTCGCTAAGTGTTTGTGGCATTAATCTTGAAAATTCATGTTTTTCACATGACCAGTTATATGTCGCCTGTTCCCGTGTCAGAATACCAACAACACTATTTATATACGCGCCACAAAATAAAACTAAGAATATTGTGTATCATAAAGCATTAGAATAATAAACACTTTGTTTTTGGAATAATTTTGATTTATTAATATACCAACAGCAATACTTAATAAAGAAATTAACTTAATTCAGATGAAAAGGTAACAGATATTTTTTGATTATAGGGCGGTACGAAGTTCGCCGGGGCAGCTAGTTACAAAATAAAAAATATATAATTTTAAAACCACACTTCGCCGATTCGGATGAAAATTGGTGAAATCCATGCGTATGGTAAAGTAAGTATGCTAGTACAACCCAGGTCTTTTATAGCTGCTCACTGGTAAAATATAGTAAATTGGGAAATTCAATAAAAATATGCCACAGTGGGCTAAGAAAATTATTAATATCTTCTTTACTTTTCAATTATGTTTTTCGTTGAATCATCAAATGAAAGGTAATAAAATAAGCTTTAAGATGGCTTTAGTCTTGGATTTTATTTTTAAAGGCTTAAGGTCAAATTGTAATGAATTTTTATTTGCGGTGACGCACAGAGGAGTATTTGGCCTGAAAAGCTGGCCAAAATTATAAAACGTGTTTTTTGAGTTAAAAGTTTTAGTTTTTTAATAGTTTTAGGTGTAGTATGATAAAGAAAAGTCTAGTGGCAGATTTTGAAAAAATTACACTGCGCAATAAAAGTACACTGCACAAGAAAAAAAATTTTTGTCTACCCTTTATTCAAATCTGTTTTTCGTTCTTCTCTAGTACGTAAGGATTTTCTTTTAAAGGCGTGGCATATTTCACCCCCTTAATCGCTTGATTGCCTTATATCTTTTGTCATAACTTTAAAACGGGTTCTCCGATTTCAATAGCAAGAGGATCAAAAAATGCACCGAAAAATTCTGTTTTAACTTACCAAATACATTTCTTTCCTGTCTATTACTATTTCGAGTTATTAAAAATTTAATGGCGAAAAAAAATTTTTTCCTGCAAAATTCATCTAATTTTTTGTTTTCAAAATGCAATAAAAAAAATTAAAGAACCAAAAAGTTTAAATTTTTAAGATTTTTCCAAAATCCACATTCCTAAGGAATAAAAGACGGTATAAATAGTAAAACTCAATTAAAAAATGTTGATTTAAAAGGTTTAAACTCATTCTTGACAGACTGTTTGTACATGCATACATATGATTACAGTCTAATTCTCAAAAAAAAAAAATATTTTTAAATTGTAAGGCTCTTTTAAAACAGTATTTTTTTTTATGAAAAAAAGGCTTAATTATATTTATTTTATATTATTTAAATCATTACGATTAAAAAACGTTATATTTAAATTTCTTAAAAAAATTTATGTTAAAGAACAACGTGTTGTCTACAATTTCTGTAAAGTTTATTTTGATATACCAAATGGTTTACGAGATATAAATAAGAATGTTTTAAACACAAAGCAATTTTTTCCAACTCACTTTCTACTAATATTTTTTTAAGCAATTTGGCTTTGAAAATCTGTCAGTTTAATTCAAAATTAATTAAAATTCTTTTTTAAAAGTGCATTCGCGTCCGCATATTGAGATTCGGTTTACTAAACTTTTATTTTTATACCCTTCAGAGTATATCTGTGGCTTGGAGCTAAAAGGGCCAATGTCACTTTTTTGCTCTTTTGAGTTAATCATTGCATTAGATTTATTTTCTTGCTCTATTCCATTATGGTAAAACAGCTACTTAACCCAACAGCTTCATAAATAAAATGCAGGCCAATGTCACTATGAAAGCATCTATAAAAGTTAAAGTTCAATTCCAATTTTCTCAAAAGTAAATATTTTGACTTTGGCCCTTTTAGCTCCAAGCCACAAATATATAGGTTTGTCATGCCGTGTAAAATTTCTACAATTTTCATTTCCTACCCCATAAAGTATATATGCTGAAAGCTTATGAATAGGGGAGTCGATTAAGCTTTGTGCGTATGTTTATCTGTCCGTGTGGATGTTGAAATCAAGTTTTGGAGGCCCCTAGAAATTGCGAAGACCCGTGTAAGGTTTTAAAATATTAGAAATGTTTGCAGGCAGATTGGTATTGAAAATCAGCATAATCACTCCATAACCATCTGAGATATGAGCATATAAACATGACTGCCTTTGTTTTTTCGCCTATTTTTACCATAAAAATAAAAATTTTCCAGCCCCGGGATAATTTATAGACACGGAAATATTCATCAACAATTTTGGACAAAGTGGCCACTAATCGGCAAAGTTATAGGCAAAAATATATTTTTTTTAATATAGCAACATTTTTTCAAACCTCTCAAATAATTTTTAAACACGCTTAAGATACAAAATGATAAGCCGTAATTTCAGAAATTATTTCTAAGAAAAACTAGCAAATCAAGTAGAAACCAACTGAGATATAAGCACCAAAGTACAACTGCCTCGATGTGAAAGGGCTTAAGTATTAAAATATAGTTGGCTATGAAAATAAGAAATCTAAGACTGCGTCCTAGATTAACTGGCGACTATATGAGTCAAATATAGTAGTTACGGGTTTGTCTCATTTAACCCCCACAATATTGGTATCAAATAAAAGGGCTTGACCAGTACAATGTAGTAAACTATTAAAAAAGTGTAAAATCCAAACTGGTGTCATTTGATAATTTTTTTGAGACTAACTCAAACCATGGAAAGATACACAATAGAGCAACGCGTTAAAGTAATTCAGGCTTATTGTGAAAATGCGCATTCACTTAATCTTCAGTGCTGAGGCACATTTTGACCTCAGCGGGTTCGTCAATAAGCAGAATTGCCGCATTTGGGCAAATGATAATCCTAGAGTGATTGTCGAAAAATCAATGCAACAACAAAGAGTGACTGTTTGGGGAGTATTTTTCCAAAATGAGGCTGGTCAGGCTGCTACTGTGAATGGTGTTCGCTATCCAGAGATGATAATGAACTTTTTATGGATATGAATTTTGACCATATATGGTTTCAACAGGACGGTGCCACTTGCTACACAGCTTACGAAGCAATGTTTTTTTTTGCGCAACAAATTCAATGGCCGTGTTATCTCACGTGGTGGCGATGTCTATTCGCCGCTCAAATGATGTGATTTAACACCGTTGGACTTCTTTCTTTAGGGTTATTTGAATTAAAATATGTACGTCAATAAGCCAGCAATAATTCAAGAGCTAATGGATGAGATAATTCATCACATTAACGGTATAGAACCTCAATTATGCCTCAGCGTTATCTAAAAATTGGACCATCAGATAAAGGTGTGCCGCCGAAGTCGCGGCAGCCATTTGGCCGATATTTTTTTCATACATATGTAATTGAACCATACTAATATTATTCTGATAAAAGGAAATGACAATAATTTCCTAAATAATTTGTGTCTTGTTCAAAATCAACATCGGTCCTTTAAACTTAAGCCTTTTTATAGATGTACTCGGTGGTCTACATGTGTAGTAATTTTAATTAAAAATAGCAATTTTTGAAAGTAATTTTTTATAATACAACTGAGAAATCCTTTTTCAAAAGTTTATGTCCAAAATTTTATAGTTTAATTTATAAAAAAAAAATCCAAATTTATTTTGCCAACAAATAAATTTTCCAATAATTTTAGGAATGTCCTTAATTTCTTTGTTATTATTAACGGAATAGCAGTATAAATTTCGCCATAGTGTAGCGTAGATTATAATTCTTTAAATATCATCTTCAAATCTTTGCTTTATAAGAATTATGTACTTTGTGACTAAGAATTTATTTGTTTATTGTTACTTTGCGCCATTTCTTTTCTCATTGTGTTTCTTCTTTTTCAAAAATATGTCCCTAATTTCATTTGCCATTTTTTTTTTTATTTCACAATAACAATATAACTTTTGTTAGTGTTACCATTTCTTTTGTAATTACAACAATAGCTGTGCATTATCGATTTTTAAAAATCTTCCCCCAATAAAGTAAAGCGGTGTCTTTGCAATAATTCTTTTCAACATTTTTGCTCTAGGTTATTTTTTTTTTTTCAATATCGTTTATAATAGGAAAATGCTTCTTAAAAAATAACTTCAAACACCTACAAGCAACTCTGCTGTTCAGTGTGTTTAGTAACAATAAAACATCACCCAAATATTAGCAACTTTGTTTTAAATTTCAAGACAATTTAAACTGGCTTTGGCTGCAACTATTCTTTTTTGGCACCAGCATCTGCATTTTTTTTTCTATTGTATGAAAAAATATTCTATTAATGTTTTTTATGCAAACCCGCATAATTTTATGTTCACAACTAGAGACAAGGTGTTTCATTTTTCTGCTAGACAAGTTAATCCTTATTTGCATAGTAATTCCTTATAAGAAAAGAAAACAAAAAGATTTTTTGGTTGTCGTACTTTAATAATTAAAGGCCTTTAAATTTTGTTTACGCAAAAAAAGCAGCTGTTGACGAGTTATGTTTTTAAGAAAATACTAGAAAGAAAATAGTTTTTGTCGTTTTTCTTTTCTGGACCAAATTTTTTACTTTTTCCTGTCTCTTTTTTTATATTTACAACTGAATTTTTTGTTTCATAATAAGGTTTTTGTTGGTATTTAAGAGGCCTGGTCATTAGTGTAAACCAACATTTTCTAAAATTCATAAATATGCTTAAAGATCTATAAATATCATTTACCTTCTATGATCTTTTCTTATCAATTTGTTGATCTGAAGAAAAATTATCTCAAACTTTCTTATACGACATACATATCTCCTAATATCAGTTTTCAAAATTTTATTATTTTTTTAAATCTGCTGCAATATATTTGGTACAATAAATTGCCTTAATAATTATTTAATTTCATATAAAATTTAACTTCGAAAAATAATCAATCTTATACAAAATGTAAGGACAACTTTTAAGCTCGATTAAAATTTTACAGACACAATAAACCCTCACCATCATGTACATAGATATGTTAAAATTCTAATAAAAACATCATCCTAGCATTTCTTAGATTTTACATTTAATGTTGTACGCCATTTTACTTTGAGCGCCATTGTTCATTTTGAATTATATACCCTTCACACGAGAGTTAAAAAAGGTATTTAAAGCTTTATCATTCCGGTTGTGATTTCTACAGTATTCATCCTTATATATAGAAGAGTCGATTTAGCTATGTACTTCTGTCCATCCGAATTTTTGGGTGTTGAAATCAATTTTGTTTAGCCCTCATATATCACACAGACTCATAAGTACTATCAGTTTATTAGAAATGCTATAGAAAACTTTGGTATTAAAAATCAGCTATTTTAACTTGTTAGTGACTGAGATATAAGCAAAACACCACATATGCCTCAGTTTATTATTAAGATTTCAATAACAAAATGCTATATAAAACAAGTAAAAGCGCTATATTCGGCCGTGCCGAATCTTATATACCCTTCACAACGTGTAGTCATGCAATAACAGTAGTTTGTATCACCATTCCATATGATATACGTACATACATATAAAAAACATACATACATAAAAACATCCCATTGTAAAATTGTAAATTTACGTATGTATATTAAAAAAAATTTAAAAAAAATATTAAAAAAAAGTTAAAAAAAAAATTAAAAAAAAATTAAAAAAAAATTAAAAAAAAACAATTAAAATATATATAATAAATATAACATATAAAACATCAGACTGGTGGTTTAAAGCAAGAATAAAAAATGTGATAATTGAAAAGAATAACTAAAATCACTACAGCAAAAATATGAACTTGTATGTGAAGTTTAATTTACAAAATAAATTTTCGTATAAACTTGTGAGTTAAATAGATGATATTTACATCCAACACTAAGACATTCCGATCAAAGAGTGCTGATGATGAAACCGTAGCTGGTTTCGAAAATGCATTCCACTCGGCTGGTGTCGGGATTAAAACTTACTTTTCCAACATATTCTTTCATTATCACAAATAAAAAATTGATTTCTTCATTTAATGAGTAGAAATGTAGTATTAAAAATGAACTAAAGCCAAAATAAAAATAATAAAGTCTTTAAAACAGTTAAAGTTCAACAATAAAATAAAATAAAAATAAAAAAAAATAAAAATATATAAAAAAAATTAAAAAAATAATAATAATAAATATATAAATAATATATTAAATAAAAAATAAAAAAAAAATAAAAAAAAAATAAAAAAAAAATTAAAAAAATAAATAAAAATTTTTTTTTTTGCCTCAGCTGGTATTCGATGCCACGTTCTCTCTAACCAGGGGCCGAATTACGGCATTCGAACGTGATCGAAATTTGAAAATTCTTATTAGAATCTCTATACCTAAAGCACAGCGAACTCGATCGTTCGAGTAAAATTTCGTTCGATATCGAATGCCGTAATTCGGCCCCAGTATACACGTTTGTATGTATGTATGTTGTTGTTGTAATGTTGTTTATGTGAAAAAAAATCGAGGTGGTCGTGGGCTTTTGCTCATATCTCAGTTTTTTATGTACCGATGTTTCTGATTTTCAATACGGATCTACTCCCGAACATTTCTGATATTTTAATACCTCACCCGGGTCCAAGCGATGTCTGGGGGCTTCAAAAAGTTGATTGCAACATACACACGGTCAGACGGACAGGCGGACAGACTGACAGAGCTTAATCGACTCCCCTATTCATAAGCTTTCAGAAAATATATACTTTATGGGGTCGGAAATGAAAATTTTAGAAATTTCACACGGAATGACAAACCTATATATACCCTTTTTCACTGTGTGAAGGGTATAAAAACAACAACAAAATTAGGCGGTAAGAAAATGTGTGGGTTGTTGCTCTAGTTGGAATATTTTGTATGCTTATAAATGTGATAGAATGTTGCAATGCTGAGTTTTTCGTTTGTTAACCAAGCATATGTAATACGGCTTCACAAACAACTTGTATGTGTATGCTTAAAGTTGCTTCTCTACACTCGGATCGGGGACGGTTTTTAGTTTATCTAGAGTATGATCATTTAACACATAATTTATGCTAATATAATATCTACACAAGAAAAATATGTTTTTGCACTTCTTACGATTCATCTCCATTAGGTGAACATTACACCAAGACTAAAAGCATCTAAGTTGTTTTTAATTGACTAACATGATGATTGTAACTAAGGAAAACTATTACGTCATCAGAATGCATAAGAACATCCGAAAATTCAGTTGTATTTGACACATCATTAATTAATAGGGATAACAACAATGGACAAAGATGACACCAGAGATAACAGCAATTACCTTAGAAATTATTGGGTGATTCACAAGGTGTCTTATCATGTCCTATTGTCATATTGTTCTAAAATTTTACAATGGTTTAAAAATTTTGTTGTTGCTTTTCAAACAAAAAGTGTCTTATAATAATAGGACTTTGTAAGCTATGTTTATTGTGCTGTCGTATTTAATAAGCAGAGACCTGTGCTAAACGGCTAAGCCGTCTAAGCCAAGCAGCAATAGTTTTTGTAAACCGTCGCCGTTCATTGAATAATTTTATCGGGGCGACATTCAAATTTAAGCGCAGTTGCTAATTTTTTATAACAAATCAGTGGCGGCGTCAAATAACATCGGCTAAGGATTCTGCTGTGCTTTGTTTATCAAACAAAATTTAATTTATTTGTGATTTATTTACTTGAGTCTGCCATTACAACATCTAAAATGTACTTTTCGCACAAACTGGCTATTATTTTGTTTTTTTTCACTTGTTTTTGGCATTACTTAATTATGAGGGGTTGTTCACAATAGTCTTAATTTTTCATGCTATTATTATAGGACATATGACTTTATGACACTACTGTGAATTCTCCATATGTTTTTTAAACAAACATTTTGCCTAGTATTTATTAAGTACAAATAAGTCTACATACGCAGTAAAGTAAGTCCCTTGATATCAATATTATTATTAAAAGTTTTTAGTTGACCTAATCAAAAGCTTTGCTAAATTTGGTGTAAATTACATTAGTTGGCTTTTGTTCAATAAGAAATCAAGATTAAATAGCGATTTTTTTTATGATTTACTTAAGTCTACTGGTCAAGCGCTTTAATTTGATGTCACTATTGCGGGGGTTGAATAGGAAAATGTTTAAATTACTATATTTGGGTGCTATTTTGAATTTTAATTTCGCCAGCCCATTTCTTTTGAGACCAATATTGCAAAGGTGAAAAACCTGGAATTTATAATTATTTTAATTGAAAATTATAGCTATTATTTTAATGTCGATGCCATCTTGGATTTTTAATGTTTCATAGTTCACTCCATTCATTCCATTCTTGACTAGAATTTTCATTTGATATTGAGAGAGTAGAAGGTGGTTAATTTTCTAAATTATAACACCTTACCCATATATGCATCTTTTTATGCCATTTTGCAGTGACGGAAATAAAAAAATGTTAATAAATTTTTTTCGTATTTTGTCCAGTCAATTGCATTCATTAATCGCATCATATTGGGTCTCTGGGTTTACTTGAAGCATAACAAAGAAAAATTTTCGTTTGTTAATTTTAATAAAAATAACGAATATGTTGCTCTTTGTTGCTTATATCTCAGTTAGTTCCTAACTGATTCATTAGTTTTTTTTTTTAGAATAATTTTTAAAACTACGGCTTGTAATTTAGTGTCTATAGTATGTCCAACAATTATTTAAGCACTTAATATACATTGAAAAAATATATATTTTTTGAATAACTTTTGCCTATAACTTTGCCGATAAGTTAGTGATTGGTCTAGAACTTTTTACAAGTAGCCCTTCGATACATATTATGTCCATTAACTTTTCGAGAGATGAAACTGCTGATTGTTGTGGTAAATATATGGGAAAATAAATGTATTGTCATTTTTATTTGCTTATATCTTAGAAAGTAAAGGAGCTATAGTACTGATTTTAAGTAGCAGTTCCTTGCTAAAAGATTGATACAACATATAGATCTGGGAAACAAGTGGTTGCTTGTAAAAGTTGATTTCAACCTACACATGGACAAAGCGATATCGCTCAATCGACACCTCTAGTCAAAAACTTCTAGGAAGTATCACTTAGTGGGATCAGAAATTAATACAAATGACGAACGGAATGAACCGAACCCGCAACTCACAGACTGAAAAACTAGCACACTACTTGTCACTCTACAAAGTCGCATGCATGTTAAATTAAAAAATTTGCTAAAAATTAATTTACATTTTCTTCTTAACATAAAATCCTCAAGGATGTTCCTTAAACCAAGCGCCATTTGTGCGCTTTTCATAAAGATGTAATTTTCGTACCCAGTTGATGTGCTTCTGATATCATTAATCCACGTCATTAAGTGCTTTTGCATTTGATTAAATGCCAAATTAACATACTACCATGCCTGCTCTTACATAACACTGCATAAAAAACATGCCAGCAAGACCACGAATGTCACTTGAATGAGTAAAAAAACGACGTATAATGAAAAAACGTGTTTTTTTTTAATCCAAATCTTGTGCACATTTTAGGACATCTTTTGAAACTTTGGAAAAAACTTCATATTTTTTATTATTTAAATTTAAATAATTAAAAACTTGCTATTAAAACCTGCAAAAAAAACTATCGCGTGTATTAAAAACTAAAATTTCAAGTCATTTACTCGAAACACACTTTTCTCAAAATTTTAAAGCAATTTATCAGATCAACCCATACCTAAAAGCCATAAATCAAATATTTTATTATATTTTATAATTTTTCTTAAAATAATTATCATTAACTACTTTATTAAGGACTCATTTCTGAACATGAATACAAAAGGGTATTTAATACTTTTATACCACAGAAAAAAATGACCAGAAAAAAAGCGTTTAAAATAAAATGCACATGCTTAGAGGAACAATGTCAAGGACCCTCTTAATAAGCACCGTTTAAGTACTTTGTATGTACGCTATACAAAATATAATATCCTTTATTATATGCTGCTGCAATTTAGCTCAAAGAAAAAACAATTTACACAACAATTTTTACATGAATAAGAAAAACACGGAACTGTTGAACAATGTTATACAACTGCATACATATTTAGTAAAAATGAATTTATGTTTAATACAATGGAATATTTATCTTAATAATTAAAAGGGTTAACTTTTTTGCTCTAAAAAAAAGCGAAACAACAGCTTAAAGTAAACAATTAATAAGTTGTAAGTCCGGTAGTTAAGAAAATTTATAAAAAAATAATGAAGTTATTGAAAAAATGGGTTTCCCCCCTATTTAATGGGAATTTTTTGTGAATTTGCGGAAAAGTGTTTAAATTTCGCTTTAACATTAAAATATTAATAGTTTTTCATAAATAAGAGTTAAAAATTATGATTTTAAATATTGCGGAATATTTTTAAACTTTCCTAGGAATTTAGGAAAAATCCCCAATATGGGTATTTTAATATTTCAAGTTAGGATTTTTTTTCTAAAGTGGTTGAAAATATGTTTTTTTTTTATAATAACAGTCAAGGTAAAATATACGAAAAATGCCATTTTTTGATTTTTTGTTGAGATGACCCAAAAAAATTGTTTTTGGGAATTTGAGGGGAAGTTAATTTAAGTTGATTTTTAGTAAAAAATTACAATATTTTTTTTTTTAAATATAAAATGGCATTAGTTTAAATCAAATAAGTTTATATGATATTTTAAAATGAATCATTTTTTTTTTTTAATTTTCCTAGTTGACTAAACAAAATCCCCATTAAATTTTTAGTACATATTAAATGAAATTCTTTATTTTTCTAAAAATTAAGGATAATTGTTTTTTTTTAAATACAAGCCAAGGAAAAATATATAAAAAATTTTTAAATTAATTTTTTTTTATGACCACCTAAGAAATTGTTTTTGGGAATTCGGGGGAAATGAATTAAAGTTCCCTTTTTGGTAAAAACTACAATATTTTTGATAAATATGCTGCAAATGGTGTTGCTTTAAAAGTCAGATAAGTTTTTGAATGATTTTCATTCGTTAAAAAATAACTTCCCCATTTGGGTATTTTTATAATCGATATAGGAATTTGCTCTAATGAAAAATTAAAAGGAAAAAATAAAACAAAATCATATATAAGAAACAATAATATTAAGCAAATGTCAAAAATTAAAATAAAACTTGAAAATCTTTAAGAAATGTCAGGTATGGCTTTAAAAGGAATTGTTAGGAGTTCGTGGGGGTAGAAAAAAATATTTTTTTACTGTTTCAAATGTCTTTAATCTCTATTTAAAATGCAACAACTTACATATTAGTATTTTTAAATTAATATTTGGGGATTAGTGAGGAAGTAATTTATGTATGTATGTATGTATGTATGTATCACTTGGAATTACAAATTTTTATTATTTGTCGACGCCACTTACAAAAAAAAGCACTTGTCTTGAGCCGCTGACAACAACTTACAAGCATCGTGCTATTTATTTCTAAACCTTACCCTACATTGCACATGCAAGTGCAAGTGAAAAAAAACAATGCACTAAAACTTTTTTACTGACACAAGTACACTTTTGCTACCTGGACTTGCACATGCAAGTGCAAGTGAAAAAATAACAATACACTAAAACTTTTTTACTGACACAACCACACTTTTGCTACCTGGGACTCAGCTTGCAAAGAAATTTTTAAGCAAGTAAAATTTTCAAATTTATGGCAAGACAAGACGAAAAACAATGTTGCCGAATAAATAAATGGTAAATAATTCAGCTATATTTTTCCTTAATATGCATATAAAGGATATTGTGAAAAAGCAAACATATTTCCTTTGAATGTAAGTTTTAAGATAAATATCAATTTTTGATAAAAATACAACATTAAAAAAACAACATGGTTTTTTATTGTTGCTTTCGACTGTCGATGTGTCAAAAACTACATGGTTTTTGTTTGTGTTTTTTTGCGCGGAAAGGAGTAATCTATGTAAACATAAATAATATTTGACAATTCGATCATCATTTTTGCAAATAAAAATGTAGATCAGCTGCGTTGTCAACACCACCTGATAAATAAATTCGCCTTGCACTGGGCTGTGTAGCCACTCAAAAAAAATTTGTTTTTTTTTTGGCATTTCTCCTGATGTACACTACTTGCAAGGATAAAAGAAAAACAATAAACAGTTTTGTCGTCAAAGTCCATACATAAAAAAATTTGTAGTGTCAGATTTCATCTATAAGCAAACAGAGTCTCTCTGTTGCAGCCACCTTTAAACACTAAACTACATGTGTTTTGTTTTTGTATATTTGAACTTAATTGTCCAAAATTTTCTGTCTAAACACAAACAAACACACATTTGTTAACTTTTTTTAAGGCAAATTATACAAGTCACACTAAAATTAAGGAATTTTAAAGGTTTTTTTTCAAAACTTTATATATATTTATACATATATTTTGCTCATCATTAAATATACAAAATAATGTTCCACTAACATTAAAATATTTTTTCTACACATCGCGCAGGAAGGCATTTTTTCACAAAAACTTTTACAATTCGGTTTGTCTTGAAACTAAAACACACATTGTTTGTGTTTTTAATTTTTAAACACTTGACACAAATGTACATACATATATTTATTTTGAATTAAAACTGTTTTATCCATAGAAATTAATTTTTTTTTTCACTTTTTAAACATTAATTAAAATTTTCCGGCCAACGAATGTAAACAAACATAAAAACACAAATTTTGGCATTTTGTTCTTAAACTTCTTTCACAGCTGATGAACAGCTGGGCTAAAGAGTTCACCTCATATGAATTCGCCTTGAGTAGTTACTTTCTGTTATTGTATTGAAGTAACGTGTGTTGTTAATAGAGTTGGGCATTAATCGTTAATGGAAAAAACAACCGAAGTTGTTGGCAAAAATGATATAAAGTAAAGCCCAAATCTCGTCGTTAAGTTAATCCAAATACTTTTATTATACATGTTCGTTTAGTTAAGCAAAGTCATAAGCCATTCGAATTGCCAATAGAATTTATGAACGTTATATCTACCAAAGTCAATTAAGAAATTCACCTTGTTAAAGCATTTACAATATTAACTCACCTATATAAGTTTCACCACAACTGGGTTGTGTCTTAGCTATACAATATTTAGTCACCAACAATATTTAGTCACCATTCGAATTGCCAATAGAATTTATGAAAGTTATATCTACCAAAGTCAATTAAGAAATTCACCTTGTTTAAGCATTTACAATATTAACTGACCTATATAAGTTTCACCACAACTGGGTTGTGTCTTAGCTACACAATGTTTAGTCACCAACTACCAACTACTAATGTTTATTTCGTTTAACCTTTACTCTACCAAAATTTTTCTCTTTGTAGGTCTGTTCACAAAGTAGCACTCAATGCTTAAGTGGACTAAACAACAACAAAATCTTCAACACTTTCAGACTCTTTCACAAAATCAGCAAAATTTTTCAACTTTTTCTAACCACAAACCTTCAAAAGCATTGTCCTCCTCCTCCTCGAAATTGCGTAAAAAACGTTACACTACCAGTAATTCTCAGTATTCCCCACACAAAATGGCCACTATGACTCATACTTTGGAAAGACGTTTACACCGTCGCTCCTTGGACAACCATTTGGACTCGGCTGCAGATGAAAGACGTAGAGCTCGTCACTCCTTGACGAGTAATCATAATAAGGAAAATTTTGGGGTGCATTTTATGCGCAACTCTTTCGGCAATACCAGCATAACGGCCTTAAATGATCTCAGTAATGGTAAGAGTCCCCGAAGGTCTATGGAAAACACACCTCCTTTAACGCTAAACATAAAAAGGTTGAATAGAGCCGCGGTAACTAATATAGAAATAACACCAACCACAAATAGAGAGTTGAGACCTAGATTTTCGAGTGATTTTGCCAAAGAAGATGATGTAACTCCTTTGACGAAGTTAAAGTTTCGAAATAAGCTAAAGGAGGAATCCTTATCGTCCTCAAGAATGGGAGATGCTACTTTGGATAGAATGTTGGATGCCATTATAGAAAGTGCCAGGAAAGAGACAAAACCCAAGTGCAAACATAATGATTTGGAAGGGGACAACAAAGAAGAAAGTATACACGAAATGGAAGTGAGAACTCCTCAACATTTAAAGAGACAACGAGTGGTGAGAAGGAAAAATCCTAAAAGAACTGAAAAAAAGAACAAAAATGAGCGGCAGGAAAAAATTGAAAAGAAATTTGATAAAAAAGAAATTGAAAAAAGTATAAGAAAAGAAACTGAGATGATAGGCTTGACCTTACCCCATGGCATACCAAGTCCTGAAACGCCTTTATTCAAGAACTCACAAAACCACAAAGCCTTATTAAATATGGAAACACCTTCACAGCATCTAACCTTTGAGGTAGAAAATGACTTACAGAGGTGCAGCACGCCCACCTTTGAAGAGGCCCACACCATTAAAAGATGTTTAAGTTTCTCCTGTGCCAGCGAGGAGGAAGAGAACTATCAGCACAGCCTAAAACGCATCTCAGTGGCTTCCAGCATAGCTAGTTCTACACAAGAGCAACTAAGTGACAATTCTTATACGCTTTCGGTGAACACAGTTAGTGGCTTTTTGGATGTGGCCATATATCAAGAGCTGAAAACCCTAAATGTACATGGTGAGTTCCAAATTTAGTTTGAGACTCTAGAAATTAGTTAAATTTTTAAAATTTTCTATTTTAGTTATACGTTGCCGTGAATTACAACGCCCAAACGGTTCCACTGCTCTCAATGCTTATGTCAAGGTGGCATTGATATGTAAAGCGCAAACAGAGCATCAAGGTTTCCAACGCACAGCCGTGCATCGTCATTCTAGTCGTCCCTACTTTGATCACTGCTTTAAATTTGATTTATCTGATATAACACAGGCCTTGTATGAACTCGATGAAAACGATCGTTTACAAATGGCCGTGTGGCATCGTGACAGACAACTTAAGTGAGTATGATCGTAGTTATTTGCAATTTACTTTCTACTCTAAAGTACAAAACTTAAGTAGCCAAGCCATCAAACACCATTTATTTCTATAATTAAACTAGAACTTTGATAAAATACAAATCAAACAAGTTTTTAGCGATTAAAATTAAATTTCTAACATTAAATTTCTAGTAATTATATATTTAGCCTATACTGGCTAAATATATAATTACTTTATTTAAACAATTTTATTTATGTTTTTCTCTAATGTCTCATAAAGCTTTTACAGACTTAATATCAGCCTTACGACACGCTATTTCCTCTTGGCCCTTCTCCTGTAATACAACACAAATTGTGTACTCTTAACCTCACTTTAATAGAATCATGTTATATTGTCATGTCGTTGTCATTTTTGTAATGCCTTCAATATTCAATTATTTTTCTCTCTTCCTTTAAGTGTTCTCACGCATTTGTATTGTATTTGTATTAAACAAAAAACTTCCTTCCGCTTAATATTGACTACCGGTCTTAAGTTTCTTTACAGATGTTTTACCTCTTTTGGTTTTGCTGACCAACATGTGAGGTCATTTGTAGTTACATAGTTGTACAGAAGTTTTGACGTACTAAGATAATTGTAATGTATGTATATCTCTAAACATGAGTGAGCTAACGTCACTCTTACGTTAGGGAGAGAATTTTCGTTAAGATGTTGATAAAGTTTTTTTTGTCTATCTGTGGTAATAAATTGTTCTACGTTTGTAGCTGAAAGTTTAATAACGGAAAAAAAACATATAAAACAGAATGAACATTTACTTTAAAAATTTCTTCTCTGCAGACAACTCTGGAGTTTTCCTCTCTCTGAGAACTTGCGTCAAAAAATTTATATCATTTTACTCTAGTTCCACATATTGTTATTTTCTTATATTCCATAGGAAATCAAAACCTTTTAGCTTATAAAATATGTTGACCTAAAAGCTTATTGCTATTATGCCATATATAGAAAGCTTTAGAAATATGTGTCAAATTGATAATGAGTTTAAAAAGCTTAAGTTAGTAAAAAAAAATAAATAAAACTAAAAGCTTTCTATATAAAAAAAATTTTGTACAAAATTAAAAATAAAACAAATTTTAAATTTTACAGATTTAAATTGTAAAAGCTTTGAAGAAAAAAGCTTTTTTGTATTTTTTTTTTTGAAAAATTTACAAAATAAGTTTCAAAAAAAGTGTTTTAGCATAACCATGTTAAAAAATTCAAAAAAAGGAAAAAAGCTTTTCTTTTTGGTTAAAATCTACTTTTAAGTTTTGTTGATTTTTTCAATGTAAAAGCTTTGAAGTTACAAGATTTCTTGTATTTGTTTTTTAAATTTACAAAATAAGCTTCAAAACTTTAAGCATAAATACGTTTAAAAAATTTAAAATGAAAAAAGCTCTTTTTTGGTTAAAACTTACATTTAAATTTTGTAGATTTTAAATGTAAAATCTTTGAAGGCAAAAACTTTCTTGTTTTTTTTTTAAATTTACCAAAAATTGTTTCAAAACTTTTAGTATAACCACGTTTAAAAAATTTAAATTTTAAAAAGAAAAAGCTTTTTTTGGTTAAAAGCTTTTTACCATATTAAAAAATTTACAAACCTTTTAGCATAAGCACATTTTAAAAATTTTAAATTTTTGAAATAGAAAAAGCTTTTTTGATTAAAAGCTTTTTATCAAATATATTATAAAAAAAAATTTATAAAAGCTAGTTTAATATACATAAAATATTTTTTGTTGAAATCTGTTAGCACAACTGGTTGTTTAAACATATTTAGGAATTTTTAATTTAAAGTTTTTTTAAACACCATAGCTTTGTTCAAAATGCTTGTGAAACATTCAAATTGTACAAGATTAAGCTTTTGTATTATTCCTCTTTAATGATATTTATTGAAAACATTTTGAAAAAACTTGATTAAAGCTTTGCCGATGGCATCTAATTTTTATTTTTAAGCACTCGATATGCTTTTTAAAGCTTTTATGTATTAAACAACACATAACATTAATAAAATTTCCGATATATTTTTAAACTTTATTGACATGAAATCTTCTAAATACCAAAAGCTTTGTCAATTAAACTTTGGATTTATATAATTGTAGGAAAAAAATATTTAAAATCTTAAATTTACTAAATTATTTCGTATATTCTCCCAATTAATCTTTTAATTATATTTATTCCGTTGTTGGATATAATATTTATTTTACTCGTGCTTGTGCGCCATGATCAAATAAATATTATTGAATAATTAATTGGAATCCTATTCCGAATAAATTTGTAAATTAATTAAGCTAGTTGTAACAGAATAATATTTTAAAGATCAATGGTTGGCTAAATGTGAAAGGGATTAGAAAAATAAAATATTTCAAAAAAAACTTAGCTGGATTCAATGCATATTTCTGATGATTTAAAACTTCAGCTATCAAAGATGATAGATAAAAAACAAATCTCTCTCTCTGCTCTCATCTATTTCAAATGTAAAATTTCATACATAAAAAATATATATTAAAAGATTCTTTCCGAACTGCGTTTAAGTTATGAACTAATAGGGCTTGGTTGGGGTTTTAAAAAACTAATTTTTTTATTTTTATTTTTATTTGGAATTCCCATTTGGTTTATGAGGATTTCAAAATAAAACTTATAATACCTTAAACTCTTTTAAAACTTTAGGTACACGTCTATTCAAGTTCTGGCATAAGCACCAATCAAATGCCAGCTTGAACCCAATAATCAAGTAAATACTATTCTAACTTTTTTGAGTATTTATGAATATTAAAAATTTTTTTAATTTTTATTCTAAATAACATATAGAGTTAAAGAGCTGTATTTAAAAAAATATATGGAATGCATTAAAAAATAATTTGTAGAAAGTTTTATTTGAAAATTTTTCAATAAAATACATTTTAAACTCATTTTTAGTTTTATGAATATGGGTGTAAAGCTTTACGTTTTAGTTTAGATATATACACATAAGCAGCGTTGTCAACTTTAAAATTTCAAAAAGCACCTAAACCCCTAAAAAAGCGCGTAATTTTCATAAAAAATCTCTGAGTTTAAAATGTGTACAAATTTAACTTTACATTTGCTAATATAATCATTACTTAAAAAAAATTAAAGCTTTTAGATGCCAGTTGCCCCCTAAAATAAATTATTTTACAAATGGCAATAAGACTGGAGTTTTGATTGATATCGATAATCGAAATACAAGTCTGAAGATATTCTGTTCTTTATATTATTAGGCCAAAACATCCAAATGTACTATCAATGCAAATATTAACCTCATCAGGGTGTCAATTTGTGCTCTAAAAAATTTTAAAATGATAAGTATTTGCATATTAATTTCTCTTTTTTTATTTTCACCAAGGTTTGATCAACTTGAAACTTTACTTACAAAATAAATTCTCGTAACAATTTCATTATATAAAAAGTAGGTGGTTTATGTCTCATAAATCATACAGGATATCAACAAACCAGTATCGGAAATAAGTTTCAATTAATAATAAACAAGCAAAACACTCAAATAACAGAAACATTGTATACTATCAATCCTTATAATCTTCTTAATTATTATTTTTAGTATCATAAGCTGAAAGTATTATCAACATAATATCATTTTACAATGAGTAAATATTTTTTAGCTTTGTTAAGATACAAAATACGTAAGGGTAATTAAAGATATTTACCCTTACAAAAATTGTTTTCAATTAAAAAAATTATTTTCATATTTAGTATTTGGTGTCACCGAAATAAAAATAAAAGCACTAAAAACTTAAAAAAAAATCACCAAGCACTAACTCGCAATTTTTTCGCTTCCAAAATGTTAAAAATCACCAAAAACGGTGATAAAATCACCGAGTTGACAACGCTGCACATAAGTATATAATTTTGTATAACTCCCATTTGGAGCATAGGGCCGCTACAACTTGACCTTACTCTTGCCGGCTGTTACCCAGTGCTTTCAACTCGCCCCAACTTTTGCGTATCTTCGCCATTTCTTCTTCTATTTTCCTTATCAACATGTGTGCCGGCCTTCCTCTTCGACGGCTTCCTGTGGGATTCCATGCAATCGCCATTCTGTTTATATCGTCGCTGGAATTTAATTTTTACGGGCCTCCGCTGCGTCATAGCCCATAGGCTCTCATTGGAGATAACATATGGCCAGAATATTTAAACAATTTCACGTAAACATTGATTAACGAAAACTTGCAACGCATTAATGTCAGTTGTTACTGCATTCCTAGTTTGACAACCGTAGAATAAACACGATTTTACGTTTAAATGGTAAATGCGGAATTTGGTGCGGAGTGTTATAACCAATGATCTCCATAACTTACTTAGGCGCCCGAAAGTTTGCCGCGCCTTTTTTAATGCCAATTTCTATATCTGCACTGGATCCGCCATGTGTATTGATGATATCATTTGTTCTTGCGGTTTCAGTAATCAAATAGTTTAAAACAGTCAGCTGATTGGCCCACCGCATCCAAGTCTGGTGTTGGGGCTGCCAACGGAGCCTCCAGACAGGAAAACACATTTATGCGCCCTTAATTTTCACAGGATAAATTCAAGTTGAGCTCCTGCTACTTCCTGGGACGCGATAGGTTTAGCAGCGCTTTTAGGTTCAGTCTTGGTTCGCGGATGATATTTAAAGCTTTAAGCTTTTGAGAGCTTTAAGACTTTTTAAAAAACTTTTAATACCTCAAAAGTTTATCTAGTGAAAAATTTTATATAAAATAAGCTTTTCTAATAAAACTTTTGGCTTGTTTTATGCCGCGTTTTTTAAAAAGATTTGTTGAAATAATTTTTTGTCAGAGAATGTAATATATAGTATTTCTTATTTGAAAATTGTTAAATGTTTTGCCGATATAAAAATTACCACCTTAATTTTATATTATAAAAATTTTTTTATAAAAACTTTTTGATAGAAAAATTCATATTAAAGAATTTTTATTGTTTTAAGGATTTTAGCTCATAAAAGTCTCTCTCATAAAGTCTCTAAAGAGATGATTAAAAATTCAAGTTTTTTATGATTTTTTTATTTTATGTATTTATGTAAGTATGTTTTGTGTCAGTATTTAATAAAATACTTACTTTTTACAACTACCTGGAATCCGTTTTTAATTCCTTGGAGAGTCTTTTTGTCTGCATTTACTTGGCCAAAGTAAACTCATTATTAAGACATTAATGAACTTTTCTCTATACCATAAAAATTTGTTTACAATGTACTTTTCCACTTTCTATTTTCTTTGAATTTTCACAGGAAACCCTTTGCCTCTAACCATATCATAAACCTTTAACAACCCTTAAAACAAAATGTAAACAAAGCCCAACAAGCACATGGCTTGTTGATCTAATGTTTATTATTCCCTGCTTTAGGAGGAGCCAAACAGAGAGTGGGTGAATATTAAAAAAGCTTCTAAGAAATACCGGCAAATATAACAAATGAAAATTAACAAGTTAAAATAACATCACATGTGCTAAACAATGACATGTTTTTTTACAGAGACCTTTGCTATACTCTCTTTAAGTGTGTGAGTGAAAGCTTTTTTCCATAAACTTAAAGTCCACAATTTATGCGCATATAACCCTTAAAAACCATTAAAACTAAATTTCTTTGCTGGGCAAAATACTTTTGTTCCAATATGCTTCAGCTCAGTTAGTTTTTTGAAGTGCTTTTATTAACATACGGACTTAAAAATTGCAACGGCAAATTAGTTTTAATTGAAGAAAAAATAAAAAAAAAATTAAACAAAAAAATTTGACAAGCAAAAATTTAAAGAAAAAAAAGCATGACTTCAAAAATTATTAAAGGTGTGAGGAAAACTTAAAAGAAAAATGAATACCTACAACGACAAAAATTAAAATGAAATTGTGAAATATTAATAGAAATTCTTAGAAAAGTGAGTGTGAATCTACACATTATTAAAAAAAAAATACAAATTAATTATATAATTACTTGGCTAAACAAAATATAGAAAAAAATTTATTAAAAATTTTAATTATAAAAGTCTTTTCAAAAAATCCATCAATTAATTCTGCTAATTTTCGACTAAAATATCTTAAATAAAAGTAAAAATTTTTGAAAAAGAAAAAGAAAAGGGAATAAAAAGTCACTTGATACATATAAAGAAAGTAAAAATTTTAAACAAGAAGAAGCAGCAATAGCTGAAAAAGAAACATCATGGAAAAATTTTACCCTGTATAGATTTGTTGTCTCTAAATAAATGTGAAAAAGAAACACACACACGCACACGGAATAAAAATTCTATAACACAAATTGTCTAGCGAAAACGTGGTATACAAGAGTGAGTGCTAATGTGTGTGTGTGTGCGTGTTTAGCTAAATGGGCAGCAGGGTGTCCCTAAAATAAAGGAGTATTTAAGAAAAAAAAAATTAAGAAGAAAAATTAATAACTAAAACAACAATCAGAAACTAACGGTAGACTGAAAATGTAAAAAAGGTATTTAATTTTGATTTAATAAAAATAAAATATTATTTTGTCCAACATAACACCGTGTAAACAGCACAAGGACAAGGAAAATTTCATACACCCATTAATCTACTAACTTTATATTAGGAACTGTATCATATGAAAAGGAATACTCCGTAGAAAAAGGAAATTTTTTGTTGATTCATTTAAATAGAAAAAATGTCTTTTGAAAATTTTATCCTTCTATATCCTTAAAAAATTATCAAATAAAATATTTTTTATAAAATTTGTTAAGGATATGGGAAAACAATTTCTAAGGACATTTTTTTATCAATACAAAAAAATGTCCTTTGAAAATTAAATCCTTCCATATCCTTAAAATTTTTTAAATCCATTGAAATGCCACTTTATTTATTAACAAAATATTTTTATAAGATTTTTTTAAGGATGTGCAAAGAGAAAATTTCAAAGGACATTCTTTTTATCAACACAAAAAAATGTCCTCTGAAAATTTGATACTACCATATCCTTAAAATTTTTAAAATCCATTGATTTTTTATAAAATTTGTTATGGATATAGAAACAATAAATATCAAAGGGAAAATTTTTTTTTTGACAAAATAAATTTTTTACTGATTTATCAAAACAAAAAATGTCCTTTGAAAATTCGATCCTTCCATATCCTTAAAAATTCAAAGTGCTAAAATCCATAGGAATGCCACTAAATTTATAAATAAAATATTTTCTATAAAATTTGTTAAGGATATGGAAAGAAAAAAATTTCAAAAGACATTTTTTTGTGTTGATCCTTCAATGTCCTTAAAATGTTTAAAATCCATTGAAATGCTTAAATTTAATCCTAATAAGACTAAGGCGATAACTTTTGGAAGACATGATAATAATGTAAACTTTGTGAATATTACCATTGGAGGAGAACGTATACCTTTTGTTGAGAAAATTCGTTGTCTTGGTTTAACGCTTGATAGAGGTTTGACTTTTGAGAAACATATTTGTAATGTTAGTGCCAAAGTTAATTTTGCGTTGAGATCTTTGTATACGTCGAAATATTACTTGCCTATTAGAATAAGACAACAAATAGCACATTCCCTTCTTTTCACTCATATATGCTATGGCATTGTTATTTACAGTGGTACTACTTCGTCAAATATGAGGCGTTTAAGATTAAGTTTTAATAGGTATATTTTTAATATCAGAATTTCTAATCATGTTTCTCAATATTCAATAAGATTCCAAAAATGTTCGTTTATGTCTTTCGTTAAAATTAAAATCTTATTAACGCTATTTCAGATTATAGCTCGACAATTTCCATTATGTCTTTTACATCTTTTTACTTTTCCAGATCAACGCGAAATCCCACATTAATTTTACAAAAAACCAACAATTCCACCTTTGAAAGATCTTTTTTGGTTAGAGCTTGTAGACTATGGAATGACTTACCCCATAATCTGAAGAGATTTAATTTATTGTTGTCTTTTAAAGGAAAATTACTAATTTTTTAAAGATTATTGACTGCTGTTTAGTACTAATAAATATGGCCTTATTTTGCTACTTTTAAATTGTTATTTTTTTTTTCTCTTTTATATTTCATTTATTTACTACATTTGTCTATATGTTTATACATATTTTTATTTCATTGCATAATTATAACATTTATATTAATCATCTATGGCCCACAAGGGCTCGATTGATTATAAAATAAATAAATAAATGCCACTTTATTTCTGAAGAAAATATTCTTATAAAATTTGTTAAGGATATGCAAAGAAAAAATTTCAAAGGACGTTTTTTGACAAAATTAATTTTTGTCTGATTTATCAAAATAAAAAATTTCCTTTGAAAGTTTGATCCTTCCATATCCTTTAAATTTTTAAAATCCATTAAAACGCCAGTTCATTTATTAATAAAATATTTTTGTAAAAAAAATAAAAATATTTGTTAAGGATATTCAAGGAAAAAATTTTAAAGGATATTTCAAAGGACATTTTTTTTTTTTTGACAAAACAAATGTTTGTTTGATTCATCAAAACAAAAAAATGTCCTTTGAAAATTTGATCCTTTAACAATCCATAGAATGCCACTTAATTTATTAATAAGATATTTTTTCATAAAATATATTAAGGATATGGAAAAAATTTCAAAGGACATTTTTTTTGACAAATTAATTTTTTTGATTCATTGAAACAAAAAAATTTCCTTTGAAGATTTTATCCTTCGATATCCTTAAAATTTTTAAAAGTGGTGAATTCCCTAGGAATACCACTTAATTAATTTATAAAGTATTTTTATCAATCCTCAAATAAAATATTTTTAAATTTCAAACAAATTTTTTAAAAAAAGTATTTCATTATGAGTATGAGGGAAATTCCCACTTCCAGCTCAATATATTCTAGTTCACTTACAAATCGAGCCAGCAATGGCTGTGAATCAGTCTATCTGCCTCGGTATACTGGTAATTGTTATAATCGAGTCCATTATCGACTAATTATTGTAAATTATCCTAGTTCTTAAGGTGTTGGCTAATTATTGTCTGATTGAGTACAACTTTTTGACACAATTCGCTGCCCAAAGTTTTGCATCGATTTGATTTTAATATCGCATATTTTGTCTGATAAATATTTAGCCTTACGTTGAAATGAAAAACGTTGGCAGTAACTTTTCGTTTTTGATCTTTAACCCATTTGGACCCAAACATTAACTAGAAGCAAGCTGCTAAAAGATACTTTATTTCATTAATTTTTAGGATCTAAATAAATACTTGATGTACAAAAAAAAAAAATACAAAAAAATTTTTTTCTGTTACCCACCACCTTTTTTTGTCTCTGCAATTGACCGGTCAGCTTGATCGACTCCTCGCAGGGATGTTAACGTCCACTTTTTTTCCAGCTATAGAGCTCCATCTTTTTACTTTGCAAAGAGGATTAACAAAATCGTGATTTGTTGCCATGGTACAAACGCTATTATCAAGCCATCGCGATGCATCGCACAAACAAGATTTCATTCGCTGAATCAAATTGATAGTCGAATTCTGCCCTAGGTTTCCTTTTCATATCCTTAACAGATACTAGCGGACACTTATGTAAAATCTAGTATCTGTAATACATATTATAGTTACAAATATATATAGAAGCTAGTTGTTATAAACAAAAAAACTGGAAAATAATAATAGCAAATTGTCCATTGGACCCATTTGGGGACATCATAGGAATATATGCCTCCACTCTGCCAAACATTATTATATATTTCCTATTTCATAATAATTTGATAAAGAAAATGTATTTGAATAAATTTAAACTAAAAATATATAATTTTATTCACAAAATTATAATAAATATTTAGTCAACAAAATAGCAAATTTTTGGTTCAATTTTAGAGAATTTCAGGACATAAATAATATTAAAAGGTACTATTTTATCTTAAAGTCATATTATTTTTCAACGCAAATTCGTTTCGAAAAAGAATATAAAATATTAGAAGTAAATAATGTGGGCATAATGGCATAATG
The DNA here is from genome assembly GCA_941918925.1 of Phyto melanocephala. Lineage (NCBI taxonomy): Eukaryota > Metazoa > Arthropoda > Insecta > Diptera > Rhinophoridae > Phyto > Phyto melanocephala. The sequence continues at coordinate 17,903,113 of OW799234.1, read as the reverse complement.
GCTTAATAAATTGAAAAACAAAAGCATTTTTGGAATACAACCATGGTTTGATAGCTGAAAAGGTCACTCTGTGTCATCACTTCTGTTCATTAAGGTAAAATAAAAATCCTAAACTGAGGTAATTTTTTGTGCATAATAGTTAATTTATCAAAAACTTTTGTGGTGCGTTATTGCATCTTCCAGAATAGTTTAGTTACGCCAATGCACTTTATATTATTAATTAGCCCAAAAATAAGGGCATTACTTGATACTGAGTAACCAAGTATTTAATACTTTGCCAGAACTTTTTGGCAAGTCATCATGAATAGCTTAACACCAGAATAACGCTTCCAAATTGTGAAAATTAACTTTAAAAATAAAATAAATTCTGTTTATAGAATTATTTATTAATAAATCACCTGATATCTATTGGAATTAAAGTACGTATTAATTGCAATTATGTTTATCGCAGGAAGGTTTTTGGTGCGTATAAATGGTGAGTTAGTTTTCAACTCGCGCACAACATGCCAACTGGGCATAAGTGCATTGGTTTGGGCTTTTATACCCCTCATTTTCAACTTAACCTAGTTTTCAACTCAAGACTCAAGACATGCCCACTAAAAGAAGTCTTGATTAACAAAGGTTTTTGTGAGCTAAACGTATTATACATATTGTTTGTTAATATAAAAAAATACTGTTAATATGTAGATATTGCAGCGACAACAAAAAAAAACTTACAATTTGAAAAAAAATTGCACAAAATTAAAAATAAAATAGAAAAATTTGTAAAATAAAAGCAGAAATTTGTCGTTGTAGTTGCATGTTTCTCATCAGGCAGTACTTAAATGTAACAAGTAAAAGTACTATATTCCGGTTCTTTTTTGTACCCACCAACAATTTTGTGTACTTTTATAGCACAAAATTGATTATTCTGTTATTGACAGTAATCGCTATGAAATAATATCTTTATACTAAAATATGTATCACTTTCTTTGTGTTAATTAGATTCGCTATTAATTTATTTTCTAAAATATATTCTTACAATAAAATCTTAAATATTTCTACATTAGAAATGATGCTATCGACCCTTTTTTACCACAATTTTGTATTTACGGAAACTGAAGAGTATAATTTGGTACCCAGAGGTAGTTAAAAGATAATAATTTCTATGTGTGGGCATGGTCCTCCTACTTTTAAAATTATATACAGTCAAATCCCGATAATTCGTAATCGCAAGGGACCGGCCATTTCTTACGAATTATAGGGGGTTTCGATTTAACGGGGTTAAAATAAAATAAATACGAATTAACGAGGGGTTTCAATTTATTAACAAAAACGATAATAAGAAATATAAAAAACAATTGTTAAAAATTAAACACAAGATAAATAAAATAAAATAGTAAATTCATTTGCTTAGCGTAAAATACGTGTAATTTGAATAGCAAAAAAAAAACAATAAAATAAAAATAAAACTGACAAATTCATTTTCTTAGCTTAAAATGCATAATGTAGATATTTACATTATCTAAAATTAATTTTTTTTAAAAATAGTGATTTGCATTTGTTTCATACTTTTCTTACGGATGTTGTCCCAGGTATTTTCTATTTTTATTAAAAAATCAAAAATTTCTTCGTCCACAGTATGAATAAAGACATAAAATCTTAATTTATTTATTGCCAATTTTGCATCTTTATTCGTCATTAAGGAAACTTCGCCATCCTCGTCATCCCTTTCTATATTGTCAGCTTTTAGCATTCTTTCCATGGTTTTGTTGTTTGTATTACGAATTATAAGTGGTAGTTATCAAACAATCACGATTTATAAGAGACTAGCTAATACCCGGTGTGCTTCGCAACCCCAAATTTTAGTATTTAATTCATATGGCAGGTGCCACGCCCACTATTGTTAATGCACCCATTTTTTCCTAAATGTTTATTTGAATATCAAATTTGCTTTTGCAAAATTTTAGAAACTCTAATCGATATCGTTTTCCATTTTAGTATTTTTTCAATTTTAGTATTTAATTCATATGGTAGGTGCCACGCCCACTATTGATAATGCACCCATTTCTTGCCTAAATATTCATTTGGGTGTCAAAGTTGCTCTTGCAAAATTTTACTACTCTAATCGATATCGTTTTCCAAATATACGAATTTTAGTATTTAATTCATGTGGCCACGCCTACTTAATTTGAAGACCGTTTAGTCTTCCGTACTTAATTTGAAGACTCTAGCTGCATTAACTTTCGTGATATATAATATAAAGTATAGCCTATAGTTCCTTCCAGACATACAGAAAGATTCTGTAAAAATTTCAAGGAAATCGGTCCAGCCGTTTAACCGTCTATAAAGCACAAACAAACATACAAACATACAAACATATAAACATATAAACATACAAACACACATTGATTTTTATATATATAGATAAAGAAGATTTTATTTAAAAAAAATTACGAATTAGCGAGGGGACCAAAATGTATGGAAATTTTCCGAATTAACGAGATTTTTTCAAGGGACCAACATTTTATTACGAATTATCGGGAATTACGCTTTATCGGGGTACTAGTTATCGGGATTTGACTGTAATAAATGTTTCAATTCAACTTAGATAATCCATTATAGATTTCCTTTTTTTTTTTAATTTTTGCCCACATAGAAAAAATATGAATTTAAGATAAAGCTTTATATGGGAGGTGGGCGTGTCGTCTAATTTTTTGGAATTAATTTTATGTTGCCATAATACCAGAAAACTAAATATTTGATTTTCTAATACATATAATTCTCTCGATTTGATGAGCTTTTCAATTTCATATATTTTCAATTTGAGAAGTGGGAGTTAAAGTAGGCATGTCAATAGTAGTTTCTGCTAATATTTCAATATAGAAGCCTTTATTCTTAGAGAAAATATTTGAATTTGTGATAAAGTATTATATAGTTTTATTACAAGTTTTTTTTTCAAAAAGCAATGATTGCAAAATTTCATCATCAAACATCTTATTTTGTCAGTTTTATTATGGTTTAAATTTTAAATTTACCAAAATGATACCGTGCGGTAAAAATTTTCGTACTATTTTATCTATAACTTCTTTTGTAATGTATTGATTTGAGCAATTTTCAGGAAAACATTTTTTTGCTTATTAATTCTATTGCTCTACATTAATGTGTTTAGACACAATCTAGTTTTATTCGATATAGAGAGAACATTCCTTCTTCCTAATAAACCGATTTAGCTAATTTTTAACAGCAATCAAGCCTTGAGTAAAGGAAATGTTCTGGCAAAATTTGATCTCCCTAACTTTTCGATTTGAGCTCTATTGTGCTTTTAAAAGCTAGACAGATGGACAGACGGACAGACATAGCTAGATCATCCTAAAATAAGATTAGGACTCAGAAAATATATACTTCTTGGAGTCTAAAATAGATATTTCGAAGTGTTACAAAGGGAAATGAATACACCATTTTTTTGGTGGTGGGTATAAAATTGGCGCTAGCAGTTTGTGTTCATAAAGGATATATCAGATGTTCTACAGCACCCCTACATATAATACTTTAACGAAGTGCTGCATAGAAGTAATTAAAAATTATCTTTGGCTAAATGTATAAAATCTTGTATTCTGCCTGGATCCCTTTTATTAATATTGAACTCAAATTTATTTATCCCAATGAACTTACAAAAGCTTATTAGCAATTTTCTCTTCTCTTGGGGACTCCCTAAAAAGTGTGTCTATATGTTTGCTGGCTGCTCAATTTCTTTTATATATATATGCGAGATGCTGTTGTTGATGGTGTTGGTAGGTCTGTATATCTATGTGTGCGTGCGATTTTTATGCTCAGTCGTGTATAGAGTAAAACGTACACTATACGATACGTAAGCATTACAGGGATAACAGGAAACAAATCCACTAAATATTACTTACAACCACAACTAAAGTCAATGCTATATACGCAGAGCAGTAACTTTATAGCATACCGTTATAACACCTCGCACCTATACATACACATGAAGAACTTGTATACATAAACAATAATAATCATTTCCTTTTCTAAACTCATACTTTGACACACGTACACTAAGATACTTTACTATGAAACGTATTACAGCATTTAAGTTTTTATTGTTAAAAGTTATTATTGTTTTATTCTGGCTACTGGCTTTTTTTACTGCTCTGGCTCTGCTCGTTTAATTTTTAAATTTTGTTCTGGCTTATTTGCATTTTATACCTGTGTGATTAAAAAATAAAATACGAAATATAGAGAGAGAGTGTAAGTGTTACAGAAATCATTTTAATAATCAAGGATAGTACCTGACCATAAACAGTGTTACATTTCTGCTTTTTTAGCCGCAGTAAAATATTTTTGAAAAGTGTATATGTATGTGTCATATAACTTACCTTAATTAAGAGTTTTTTAATCGTAATCCCTTCAGCTCTAGTGTTTGTTTTAGGAAGCCCAAAATGAAGTTTAATTTATATTAAAATATTTAAAAAATACACAAGTATAAAGGATTAAAAAATAAAGATAATACAAAGTAAAATAAAATAAAATAATTCAAAGCCTGTCAAAATATGCAGATAATTTTTTCAAGGACAAAAAAAAATATAACATAAACAAAATTTAAAGAAAATGCAATTATTGATTAAAAAAAACATTTAACAAAAAGTATAAAAAATCAGCATTTTTTGTATAAAGAAATTAAAAAATAATATCATCAAATTTTGTAGTCCTTAAGGCGTTTGTGTTATTAGAAAAATTTTATTTGCAATTTAGACTATTAGCCAGTCGCAATATATCAATAGTTTATATAAAATTCAAAAGAATGTAAAACTTATAAAATGTTTATATGTATTTTAATTATAATTAATAAAATATGTGATTTTATTAAAAAAAATTTTATTGGAATTTTCTTATTTAAAAAAATTATAATGAAAAAAGTGGCTTATAACTTGAAAAACTATGTTTTTTATTTGTTTGTCAAATCCTATAGTTCTAGCTGCTTTAGCTGAGGAGCCGGCCATATATCCTTTTTCGCTAGCATTAAAAAATTAAGCTAAAAAATAATTATTTATCATATTTGTGGAAGTTACAATTTTGAAAATAACCATTTATTAAATTAACTTCATATCTTATAAATTTTAAAAAAATTATATAATTTTTTATAATTTTTTTTAATTTATAAAAAATTTTAAAAACTTAATAAGCTACAACTTGTGATTTTACGTCTTTAATTTATGTATGAAATTTTATGTTTCTAGATATGGTAGTTTAAAAGCTAGGCATATATCCTTTTTTTGAATGTTAAATTATTGCTTCAAAAATAGCTATTATGTTTATTTATTTACATGCAAATTATTATACGCATGTATATAACAACATAACTTGAAAAATACCCAACTGATTTGGCATTTTTTCTTTATTATGGTATTGTTATTTGTGACTGCCAGATCTGTATGAAAGAATACTGAAAATTTATTTTATGGGACATATAATTGTAGATTTATAAAAGTAATAGTCATGTAGCTTTGCGTATGCCATTTGCATATAAAAAGCAAAAACTTGAAAATATACGAGGAGTAACGACTCCTACTTCGAATGAAAGATGTGTATAATTTGACAAATATTTAAGTCACTATAATTATTATCGTTAATTATTGAATGAGCTACTTTTACTTTAGTCCACTAATTTTTATTAAAATATCATGTCAAACGATACTATTCAAGCTAAAAACAATAGCTGATCATGAAAAAAACACTGGCTGTAAGTCATACAATTTGTAGTGAAAAATGTCAGAGGAAGATCTAAAAAGTGAGTTGAGTTACAAAGTTTCAAACAGTCATAAGATTTTTTTAAAGCAATTGCAATGCATTAGTTATGGAAAACCGAATTTTTTAGGCAATTTCACAAGCCTGATTTCAATTTCATCTGTTGTTTATCAAATCACTAGAAATTCCTAAATATTGGTTAAAAAAAACAGGCATGTTTTAATTTGCAGAAATTTAAGTCGTTTTTCACTTATAATTGCTTAAGTTGATCGATTCAGAAAATCTAGATGAAGTAAGAAATGATCCTATTCAGTTTCTAAATTCGATAGATGTATCCACTCAAATTGCAGCTCAAATTTGTCATGGTGATAATTACGACAGGTCATCTCATTTAGGACTAGCTATAAACAAGCATTAAAAAAATATAAGTAATAGTTCAGAAGTAAGTACCACAACTTTTAATGGATTAAATTTTATTCAAGTTGATTTTAATTCCATTTCGTCTCGACAACGACGAGCAAAGCCAATGGTTATTTTATATTAACCTTTAATAGACTTGTTTTTATGATAGTTGGTAAACGGTAATACAATGTCGCTATCTTTTTCTCATTATGGAAAAAATTATGATTTCTTTACAATTACTTCCCCAAATTATAATGCATTTAGTTCAAACAAACTCATAATGACTCTAAATAATTGCCATTTTAATTTAAACATATACAAGAAAAGATTAACTTGGTTTAACACTTTTACGTCACACTGAGTAAAAAACAATAGTTTAACTTATTACAGACGTACTCAAAATTTGTTTTGCTAAGCCAAATTTATTAATTTCTTTTAATAATTTTAATTTATCCAGAAAAATCATTGTCATATGCAAACTATCTTTAAAAATATTTTATTCTCTTATTTTTCAAATAGTTTAATTTAGTTTTGTTAAATTCGAATCTAGTCATTATAAAGGTAAGTTTGACCACTTATTAAACCTCAACTAACATGTGGCCTAAAATTAGGCCATAGTTTTAATATAAGCTAGACGCCTAAAAACATGCTTCAGGTTCAAAAAAGTGTTAGCAATACATTTGCTTAATATTTTATTTAGTGCCTTAAGGCAGGCAACAGATTGTTTAAATCTTAAATATTTACTGTTTAAAACTTTGCTGCACTTGTCTAACTGCATGACTTCAATATTTTTTTTTTCAATTGAAACCATTTAACAAACGTTTATTAGTTTTTTAATTAAAAAATATGTTGCGATTTTTATTTTTAAATCGCTGCAAAGAATACTAGTGAAGTTTTTATTAAGTCTTAAATAAAGTTTCTTATTTAAGAAATTTAAAAAAATAATTTAAAATTATATAAAAAGCAGGCGAATATATCTCCTATTTCCTTTTATGCTATTGGTTCGTTGAGGTATTTTGTAGAAAGATTAAACTTACTTTGAAGGCAGTGTAATGCAGGATATTTTGTCCTGCGAGCAGGAATTTAGTTGGTCAAACACTAATTATCTCTCCGCGATTGGAATTTTAAGGAAACGACCAGATAGTTTTTCTGGTCAAAATTTTTATGCATGTAGTACTCCCGGGATACATGGGGGGTAATATATATTTTTTTTATTTATTATTATTTTATTTCCTCATTTTGTTTCGATGTTTTATTATTTTATAGTAATAAGTAGTCTTGAGATCTTATTTTTAATTTTTTTATTAGTATTAAGTCTACAAGGAGTAGATGTTACTCTACTAGTTCGGTAAAATGCCGGGAGCAAGAATTGTTTATTTTTTTAAAAAAATTTAATTTTTTTTTAATTTTTCTTTATTTAATTTCTTAAATTTTGATAAGCCTGTCGCCTAATCATTAAGTACTTATGTAATTAAAATAATACGGTATAGTTTTAAGTTTTCTAATATTAAATGTTTGTAAATCTTGTAAAATTAAAAAAAAAATTAAATCTCAATAATGTTAACTAACTAACTAATTTAAAATTATGATGCACAATATTGAGTACCTTAAAGTAGGCAACATTTCTGTGATAATAAAAAAAACAGCTTATGTCTGTTTTTAGGTTTTTTTCAGGAGAAAAATTTTTTATTTTTAAGCCAATTTGTATTAAATAAATTCCTTTAGCATAAAGACCATTATATGAATTCCATGCTGTATTAATTAGACACTATATTGGTCTTTGTTATTATGTTTTTACTTCTGTACGGTTGTCCCGAATAGTTCAATTCGACTGAGGGTAGTTTTAAATTACGGGATTTCAATGGTGTTATTATCTCGATTTTAGTTAATAACGACTAAAGGAAATATTTCTTTTTGCCACTGAATTAATATAACTTCTCTAACAACATAATTTTATTTCACCTATATTTGATTTCAAAGACTTTTATTATTTTTATTTTGGCTTTAGTTCATTTTTAATACTAAAGCCAAAATAAAAATAATAAAAGTCTTTAAAACAGTTAAAGTTCAACAATAAAATAAGAATTAATATATTTGATTTCGTTTAAAAACATTTTTTTACTATTTGACTAAAATAGTCGTAACTTTTGAATGTATGTAGTTCCTGATAAAAAAAATCTTTTTTTTTTTCAAAAACTATTCAGCTCGTACAACTTAAAACGTACTTGACATTTTCCACATGAACACAATAAAAAAGCTTAGAAAAAGAATCCATTAAAACACAGACACAACACAAATAAACCACATATCATCAACCATTCTATAAGCAGCTTAAAACTATGCAACCATCCTTAGTTTATGTTTTGGTTAACAAACCACTAAGAAGCATGCTTTGAAAACAATAACAAAAAAATTTAGCAAATTAATAAGCTACAAAAGCTCATAAGGGTTTACTAGGGAAAAATAAAAACAAGTCAAAGTTAATTATTTTAGTAGTTGCTCTGTTCTTTCTGCCTTCCAAATTTTCTAATTTATTTTAAAATTAAAATTTTTCATCATGTCATTTCATGTTCAACTGACAATTTGTCTAATATGAAAAAGTTTTCTGTTTTTTAAATAAAGAAAAAACAATAAAGCTTATGTTAGAAACTTGATATTTTATTGCTATTTTATTAACAGTAGATATACATACCTATCTACTATGTATACATGTATGTTAATTCTTTGGGTACCCATAAACTATGCATCGATTTTTCTTATATTAAATAGAACATAAAAAAATAACTATAATGAGGTCATTTTATTTGAAGAAAGAAAAAAAAAAGAAAACTAAAAAAGACCACCTAAACCTCAAAACTTATAAGTGACAATTTAAGTGGCACGAAAAGTAAGGGACAAGGAGCACAAATTGTGTAGAAATCCATAAAGGTAAATGAATACTGTTTTACCTTGCAAAAGCGAAATTAAAAATTAATTGACTTGAAGAATATATTGTTACATGTATAATTCGTTCGCAAAAAAAAAAAAAAAAAAAAAAAGTATTTATAAATTTATAAAAAAAGGATATATGATGGAGTGCTACAAAAGGAGAGATAGAGGTTAAATGTTTTTGTATGTTAAAAAAGCACATAAAACGGCAAGTTGTGGCAATTTTACTAAAAAAAATAAATAAAAAAGTTTTTTCAAAAAATTAAATCTGAAACTAAAATTTCTTTAAAGGAAAACTAAACCATAAATTATATAAAAACTAAAAAAAGATTATATGTACAGCAAAAATTTCGTGTCTACTAAAATACATATATGCTGTCATATCTAATATATTGGAGTCCATATCCTTTATTAACAAAAAAAATTTAAAATAAAGGTAAAAAAAAATAGCATAGAAAACACAAGCATTTTAGCAAAAGCGACAAAACAAACCCAAAATTTATGCATTTGATTTTCGAACAATTAAGTTATTTTAACAAAAAAGGATATTAGGCTAACCTTAAAACTTTTACTTTGAGTTAAACGAAATTTGGTGCCACTATAAGAGAAATCAAGCCACAAGTTGTGGCGTAACTACTTTTAAAATATTTCAATAGAATATTTGAAAGAAAATTTACGTTTCTGTTACGGTAGAAAACAATTCCAAAGTTTTATAATCAATATTTATAGAATTTTAATATTTGTATCAAAAAAGGATATAAAGCTGACTTTTAAAATACAAATGACAGAATTATAAATAATTAGATTATTATAAACGACTAAAAACTACAAGTTGTAGTATAATTATTTTTAAAAATATACGAACAGGAAGAAAATAAATTTCACACAAAAAAAAATTTTTTAAATTTACATGCATTTTTAATAATTGAACTTAATATATACAAATTTTATTTATCCATATTTTTAAAACATACATACGTATATAAAATATATACATATGTACATGTGAATAAAAGTTTAATAGTTTTCTTTAAAAAGGACATATGACAAACTTTTAAGTTACAAATAAAAAAAATACAAAAATTAAGATTATTTTAAAGGACGAAAAACTACAAGTTTTAGGATATGCTATAATTTTTTAAAATATATAAACTTTAAGAAAAAATATTACACACAAAAAATTTAAGAACTTTAAATGCATTTTTATTATATATAATGAAAAATTGAAAATAGTATAACTGAAAATATTTAAATAAATTTTATAAGACATACTTAATAAACAGAATATATAATATGGATAGTTTTGTTAAAAAAGGATATATGGCTAATTTTTAAAACACAACTGATAGAAACATAAAAATTTAAATTATTTTTAATGACTAAAAAGTACAAGTTGTGGCATAATTATTTTTGAATATACATATATGAACACGAAGAAAAAAATTTCACTTAAAAATTAAAAAAATAAAATATATTTCTTAAAAGTAAGCGCTGAAAAAGGACATTTAAATAATTATATTTATATAAATTTTATAAAACACTCATTAAAAATATTTAATATATAATTTTAATAGTTTTAATAAAAAAGGATATATGGCCTACTTTTAAAATGCAAACGATAGAAATGTAAAACTTTATGTTCGTATTAAGGGCTAAAAACTTCAAGTTGTAGTATAACTATTTTTGAAAAATATTAAACAGGAAGAAAAAGAAGTACACCAAAAAAATTAAGAGCATTATTAATAAGTAAGCGATAAAAGGAAACTAAAATTCTTCTAATATTTATTAATAAACAAACAATTTTTAACAACTTTTTTTATTAAAATAACTATAAAAATAGACTCTATGGACAACTAAATTGTCAATTTTATTTTGCAATACATTTTCTCTTTTTCTAAAGTAGATCGCATTTTTTATACTTATTTGCAATTACCATATCGGTACGTTTAGACCTTATACCTTTCCAGTCCAAGCCCTGGACTGTTACATTTGACCTCAAATAAACTTATTGAGTATTTTAATACTCTATAACATACCATCTTTTATTTAAGTATTATTGATAAAAGTAACATAACTTTGAATAAAATTATGTAACTTCATGCTAAAAATGAATAAATAGACTTTTATTGCTTTATAAGTGTGTTTTTAAGACATACATAATTCCTTTTATAAAACTATAGGTAAAAAAACCTAAAATTAGGCAACATAAATGGCAAGTTAATGTTCAATTGTTAAAGGGAGTATAGTAAGTATGATTTTATTAGTTCCTTTTTATAAAACTACAGGTTTAATCCTAAAAGTAGGCAACACAAGTTGCAAACAATTGTTCAGTGAGTGCACAAAGCGTATCATAAATATTTTTATTAAGACCTAAATTACAAATTTAATTGACACTTATTGATATCAAAGAATTGTTACAAGATACAAGTAGCTAAAGTGTTTATATTATTACATACAAAATTCCCATTTATTATAGTTGTCTTTGCAACCCTTAAAAACACTACTTCTGTATATTATCTGACTAAATATTGTGTTTATTGACCAAACTATTATTTCATTTTATTGCAATTGTTATTACAGTTTGTGCCAGATATGAGGGAATATTGTATGTGTAACTTTTTAACACGTATATTTATATTCCCCTTAAAGTAGGCAATATTCCAAAAACTATAGAAATTCAATAATAATTTGGCTACTAAAATAAAATATCTTATAAACAAATAATACAAAGCAATATAGAAAAATATAAAAATACAATTAAGCAATAGTTGAGCTTATTTATAAATCAATGGGAAACTATTTATAAATTATTATAAAAATACAAGCAGGACAAAACTGAGCATAACTATTTGTGTTATTACACAACAAAAAGTTTGGTTATATTATAATAAATAATAAATATAGTGCAGTATATATTCAGTAGATGTATAAGAAAAATTGTTCTTAAGCTTTTATGGCTACAACATTTTTTTGTTTTAATACCAATACTACAAAGCTGTTTTTTTTTCTTTAGCATAAGTTTAGGCGTTAATAGTTATTTGAAGAACGGAAATATATGCACAATGACATAACGACAGGCCATACGAACTGGAAATATAATAAACAACACGAAATTCAATGCAAAACCACAATTAGATAATTGTTTAAATACATTTTAAATCAATAAATCTGTATAAGTATATAAAAATCAATGTGTGTTTGTGCTTTATAGACGGTTAAACGGCTGGACCGATTTCCTTGAAATTTTCTCAGAATCTTTCTGTATGTATGGAAGGAACTATAGGCTATACTATATATTAAAGAATAAGTATTAAATATTATATATCACGAAAGTTAATGCAGCTAGAGTCTTCAAATTAAGTACGGTAAACTTTGACATCCACACGAACATTTGGGTAAAAAATGGGCGGACTTGCAATAGTAGGCGTGGCCACATGAATTAAATACTTAAATTCGTATATCTGGGAAACGATATCGATTAGAGTACTAAAATTATGCAAAAGCAACTTTGATATTCAAATAAACATTTATGGAAAAAATGGGTGCATTAGAAATAGTGGGCGTGGCACCTGCCATATGAACTAAATACTAAAACTTGGGGTGGCGAAGCACACCGGGTATTAGCTAGTAATTAATAAAACAGACAGTAAAACCACAAGATATTAGGTTTTATAAAAAAAATTAACAATAAATAATACAATTAATAATTTATATTTTTTTGTCAATTTAAAAAAAATAATTTTCTAAGCTATTGCTGGCCACAAAATATTTTGCAAAAGTTTTTAAATCTTAATGTGAATTTTAGATTTATTATGTAGTCTTTTATAGTCTATTTTAGGACTAGTCATATTTCAAAAGCATAATTTTAGGCATTAACATTAATTTAAGAAAGGAAAACAAATAGACCTATAATCCCTTTAAGACAAGCCAAACAATATACAATGACAAACCAAAAAACCTTTGCAAAAGAAAAACAAGAAACAGACCAGAAAAGAAAAACACTATTAGAACTGGACACACGTACACTAAGGTAGACAGGCGTATACGAAAAAAAACAAGCCAACAGCTTATTACTGAAGGTAAATACAAACATAAAATGTTTTGAGACAGACAATAAACATCTTTAAGATTAAAAAAAAGCTAAATAAATATCTAATAGAAAAAGAAGTAGACATAAAATCCCTCAACTCCTCTCAAATAGAAACATTGACTATACTCGTACATAATATTCAGCCATATGAAGTGTAAAAAAAGAGTTATTACTGTCTAATTTTGTTGCTATAATGCTACGCATACTTTTAGGCGCCTAACATCTTTTCCACCTAAGTGGTTTCAAACACAAACATAGAAAGATAAGAAATATACGACAAAATATAACAATACACAAGCTAAATGGATTTAATGTCTACTCAAACGACAGACTTTTTTTTTTTTTTGAAAGAAGGATAATACGAAAAAATAAAACTAAACATACTTATTATAAATAACACTAGAGTAAAAAGGAAATTGTGATGACAAAATTTACTGAAATAAAAATTAATGTGTTGTATAGAAAATTCAACCAAAAAAGAGATTTATATAATTTTTTATATTTATAAAAAGTATAAAAGCTAGCAATTATAAATAAATTACATACCTCTGGGGCTATAATCTGGGTAAAATGGAAACTAAGTAAAAAAAAGGTGACGAATTAATGAAGTATTTCATAAAGAAAATGATGATACAAAAGTTTTTGAAATAAAGAAAGAAATAATTAAAACAAAAATAAAGAAAAGAAAGAAGTGAGAAATATTTTTTTTGCTGATTTGTTTATGAACAAACAGAAATAAAAATTGAAGCATAAACATTAGTTTCTAATATTCTACTTAAATAAACAAAAATAAATAAAAATAAGCAACCAACTTTTTAACTACAAAAATACAAATACTAAAATAAAGTGCATAAAACTATAAATTGTGCTAATGTTAGTTACCATGCATATAATTTAAACAGTAACCATAAAATATAAGACAACATTTATTAAATAAATAATGTAAAAGACAAAATGTTTACTTTACAGTTAAATCAATACAAAATAAAATTTTGTACATTTTTGCAATATGACGAAAAAAAAAGGGATATGTGAGTAGCTAACAACATACAAAAGTAAGAAACACAAAATTTATTATATGTTTAAAGGGCATACAATTGCAAGTTGTGGCATCAAAACTTATAAAATAATTTAATTATAAATAATAAAAACTACAAAAATAGGTCATGAGAGCACTTGCAAATACAAACTGCATTTTAACCAATATATAAATAAGATACCAAACTTACTATACAGATTTTAAAATTTTTATAGCATTAATAAAAAAAAGGATATATGAAAAGCTTTTAAAAAACAAAAGCAAGAAACACAAAATTCGGTATCAAGAATAAAAGCATAAAACCACAAGTTGTTGTATTATTATTAAGATATTTTAAGCACAAAAAAAAAAATTTGAAAAAAATTTAAAAATAAATAGTTAAAAATTATGTTTACATTAGGACTAATTGTATACATAATTACCAATATTAGAAGAAGAATGGATATGTAACTACCTGACAACATACACAAGTAGGATATGTAAAACTCGGTCTAATTAAAAAAATTCCTAAAATTAAAAGCTGTGGTATTATGTAAAAATTATCAAATAATTGAATTGGAAATATGTAAATCGACAACAAATATAGGCAAAAAATTATTTGCAAGTAAAAATAGCATTTTTATTAAAATACAAATAAAATATTAAAGTAACTATAAACATTTTTAAGCAAATTTAGAAAAATAAAAAAAGGATATATGACTACCTTTTAAACTACAAAGGCTAGAAACGTCAAAATTGGTACGTGAGCAGACAATATTAAATTACGAATTGTGGTTTAGTAACTTTTGTGAAAATTAAATAAAATTAAAATTAAATTACAGATAGAAAATATTACAATAACATTTTTTTAAATTTATTTTTAACACAAAACATATGTACATTTAAACTGTAAATAAATATCAATACAAATTAATATGTTTTAGCGTGTTTTTTTTAATAACAAAAAAAGGATATATGAATGGCTTTTAAAAAACAAATGTTAAAAGCAAGAAATTTACTGACACTATTAAGACTCTAAAACTATAAGTTGTGGTATGTTTAATTTTGCAAAATGTTAATTAACAACTGGAAACTTACAAAAACAAAATTGAAAAAAACGGGTTGTAAAATATTTTTTAATTAAGAGAAGTATCAAATAGCTATTTTAATATTAATTAATTCTTCGTTAATTTTAATGATATGAACAAAAAGGATATGTCAGCGGATTTTGAAGTGACAAAGTTTGATACATGAAAATTTATTTTTTGTTGTATGACCTCAAACTACAAGTTGTGCCATAGTTATTTTTAAAGTTGTACGATAAGTAATAAAAAAAATTACAGGGATAAGTTTAAAGTGTTAAGTAAATATAAATATTAGAAAGCAATGTAAAAATCTACAGATTACTTCAAGTGCTGAATTTTAATAATAAAACCAAGCTGGTGAACAACTTTTTTCTATTTATAAGGATCTTGGCACTGAACGGTATTTTTTTTTTTTTAAATTAAATTTTTTAATCTAAATTTCTATTATTATAAAGCTTTAGTGTTCTTCTAGGTGTTTTTAATATATTTCCAAAATAAATTTATTCAAAACTTATGTTTACCTAAAAAATATTTAATTAAAACCTGTTATACCAAACTACATACATAAGCAGACTTAAGGATGTTGTTGTACAATACCTATTTATATAAGTTATGATATGAAGAAACTTAAGCATACTTTTAGGTTGGGAACAAAATAAACTTTTTTTTTTAATTTAGCAGCTCTTACGCTTACTTATTTCTATATAATTAAGGTTAAGTTTAGCTGCTTTCTAAACAAGTATATACACATTTATGTTTATGTATTTGTTTATGAGCCTGAGCAATAAATTAAAAAATATATTAGTAAAATAAACTAGGGATTGCTTTATAAACATCTCTTTATCAACTAAAGTAAAACATTCTGCTTAGATAGATTTATGTAATGTTTCTTAAGAACATTTTTAATATATAGCAAGTCCTACTTTTTGGTCTAATGAGCTAAATCTTTGTATACACTGGAGTATGATTTGTCAAGTCTTTAAAAAAAGCAAAAAACATTTAGACGTTAGACAAAATCATAAAAAATTGTACGCAGAATACATGACATTTTATGTGGCCATAATGTAAAACATAAACTAAAGCCCATTTTTAGGAGAGAAAAAAAAATTATGACACAGGCCAGAAAATTTAAAAAAATTCTTTTTATTTATGTTCACTCTAGCTTTAAGTTACACAATCTTGGCTATTTTCCTTTGTCAATCCCTTTTTTACTTGTTAAAACAAACATTTAAGAAAATCATCTAGAACGCAATGATGTGTTGTTTATTTTTACAAAAAGCAAACTGCCTGAATGTATGCTTTATTTTTTGTGTATGTATTTATTACAGGCTCTTTTGTTTGTTATCATGTAGTTTATATCTTTTGAATACACATTTAGGGGTAGACACAAATACAGATTTAGACATATACTCACATGCTTTCATGTATGTATTTATGTACATTTTTATAAATGCTGTCGTCTCTTTGTCTACTGCTGTTATTTTGCCATCAAGCTTATTATTTGTTTTTGTTGTCACTTACATTTGTTTTTTTTACATAGTTTTTCCCCCCAGACCATGTATTTATTGATGAGTTTAAAAATTGCTATACAAAGTATATAAATGGGCATACAGGAGGAAAAATTTGCCAATATTTATGCTTAAAAACGTAGTCATTTTTAAAAAGTAACAGATATTTGTAATAAAATGCCAAAAATTATTTTCAAAATAAAAAAAGTTCCTAGAAATTTTCTTTTTTCTTTAATATTGAAATTATAGAATCCAACATAAATAAATTTGTTAAATTTTGCTGATTATAAAGCAGAATTATTTTCCATTTCTTCGTTTAGTTTCGAAAAAAAAAAATAGTAATAAATATAAATTCAAACCTGCTACTTGGGGAAAAAAACCTTAATGTTTAATATTTTCGTCTAACTACCGCTAAATGTAGTTATTTTCTCCAAATAAATAGGTTCTTTATTCTTATGTCTCCTTACCAAAATTACACAAATACTTGTGTAATTTTACAAGTGTAAGTGTCAGCTTTATTTTATAATTCAAAATGTACAATGTTTTTCTTTTTATATTTATACTTTAAACATGTTTTTCTGCGCATTTTTTTTTATGGCTGATTACATTCATGTCTGCTTACAGAAATGTGACTACTTGTACATACGTTTGTTATGCAGGAAATGTTGAATTTCTAGCAGCACCATTTGGTTCAATTTCCGCGTTTATGTTTTTCTATTTGTTTCGTGTTGATGATTATTTTTTATTTTAGTTTCAATCAAGCATAAATGAATAATGTCCTCGGTAGTAAATAGAAAATCATGGGCATAATGATTATTTAATAAAATGGATTTTAGGAAAGAAATGTGCGGCATTAAAAAGAAAAATGAAAGTCATAATACGTTAAATAAAAACTTTTTAAATATTTCGCAAAACAGTAACTTAAAGAAAATATTTCAAAATTTGATCAAATAAAAAGACACAAGAGAAAAACTTAGAAATATCTTCATAAGTTGTACAGTTTTTTAAACAACTTTTGAAATTATCGAAATGTTTATTAAAACATTCTAAGCACATTCACGAAAATCAAAAAAATTTCCCTTCACAATTGCAAATTTTTAAAATTTAACTAAATTCCGCTAAATAAAATAGATTCCCAAATTGGGTATTCAAAATTACCCATAAAGCAATTAAACTCAAATTACGCCTAAATTTATTTTAAATCCATAAATAGGCACTAGTTAAAGATATCCGACTAAATTAAACAAAATCCCGAAATTCCTAAATTCAATCTTGAAAATTCCCTATAAATAGTGTGGCACAACAATTTAAAGAAAATATTGAAAACTGGCAGAATATCATTGTTTTTCTTTGCTTTAAGCTTGTAATTTTTTTTTTAAATTAAGTAGATAATTATTCTACTGTAATTTGTTTCACGATAATGGCGCTACCATCTGTCCTTGTCGAAGGACAAGCCAACATTTTGTAGTGGTTCAGATTTTTGTTTTCTGGTATGGTTCTTGCTTAGCATTTGTCATTTGCTCTGTAGGTTATGTTATCTGAAGGTTCATGTTATGCTGACCTTTTGTTGTTACCAGGAGTGAGCAAGAACGAAAGGCGTGCTTTTTATCCTTTTTTTTAAGTAAATTTGTCTAAAGAGAGGTTGAAGTCTCAAAGCGATAAATTTTTTGTGTGTGTCAGGATTTAAACTAGATTAATTTTGTCCGCATTTAAGAGCTCTTACCACTTAACAATGCCGCCGTCATTAGACTAAATCCCCCAAATTCCTAAAATGGGATTTAACAATTCCCTTTGTAATCAGTCATGTAAACTTTTGATAAAAATATTAAAAATAGAGAAATAATACTAACGTCGCAAATATTAATTAATTTAAACAAATACGGGAATTCCCAAATTTAGTCAAGAAAATTCCCCAAAAGGGCAATGTCTTATGTAAAAAAAAAACGTTTCAAAATCCATTCATAAACATTAATTTGTCAAATCTAACTATATCCAACTCAATTCCCAAATTCAATCTCAATAATACCCCATAAGGAATGTACAGTAAAATTGTATGGAAAACTTTAAAAATCTACAAATCTTAATAAACTAAACCATAATTCATAATACATAATGCCCAATTGAGTCTTAAAAATACCCCAAAAGATATAAAAGTTAAAATTTTATGAAAATGATCCTCCTAAAAATATTGACATTTTGGGAATTTTTACATTCCGTTTAGGAATTTCCAAAATTTTAAGGGAATAAAGGGCACATTAACTATTTAACGATGAACCTCATATATATATTTATAAGAATTTTTTTTTTTTTTTTATATTTTACTTAATCCCCAATTTGGGGATTTTTGTTTTTCATTTTAGGAATATTTTTTTTTTGTAAATATAGAAAATTCGTTGTTTAAAGCTTATTAAAATCAACTTAAATGTTAAAATGTTAAAATACTTTAATAAGTATACTGTACCTTGCTAGAACAAAAGGGTTTTTAATTTTCATATTTGCTAATTAGTTTGGGGTATGGGATTACTCTTAACATTTTACCGTAGCAAGTTTTGTTCTGGTTAACTTTCTCTTAAATAATTTATTTTATAAAATCAAGACTGTCATTTGTAATTTTTTTTTTGAAACATTTATGTTATTACTGCAATTTATTTTGGTATATACCAAGTCAACGCTTTATTAACATAATGATACTCTTGTTTCAATTAAATATGACAGCAAAATATTATCGTAATTTACCAACCAACACACTTACTGGCAAACACATGTGTATGTATATACACATGTGTATGTAACAGCAAAATCACGCACACAATATATGCTACAAATACAATATAAATAATTAAATATTAAATATATAATTTTATGAGTATAATTAAAATATAAAATTGTAAGCTTAACTTATTTACAAACTCACTCATTCCCACACACACACATACAGTTTCTATGGCGTATACAATATTTAATATGCATACAAGGACGTTTTTGATAAAATCAGCAGAAGCTGCAGCATCAACATCTTTATCAACATGAAAACGGAAAAGGAAGTGGGGCAGCAGCTATAATGGGGATTCGCTGTAACAGTTAAGTGTTTGTTAGTGCTTTTACGAGTATGGATAAATACAATTTTGTTTAAGAATATCTGTGGTTTTTTGCTAAAAAAAATTGGCTGTTTGTCAGGATAAACTACTTCGTATTCGATTGCAGCAACAATAACATAAAGAATTTATTTGCAGATTGTT
The DNA here is from genome assembly GCA_941918925.1 of Phyto melanocephala. Lineage (NCBI taxonomy): Eukaryota > Metazoa > Arthropoda > Insecta > Diptera > Rhinophoridae > Phyto > Phyto melanocephala. The sequence continues at coordinate 17,883,101 of OW799234.1, read as the reverse complement.
TAAAACAATTTCTAAGAGATATTCTGATGTTAATTAAAAATAAATGACAAAGAAGACAATACTTAAAATTTACATAAAATGTTTAAAATTATCAATGAAATTTAATATAAAATTCTCTATTTAACTTTTTATTAGTATGCCATACTTTTGTCTGTCTTCTTTGTAGTTTAATTAATTTCACTTTAAGCATAAATAATTCTATATGTATTATGCATTCATAGGATTTCCTGAAGCAAATGCTCACTTGTTCACTCTTTTTCTCATTTTTTTTTTTTGTAAGAAATTACCTTTAAGCATTTTTGATTTTAGCACGTTTATACAGAAATGTACAAATATATAACGTGAGCGTAGAATAAATTGCACAAAATACGAGCAATAACAATAGAAGCAAAGCAGCACAACAACAACATCAACAAAAAAACTATTGACATATTTTAAGGCGCTTTATGCCATAAACATAAATAAAATTGTATAGTCAAATACACATATCAGCAATAAGTACACTAGCATCATAATATATAACACTTTATAAGTACATAAGCGCACAAATTTATGGGCATATTAAAAGCAAAACTTTAACTAATACAAAGGGGGTGGTTCTGCGGAAAAACATTAATCTCTTTGAAAGGTATAAAAAAGTTAATGGTCATAATTAAAACTGCCATTAAGTAAGATACTCTTGAATGTCTGTAAAAAAATATTCACAATGGGATTTTCAAATCCCAGTTTAGAAATTCAAAAACTTTTACCGATTTTTTGCAAAGACCCTTATTTCTACACTGAATTTAAAGTAAGTGAAATTAATCTCACCTCCGTTTATAATATTTTTTATGGATTTATAGAAAAAAGTGTATAACACTGACCAAAACGTAATTACCTTAATGGAGCTGAAAATCCCCCTTAAGGAATTCCACAGATTTGTCAGATTCATAAAAAAAAATATTATAATATCTTGCATTCATACTTAGAATATATTTTATTTTGAAAAAATTAATTTTCTTTAAATTCCCAAAATGAGATTTTTAATTCCCAATTTAGGAATTGAGTTATATGTTCAAATTAAAAAAAATCCTTTAATATATGTCCAAAGGCAAAAAAAGTAATATTTTTTAAATCATTATCACAAATTCCCAAATGGGAATTTTCTAATCCCATTTTAGGAATTCCAAAATGTGTGTGTAAATTTAAAGTACAAACGCAAGTTTTAATACTTCAACAGAAATTTTTCAATTATGGGTATAAAATACCAGTTTACATATTTAAATATAGTTTAAATATTCGAAAGCACATTTTTGTCTTAAAAAATAATTTTATCGTTTAGATATCTCCAATATTTTTAATAAAAAAGAGAAATTAAGGTTAAATTTATTTATTAATGGTTTTCTTATTTTATAGTCTACTAGAAAAGCCCGGCGCGCGTTGATACGCCACTTAATGAATAAAAATGCATTATGACTTTAAATTGTATATCAAGTGCAAAAAGCTAACAATTATAACTTTCTTTAATGGGCGTGGCAATGCCCACTTTTCTAATCACGAAACTGTATAGTCATGACAGTTCAATATGTTTGCAAAGTTTAAGAAAAATCGGTCCAGTGCAAGTACCTCAAAATTATAACTTTTTTATGCGCGTGGCTCTGCCCACTTTTGTAATCACGAAATTATATAGTCAGGGCGTGGCAATGCCCACTTTTCTAATCACGAAACTGTATAGTCATGACAGCTCAATATGTTTGCAAAGTTTCAGAAAAATCGGTCCAGTGCAAGTACCTCAAAATTATAACTTTTTTTATGGGCGTGGCTCTGCCCACTTTTGTAATCACGAAATTATATAGTCATGACAGCTCAATATGTGTGCAAAGTTTCAAGAAAATCGGTCAAGTGCAAGTAGCTAACAATTATTACAAATTTTTTTATGGGCGTGACCCCGCCCACTTTTTTCCACCCATAAACACTACCTGGAATGTGTACAACAACTTGCCAAAGTTTGAGTCCGATCGGTTTTACAGTTTCGGAGTCTATAGCTAACACACACACAGACAGACAGACAGAGTTTCACTTTTATATATATAGATAGATGAAATAGCTCTAACTGTTTTTTTCCTGCTTTTTATAACAAATATTTTTTTGTTAATTTTGTAACCAGCACAGAATTCATTCGCTTGCCATGTTGTATACAAAGATTTTAATCAATTCTTTGCATACGAATAAGACTCAAAGTATAACTTCTGTACTAATTGTTATTTAGCGATGGGAAAAGGAAGACAAATTTGTTTCACAATTAGTTTTTAGATTTCTGCCTTTACTTGCTGCTACCTTTTTCAGCAGTGCTTTAGGAAAGAGTATGGCTTAGCAGCTCTTAAAAGAGACCTACAAGGTTGTTTTATCACATATACAAATCATACCTCCTGTAAGTGCTCTTATAAGCTAGAAGGCTTTAAATAAGCGATATCTTTTTATTTTATAGTACGTACGTATTTACTTGCCTTAATGAGTAAAAAAATTAAAATTTATTGGAAACCCTAAAATTTATAAAAAAAAATTTTCCGTAAGAAAGATATTTTATAAAATTAAAACACGCTTACTCTATAACAGATTTGATTTAAAAAAAAATATTGTTTATTTGGATGCCTTATTGTATCAATAATTCCTTTTTTTGGGGATTCCAAAGTTTAACAGTTTTATGGGATATATTATCAATGTATTAAAATTTAAGTTTAGATTAAGTCCCTTTAGTTTATTTTTTAGTTAATTGAAGGATTGTAACTGTTTTAAGAATATATTTATTCAAATTTTATTTTAGTTTATAAAATAATTTCTTAAATTTTTATAATAAAAATGGTAGTTTTAAGCAAATTCCTAATTTGGGATTTTTAAAGCCGTTTTTTAAGAATTCCGTTATATCTCGTTTTATTTTGGTTTTTTTCTATTACAATAGATTTAACTTAAAGTTAAATATTTGTAAGTTTTCTTTTCAATTAAAAAAAAATAATTTTGGCTAAATTCCTAAATTGGGATTTTTAAATTTCTCTTTAGGAATACCCAAATTTTGCAGTTATTTGGTAAAAAATATCACAATTAGTCTCAATTTACATAAAAACATAACTTATTGCTTATATTTTATTGTTATTAAAAATCTGATCCGGGGAATTTTTCAATACCATTTTGGGAATTCACATATTTTTACCACTTCCTTTAAAATTTAATAAAGAAACGATATTGGTGAAAAAATATAGTTATAAAAAAAATTGTTTATATATTTTACCATATTAAGTATTTCAAAATTGGTTCGAATAAGGAAATATTGTGTTGACAATCTGCTAGAGCTACAGATACCAAGATGTCTTTTAGTTATTAAAAATCAGCATTTCATGAATTGTATGTACAAAAATCTTGATATTTTGTACACTTTTAGTATAACGATTAAATAAGCTGTGTCGGTTATGGAACTTGAAATTATTTTTTTTAAATATCATGAGACTTGAATGTCCCTTTAGGAATTACGAAAAATTCCACATTTTTGCTATTCAAAGTTCTCATATTAGAATATTAGATCTAGAAACTGTTAGCGATTAAGTACATATTTTTAAATTGTTTTACCTTTGGATTTTAATTATTTTTTTTCTAGCATTAATTAATTTTCCTTATTTTACTTCCTTTAGAACCTTCTCTCATTTACATGGTATTGTTTCACTAAGTGCATTGCATTGTATTTCAACTGCATATACTACCTCAAAAATTATTGAAAAAAATATATTTGAATGCATATAAAAAGCATTGAAAAATAAGAGGAAGAAAATAACAGGAAGAAACCTCTTAAGGGTAAACTATTGGATAAATTTATTATTGTTGTTTTCAAATTTGCAAAAATAAAATGTCAGAACGAAAAACAATTTCACAAATAGTAAAAACTAAGCCACGAAATGGTACGTAAAAATAAAAAAGAAATAATACAAAGTAAAATGGTATAAGAAATACGTGCTGCATGCTCTCAGGAGATTGCAAGGGAGGTGATAAATATAAAAAAAAAAACTAGAATGACTGTGTAACAAAAGAGGTCTTAGAAAGCTGTAATGCAATTCCTAAAACAGTCATAAGTTTGTGGTGGAAAAGTTAAAAAAAAAAAAATTAACTAGAAATTTAAACAGAATATAGAATTGCAATTTATAGCAAAATCGTAAAATAAAAGTCAAAACCAAAAATAGAAACAAAGCAATTTTACAAATTTTGCATTGACCAAGTTATTGTGTAGAATTGTCATGGTAAATTATTTAAAACCTTGATACGAGTTTAAAAATGTGAAGGATAAATCTGAAAACATTTGTACCTGAGAACAATTAAAGACAGTTAAACATATGTTCCCAAATTGGGCATAAAAAATCCCAAATTGAGAATAAAAAGAAAAAATTTACTTTTACACGTTTTGAAGCAAACATTTTTAAGCAGGTTAGATTAGGTTTAAAAATGAGTTGCCAGAAGAAGTTGAAAGTACAACACTTCCCATACCTAAATTCGGAGGCCCTTGGAGTCAAATGCGCGTCCATTTAATATAAAGAAGTATTAAAAGGGAGGAATAGTTATAGCAAATAGGGTGTGAAATTACAGTTTTATATACCTTTTAACAATATTGGCATTTATTGCTCGAAAAGAAAAATATTTTTTAAAAATTCCCAATTTCTTTGCAAAATTCCCCCTCCTTGAAATCTTAGTAAATATGGTATTATTTTGCATTTAACTTCACTGGTTTTTGAAAAAATATATACTTCACAATTTTGGTTGAAAATTGAAATAAAATAAAAATTCCTAAAATATATAATACTAGCTTGTGCCCGCGACTTCATCTGCGTATTTATCGGGATAAAAGGTAAAAAATAAAAATATTTACAACACAAACAACCCATTTAGGATGTGTGATGATGAGTTTGGCAACGACTTCGCGTTATTATCGAGATAAAAAATAGCCTATGTGTCAATCTAGGTTGTTATCTATCTATGTTCCGAATTTCATTTAGTTCCGTTCAGCTATTTTTGCGTGATTGAGTAACACATATCCAAACATCCAAACATTCACATTTATTATATTAGTAGGATTAGAAATAAACCGGGAAATATGTTATTATACAATTTAAGTTTAAAATGATGTTTAGATTTTTATTTTTCTACATAAATACCGAAAAAACGGAATTCCCAAATTTTTTAGAAAAATCCCCCATTTCACAACCGGTTAAAAAAAGCCATTATTAATATTATATTAAAAATTTAGGAATTTTTTAGAAAATCACTAGCTTATAAATTAAAGGGCAAAGGTGTTACAAAAACTTATCAAATTGGTAACGAATACAATTTTTTTAGAAACGTGGACAATTGTCTAATTAATTTGTTTTAAATAAAAATCCCCTTAAGTTCTAATATATATTAAATTGATTGAAGATTTTTTTAATATACATTTTTTAGTTTAGTTTATTATTATAGAAAAACAGACGATTTATACCACATTTTCTTCACTTTTCATTAATTATTTTGAAGATAGCCATTGTCTAAATTTAAAACCCCAAAGCCTAAGAATTTGTTATATAAGGCTAAAGATACTTTCAAATATTACTGGTGTTTCACAGTTTCCGCATTTAAAAAAACTAAAAAAAATCTTTTATAATTAATTGTTTATCAATTGTCTTAATTGTTTTAATATTTTTAATTTTATACTCTTTATCTCTTTTGGCTTTTCCCATTTTGGGTATTTAAAATCCCCGAGTTTAGGAATTTGTTTTGAGAAAAAAATTTGGTAATTTAAAAAGTTTTTCGCCTACTATGTGATTTGTAATGTATTTTTATATATATAAACAAATTCCCATATTTCGAATACAAAATCTCCTATTTTCGGAATTTAGCTATAATGATTTTTTTTTATTTTTTTCAAAAATTTATATTTTGGTTGTTTAAAATTTGTCATGCGAAAATTGATTTAAACTATTTACATTTTCTTTACTAAGTGTTAGTGTATTCTTCATTAAAAAAAAACGTCAAACTTGCAACTCAAAAAACTCTATTTTAGAAATTTGGGTTAATATATGTTTTTGTTATTTAAAACCTTTTTAATCATATTACAGATTTGTATAAATATCTTTAACACAGCTTGACCATAAAAATCCCAATTGTAGATTTTTCAGGTAATGCTTTGATCGTTTAGAGTGAGAAAAATAAAATAATCCTAATTTTTAAGGTAGCAGTCAGATGTAGGGTGTCCCGAACTTCATCAAAGCTTTTAAATTACAGAGTGAATAGAAAGAAGAATATATTCTATTGTTGAAGACATTTGCTTATTGTTCTCTCCTGCTTATTATTAACCCCTGTTATCGTCACAAAAAAAAATCCCAGAATTAACTACTAAAAGCCCTGGTATATGCGAAAAAATACTATTAGATATGAAACACTATGACAGCCGTTAACCTAAAAAAAGATAAATAAGAAACATAAACTTAAGCAAAGCAGCTCTCTATATTTTCATTATTGCAAAAGCATGCACACTTTTTCTTTACGAGAAAATCAGTGAATGACTACTTAAACTCCTACAAATACTGCCACAAAATGAGGATACATCAGTGAGGGGGGGGAATTTTAAAATTGCCTTCAAAATGACATACAGCAATAAAAGCAAAACTGATTTACAAAAGAATAGCTTTTGTTTGGATTTTTATTATACATACACATGTATGCATTTTATATATTCATGTGTTCTAAAGTTGGCGAACTGTTGTTATTTTTCATTTTTATTTCTATGATATTAGTAGTATTGTGCTAATGCTATTGTTATTGTTAGTGTCATACTTATAAAATTTTATTGATTTCTATAACGGCAATTATATAAATTTGTAAAATGGTTTTTCATTTAGCTTTTATCTTTCAGTCTTATTACGGCTTAGGGGCTTTAAAAGGGGTTCACATAAAATAGTGAAATTTACTTATTATATGCATTTTCACTAAATTTTCGTTTTGTGGAGCCCAAGAATGATTCAAGAATATTAAAATTATAAAAAATACAATAAAAAAATAAATTCCTAATATGGGTATAAAAAATAATTTAAAAGAAATTACTTCAAACCAAGTAAGACATACAATTTGTTGCATTAATTTGTTAAACTTAACTAATTATTTAATATTTTATATAAAAATTGCATAAATACTGAATTCCCAAAATGGGTATTTTTAATCCCCATTTTGGTAATTCGGATAGAAATATGGTATTTTAAAATTCAATAACCTATATTTCTCAAAGTTCAAATATTTTGTTGTTTGTTGCCCGATAAACGTAAATAACTGAATCAATTGAATTAGTTTTGAAAATCGTTATGTTGAGAATTCAAAAACTGTTGGCTTTTATGCTATTCTAGATCAGTGTTAGTTTTGTAGTTGTGTTAGATTTTAAAGAAAGTCTTTCAAATATAAAATCGTAATTTTGCGAAGTTTCCAGAATTGTTTAACCATCATTTCTGGTAATAGTTTGACATCTTTGTTTAATACAACACATAACGTCATATATCAACCAACAGTGTGGTATAATCATTTGCGTTTTTTTAATATTCGTTGCCAAAAATGGTAACGAAAATACCAATTTTGAATCGGACTAAAATTTTTTCAATTTTTTACAAAGAATAAGTCAACGAATTCTGAAATTCTCAGTTGAATTTAATCTAATGACACTGTTAAGACAGAGGCGTATGTGGTATACGAATGTCGGCAATGGCTGGCAATAGGCTTAGTACCACTGCCAGGCACACGTTGGATGTCAGCGCTAGAAGGGAAATTAGTCTGGGGCAGATGCTGGCGATTACAAAGGACTCTGTGATAAGGATTGTAGATAATCATCAGTCTGCAATGTGAAGACACAAAGTCTAGAGCAAACGCCTGGGACGGCACTGGACTCAGTAAGATCGGAGTAACCTTGTAATCTCTGGGTAACGAAAGGGGTCGAAAAGGGACCCGTTTATGAAAGAGGTCTACCTCGATATCCCTCTAACATGTATATATAATCTAATGACATTAAAAATATAATATTGTTACGTTTATACCTTTTATAAATGTTGGCTTATTTTCTTTAAATATGCGTTGAGTTATTTTATTGCAATCAAAAACAGTTGAAACTAGTTTTAAATTAAGAGCACTTTATTTATTTTAAAACACTTAAATATTGCTTTTATATCACTTTACTTATTGTTATACGTCTTTATTGTCAAACTCACTTTGACACACACTTAACAAGTTCTACTGTTATACTGATCATGTTAGCTGTGTTGTTCGGCTATTTATAGTAACATAATGGTGTTCGCTAACATTCGACAAAGTTCTCGTATGTACACACTAGTACATTCGAAAACCGTTACATTTAAATTAAGACGTTAAGTAATATCCAGGAATAATAAAAAGGCCTAAAAGTATGCTACACATAACAACAACTTAATATCATGTTCGAACAACCAGCGAAATAAACTAACACAAATAAAACTAAAGTAACTTAAACTACTACAACTAAAGTAAATTATAATGTAAATTAAGCTATTTAAAAATAAATCTGTAACAATATGTTTTCTCTATCCTTTTCTAAGTAAATTTTAATTCCCAAGTTTGGCAATAAAAATTCCCATTCTTTATTTTCATCAGTTTTATAAAATTTAAAATGTAATTTTATCAAAGATATTACAAAAAAGCTATTTTCTTATTATTTCAATTGAATATATGAATTCCCAATTTGGATAATAAAAACTCCCATTTTATGACAATGTCTTAAACTAAATTAAGGGCTTAAATAGTGTACAAAATACCCTAATTTAAAGTTTTTTTTATAAAAATTTTACAAAAACCTAAATTCCCAAATTGGGTTTCAGGTATACCCATTTTGGGAATTCAAAATAAAGATTCTTTGTAAACTTATTTTTACATTTAAGCGTGATACTTAACATTTTTCATACTAAATATTTTTTATTTACTTTGTACTTTTGCCATTTAAATTTCATTTCGTCATCTTAACAATAAAACTGCACCCAAAAATCTCATCTCGCTTTTTTTTTTTTGCTTTAAAATCTCAATTTTTTTCTATCTATTTCACTCAACAATCTAAAAGTATGACTTTTAACTACTATGAGCTGTGAAAAAAAAACAAACTTAGAAGAACGTTTTTAAGTGATACCTTGTTGTTTACAATAGAATGAATTTTAATAAAAATCTCTTTGGGTGTTAGTTATTTTCCCTTGACTCTTAGAAATATCTTTTTCCTTTATTGCATAGTTGGGATTTTTCCTTTTTTTAAGCAAAATAATATTTATTTCCTTTTGTTAGTATAGGAATAGAGAAGTGTTGTAGTGGATTTTTATTTTCAATTTAACCTCGTTTTTCAAATTCATTCTTTATACGTTAACACCACTTTGATTAGTATAACACTTTTTTATACATTTTTAATTTCTTTATACGACATTGGGGTATACAACACGTTTATGCTCATATGGATAAAAGCTAGTGAAAATAAAGCAAATGGAAATTGTGAATAACTGATTTAATTGGCAGGAAAAAGGTTTTAAGAGAAAATTTGAAGAAACATTAAAATTTGTGCCAAAGTGCACATAAACGATATATATTATTGTTGTTGTTTCTGTTTATAAAAAGGAACAAATAAGGCATTTGTAAGATTTTGACATAATTTTATGATTTTTTGTTATATTTTTTTGCTCATTTGTAAAAAAAAGTAACAATTATTATTTCTTAAAAAAGTAGTATTTCTACTACTTTTTGCTAAAAGTCATTTTTGAATTTGTTTTGATTTTTATACAATTTATTTTTATAAAATAAACAAAATAATAGTAAAAATATTATCTTAATATATTAAAAAAGTAGTATTTTTACTATTTTTTAAAAATGTATTTTTTTCATTATTTTGTTAGTGATTTTAAATGTGTTTTTATTGTTAATATTTCATTTGTTTTATAACAATACTAATTGAAAGACTTTAACAAAACCGTAGTATTTTTTACTACCTTTTCTATTATGTACATAAGCCTTTATTTGTTAAATTTTTATTGATTCTCACTGTAAGTATTTTTACTACTTTTTTAAATGTCTTTTTTGTATTTTTATTTTTTGAAAGGTGGTATTTCTAATACTTTTAAAAAAAGGTTGTTTTGATAATAATGCAATTTATTTTTATTAAATGCACAAAATAATAGTAAAAATATTATATTTCAAATATTTGAAAATAGTAGTATTTTTACTACCTTTTTTAAAATATTTTTTTTTAGGTTTTCTTTGTATTAAACATGTATTTGATGTTAAGTTTTCATTTATTTTATAAAAATTCTAATTGACACACTTTTGTTAAAACGTAGTATTTCTACTACTTTTTGTGTTATGTACATTATCATATTCTTTTTGTTTTAATATTTACTAACTTATCTTATCAAAGTATATAAATTTTGTTGAGCTTTAATTTTTTTTTAATTTTTCTGATGCTCAATGGTAGTATTTTTACTACCTTTTATGTCTTAATTCTTATTTTTAGAAGTGTAAAATTTCTACTACTTTTTTAAAAAAAGTTTGTTTTGATAATTATGCAATTTATGTTTTTAAAATAGATAAAATAATAGTAAAAATATTAATTTTAATATATTTGAAAAAAGTTGTATTTTTACTACTTTTTTTAAAATATATTTTTAAAGGTTTTCTTTGTATTAAATATGTATTTGATGTTAAGTTTTCATTTATTTTATAAAAATTCTAATTCAGACACTTTTGTTAAAACGTAGTATTTCTACCATTTTTTGTGTTATGTACATTATCATTTTTTTTTGTTGTAATATTTACTAACTTGTCTTAGCAAAGTATATAAATTTTGTTGAGCTTTAATTTTTTTTTTAATTTTCCTGATGCTCAATGGTAGTATTTTTACTACTTTTTATGTCTTAATTCTTATTTTTAGAAGTGTAAAATTTCTACTACTTTCTTAAAAAATGTATTTTGATAATAACGCAATTTAATTTTATCAAATACACAAAACAATTGTAAAAGTATTAATTTTAATATTTTTGAAAAAAGTAGTATTTTTACTACTTTTTGAAAAAAGTAGTATTTTTACTACTTTTTGAAAATATTTTTTTAGGTTTTCTTTGTTTTTTAGTGATTTTAAATGTGTTTTAATTGTTAATATTTTATTTATTTTCTAAAAATATTAATTGAGAGACTTTTGTTAAAACGTAGTATTTCTACTACTTTTTTTGTTATGTACATTATCATATTTTTTTGTTTTTATATTTACTAACTTATTTTAGACAAGTATGTATATAAATTTTTTTGAGCTCTAACTTTTTTTAATTTTCGTAGTATTTTTACTACCTGGTAGTATTTTTACTACTTTTCTAATTGTCTATTTTGTAGTTTTATTTTTAGAAAGGTAGTATTTCTACTACTTTTAAAAAAAGTTTGTTTTGATAATTATGAAATTTATTTTTATCAAATACACAAAATAATTTTAAAAATATTAATTTTCATATATTTGAAAAAAGTAGTATTTTTGCTACTCTTTTAAATATTTTTTTTAAAATTTTTTTTGTTTTTTAGGGATATAAAATGTGTATTTGTTGTTAATTTTTAATTTATTTTCTAAAAATATTAATTGAGAGACTTTTGTAAAAACGTAGTATTTTTACTACCTTTTGTACTATGTACATTAGATATCATTTTTTTGTCTTAATATTCATTAACTTATTTTGGCAACGTATATAAATTTTGTTAAGCCTTAATTTATTTTTTTTTTTGTTTAAATTTTATTGATTCTCAGAGGTAGTATATTTACTACTTTTTTTAATTTTCTTTTTTATATTTTTTTTAAAGAAAAACTATTTTTTCTAATAATTTTTATACTCTATAACATCTGTTAGGATAAATTATCTTAACACTTTAATTTAACAGCAATTTTTAGAGGTATTATTTCTACTCCTTTTTTGAAGATTTTATTATTTTAGTTATTTTCCTATATAACGAAACTTTCAAATTAAAATTTTTAAAATTTAGGGTCATGTAAAAATGTGGTATTTGCAACTCCTCTTGAAAATATTTTTAATACATTTTCAGATAATTTTTTTTAACACACATTAAACACATTTCCGGAACTTTAAAAATGTAGTATTTCTACTACTTTTTACTTATTGATAAAAAAAAACGAATTTAAGAGGGAGTTTATAGAAACCCTTATTTTTATATTTTCTTTAAGTATTATTATCTATAAAAATTTCTTTAAACAACAACAATGTTTTGTAAATATTTGGTGTAAAATTTCCTACCTTTTTCCACTTTTCACTTAACTAATTCCCTTAATTTCCCACCCCAACTTTTAATTTTTATTTATCTTACGCCTCATTACACACTTAAAATTAATAACATCTTTAGGTTTTTTTTCCATTAATATTTAATAAAATTTTCTGTGTCACAATATCATATGAGAACTTAATTTTAAATTAACCATATGGTTGGTGGCACACAGAATAATAATTTCACGAAAAAAAAAAAAAATAAAGCAGAACGAAACTAAAAAAAGGAAATGTATGTCAGTTGATGGAAAATAAACTCCCATTTGTAGTTTGTCTAGTAGTTTACTACCTACATGCGATATCATAAATTGTTTTTTTCTCTGTATCTCTTACTCAACACTACATGTCCTGGCATGCACAATAGCAACAAAAACCACAAAAACCTACATAAACTACAAATACAATTACACATAAAAATAAATATTTATACAACACACAAGTGAAGAAAAAGTGGAGAAAAAAGGATGAACCCTTCTTAAAGCAGAAAATAGTTAAAATTACATAAATAAAATCAAAGTATGGTTTTCTAAGGATTCCAAGGGTCACCCTTTTTCTACTTATTATCCTTTACTTGCATGTATTTGTTACTTAACTTTATTAACCATATAACACACCAGCTAGCTAGTGTACTAGATTTCTTTTCATTATTACCCGTATCTCTATTTATTGTCTGTGTTCTTTCTGGTGGGGTGAAAACGAGGGGAGGCGTAAATTTAATTTCATCGTATTAGATTGATGACTGGCATGCATGACAATGTCCAACCAAAAAAATAAACACACCATCAAGAATCATAAAGGGTAACCAGAATAAGCACAAACACCACCTCATAAAATTTTTCGTTAGAAGTATGTGGTAAATGTTCTTAGTAATTTGAAAAGAACAGCAGCAGATATAAAAAAGAATACTATAAAAAGTCGGTAAAAAAATTGTAAAAAAATATAAAAAAATATTGTTGATATTATTAAAAATCACATAAAAAAAGGTTTGAGCAAATTAAGAAATTTACTTTAATTATCTACTAACTTTTGCAAAACCAGTGAAAGTAATTCATTATCTACCAAATTAGAATGATTTTTGATAATTTACTACTAAAACAGTAGTATATCTACTACCTTTTAAGAAAATATTTAAAAATTGAATTCCTGTCACATTTAAAACGAAATATTAATCTTAATAAAAATTGGAATGATTTAGAAAAATTTTTTAAATAGTAGTATTTCTACTACCTTTTCAAAACATATCTTAATATTTAATCCTTAACCTATTTTAAATGTAATAAACACTTAACTTAGAAATATAAATATCTTTGAGTAAATTAAAAAATAGTAGTATTTCTACTACAGTTTTTAAATATTATAAACGACATTATATATTTGGGAAACTAAAAAAAATATTTTTCCTACTATATTTAAGACGTAAAATTTTATAAACTATCAAATTTTAACGTTTTGGGATATTTTTAAAATAGTAGTATTTTTAATACCTTTTTAAAAAAATCATCAAACGAACGACATCAGACATTTTTTCAACGTAAAATTTAGTATATTACAATAACATATTTAAACAGTTTTTTAAATGTTGAAAAAAGCACAATTTTTACTACCTTTTAAGAAAGTCTTAAAAAAATCAACTTTCGATATAGGTTAGGTTAGGTTAAGTTAGGTTGAAAAAGAGGGGCACTAAAAGCTCGAACACACGACAGGTATACACTTATGCCCAATTGGCTTGTTGTGCGCTTCATATGAATAGAATAGTTGGAATATAAAGTGAATAGAAGAGAAAGAGAAGCAGACCAGTCCAAAGTCTCTGGCGGGAATCGAACCCGCAACCCCCAAACTAGAAGACCAGCACATTACTGACTAGTCCACCGACGCACTTTCGATAAAAGCTAAACGTATTATTAAAATTTTGAATCATTTTGTACAAATTTAAAAATATGTAGTAGTATTTTTACTACCATTTCGGAAAATATTAATAAAAAAATCATAACTGTTAAGTTCAAACAAACAGCGGCTTCGCCAACGAAAGTTTCTCTGCATAGCCGGGCTTCGGCGGGCTTCGATCGGTCTTAATGGATTTCTCCTCTATGATATAACAAACAGCGGTTTCGCCAACTAAAGTTTTTGGTATAGGATATTTTTATATTAGTAGGTAGGTAGGTAGGAAATAAGGCTGGTGCAATATTATCTTCACACCCTCTACCAGAGACCAATACGGTCCATTGTGACATTTCAATACAGAAAAGAGCTAAACCCTACAATCGACCTATTCTCAGTCTCGTGTCACGAAGCTAGGTCATTCCCATCACGAAACCTATCAGATTCTTGATTCCACAGCCCGAGACATTCCCCAATTCGCCTTGGAATCTACTACCTAGTCATATCAACCTGCTATTCTGCAGTCTGGGATATACAGAATGTGCTTAACTGTCTCCAACTCCTTCGGATCCTCGCACAGTCTGCACATTAATTAAATTAATACTAGTGTTACTATCTGTATAGAACACCATTAAAACTTATAACATAAAATTTAGTTAATATTCTACAATAACAAACTTCAAAAAAATTTAAATATTTTGACACAAGATAAGTGTGCTAACGATATTTAGAAAGATTTTAACAATTTTCAAAATAGTAGTATTTTTACTACCATTTTACTTCTACTCCATAGAATTCTGAAAGGTAAACATGTTTTATAAAAATCGATACGATTTAGAGATATTTTCGTAATAGTAGTATTTTGAATACCTTTATGAAATACCATCAAACATCTAAAATACCATAATCTTTAGTAAACATTCTACAATACCAATTTTATAGTAGTCTTTAACTATTCTAGACCAATTTGAAATATTTTGCAAAAAAGTAGTATAATTACTATCATTTCAGAAAACTTCTAATACAACATAAATGTGCTTCTACATTTTGAATGATTTTGCACTATTTTGAAAATAGTAGTATTTCTACTACCTTTTTAGCAAACCCTTAAAACGTTATCCTTAAGGTACGGGCATAAAAAATGTTTAAATTTGAGGAACTAACAAATTCTAATGATTATGGAGAATTGTACAAAAAGTAGTATTTCAGCGACTTTTTTTAAAAATCGTCAAACATTTATCGTGGGTCACAGGTAGAAAGGGCCTAACTCAAATAATTGCAGTTTTACAGGAGAAGGTAAAAACGTAACAGAAACTGTATAATCATAATGTAACAATGTTTACAAAATTGCTTCTAAAACTGTTTCTCCTGATACTATTGCGTTAAATTTTTGTGTCGAGTTGTATTTGTATTAAATGTATTGAAATCACTAAAAAAAAATTAATTTCGTAAAAAGTACGATTAGGGCCTTTATACTTGTGTAACTTGTAAGAAAATTGAAACAAAAATTTTAACTAAATATTAAAAAATTTAATTATATATAAAATTTTTTGAAAATAGTAGTAGAATTTTTACTACCTTTTTGGAAAACCTTTAGAATTTTAGCCAATAAATATATTTAAATGTAGAATTTAGTACAAAAGCCTATTTCAACGATTTGGAAAATTTAAAAAGAGTATTTATTCTACTGCCAGTACAGAAAATGTAATTTCCTAGCAAAAAAAAACTATGACAAAGAAATGTTTTTGCGGGGGTTCAACTGGTAACATAATGATTCAATTTGATGTAAATACTATTGATTTTAATATTAAGCGTGCCATTAAAGATTATGAAGGAATTTATTATTAATGAATGCATAGAACACATGATTATTTGGTGAAAAGCAAGCGATGTTTCATTAGTTGATCTTGTTTGTTTACGTGAATTGTTTAAGATATTTTGCATGATTCACTTGAAGCACATAATTTATGTTAAATTACTTAACATTTGGGGCGTCACTTAGAATGAATGACTTTCTACTATTGATTTAGAAGTCTTAAAAATATAATTCAATATGCAATGCTTCCATTTTTTTCCGTTGAGTTCTATTATATCCTATTAAAACGTAAGATCCAATAGCTAACAAAGAAATGTATTTGGGCAATTTAACGAACAGAAGTTGTTGTTATACCCTTTGCAGTGAGCGTAAAGGTAAATATTAGGGTGATCGATTATTCGACTTTTTTAAGAAATCGGTTTTCAAATAGTTTGAAATTTAGAATTTTAAAAAAAAAACGGTTGCTATTTTGAAAATTGAGAAAAACCGGTTAACCGGTTCGAAAATATAATATATTGTATCTAAAGAAAAAATATTGCAAAAGAGATTATAATAAAAATTATACCTAAATATGAAATTTTTACAGTTTATATACGTTTGGCTGCACAATAACGCAATAACTGACATGAATGCAGTTGACTAATTTAGTTTTAATTAGTTGAATTTTAGAACAAAAGGTACTCTTTACAAGTAAAATAAATAAATACAATAAATTAATACATAAAAAATAAGACTTTAAGGCTGTTATAAATGTTTGTATCTCCTTCTGTACATTTTTTAAATGTTAAATAGATCTTTTAAACTAATACGCACTAACGTATTTTGTTTGAAATAAGTTCTGTAATTTGCAATACATTTTAAAGGCTAGGGAAAAAATCTTCAAAATTTCATTTTAAAAATTATTTCTTATACCTCTGACAAACATTCAAATACAGACATAAACTAGTTTGTTCGATGGTTTGATTGATATTTAAGTTGACAGACACTCAATGCCATTAATTAAAATTAGGTTATGGATGGAGAGATTATTGGTTTTTCTTTATTGTAACTACACCTTTTACCTAAAAATGATCGATCAGCTAGGTTTATGCTTCGATTACCTTTAACTTTTAACGTTAGGTTTATATCCTATAAAAAAATAATATTTAAGTTTAATTATTTTTCTTATTTTACATTTGTTTTTTAAACAACAAACAATATTATGGAAGAATATTTAATAGTTTTCATTCAATTTTCGCATACTAAATATACTTTGGTACGATTGGTTACAAAGATATATGAAAATAAACTAAAAAAATTAAAAACCGTTTTTTTCGGATAAAAAAACCGGTGTATTCGATATTCGAAAAGCCAACATCTAGAAAAAACCGTCAGCAAAAACAGGAAAAAATCCGGTTTTCCACCGGTTGTAAAACCGATTCGATCACCCTAGTAAATATAGGTTTGTCATTCTGTGTTTAATTTCTACAGTTTTCATTTCCGACCCCATAAAAAAATATATTTTTTTGTGAAAGCTTATGAATACAGGATTGAATTAAGCCTTGTCCGTGTGTAAATCACATTTTTGAAGCCCCCAGACATTTCCAAGACCCGTATAAGGTACCACAAAATCAGAAATATTCAAGAGCAGATCGGTATTGAAAATCAGAAAAATCGCTTTATAAACAACTGACTGACATATGATGAAAAAACCTAGACCACCTCGTCTTTTCACACCAATAAAAACTGGATGAACGTTTTTATTATTATTTTCAGGTAATTAATAAATTTGGTAAAACGTGAGCAATATTAAAAAATGTTTAGTAAAATTTTTGAAATATAAAAAAAAAATTTTAAAATTTTAAAAACTTTTTGAAATTTTAAAAAAATTTTTGAAATTTTAAAAAAATTTTTGAAATTTAAAAAAAATTGTAAAAACATATTACAACATTTACACTTAGAAAATTTTTTACAAAAATATAACAAATTATTTATAATTTGTGTTATAAAGAACAACCTTTAGAAATAATCTTTTTAATGCAAGTATTTTCTAATACTTCCATATGATAGTTTTTATAAACATTTTAAAAATGTTTTTGTGATAGATTTTGCAGATTCAAGTCACAAATGAATCATTTTTTAAGCTTCGGACAGCCGGTTCTTGCATGCTTATTAAAAATAAAAATACACAGACCTATTTATAACATATTTTCTAATAAAAAAATTAATAATAGTCTCATTGGCTTATTTTAAAATTAAAATTAAAATGTTATAATAGTCTATATAAAAGCCACTGCATGGTTTAAAGTAAACTAAAAAAAATTTGTGTTCTTGAGTATGTACTTCTTGGAAAATTATAGTTTAGGCAAACTTAGTCGGATTTTTAAACCAAAAAAATTATTCTTGTATTTAACAATTAACTTTACAATTTAATTATTTTAAATTAAATTTAATTTATATTTCAGTATAAATATGCACAGTCACTGCTTTCATTTTTAGCATTTAAGGAAATCATTTTACCCAACATTACACCATAATGGCTGGCAATTTAATAAACCTAAACTCTCTCGCTCAGTCGCTTTCCAAACAAAAAATCGTTTTTCTGCTACAAAATTTAAATATTCACACTGCCATTCAAAACGAAAATTCTATTAAATATAACTATTCACATGCAAAAAGTACGTTGAACATTATCACATTTTTAGTGGGCATTCGTTTAGAAACAGACATTTCGCCACACTATTTCAGCAAAAACAAAAAGTAGAGGGTAAATAAGTACTGTTAACCTATTTACGCTTTTCAAAAAAAATGCAAAAAATTAACTCAAATATTACACGAAGAACAAAGAAGTGGCAGCAAAACTAACACTAATAGTGTTTGCAAAACTCTTTTGGAAAAATAGTAAAAATGACATTTAGGCAGCTGCAAAAAAAAATCGAGAAAAACAGCTCAATTACACGCACACTATTACGGTCTACGATGGGGTGGTCGGGGGAGCGAGCTTAATAAAACATTTAAAGTTGAATTTAAGTGAAAGGAAAACATTTTCTACTTTTGTGAAATTTATTTAAAAAAATCTGTGGTTAACAGTAAGAATTTTGTTAGCTTCAAACACAAGAAAGAGGGTGTTCGTTCAAACAACAAAGATTGCGTAATAGACTAAAGCAAAAATCACAATGCACGATGTTAATTCTTAGTCACACCTTAATGTCAACTTTTTTTCTGACATTTTTTTATATCAGTGTTTGACAAATTCAACCATCGAGAGGTACACAATTGAGCAGCGCCTTAAGATTGTTGAAGCCTTTTACGGCGTTCAAATCAAAATGCATTTTGTTCACTGCATGATTTTTTTGATCATCATAATCGACCAAATGTGTTCACAATCGGAAAAATTTAGCGGAAATTTCAGTAAACGGGGTTTGTAGGAAATGTGAAAACACTTGTGCTCGCCCAGTGCGTTCTGCGAAAAACATTTGACTCGTTGTTGTGCCCACGAACATAACTGATGCGAATATGAATAAAGATTTCAATTAACTTGCTTTTACAAGATTCAATTCAATAGCTAAGGCCTATAGTCGATTTCAAGTGTTGAATGGTTGTTGAACAGACAGATGTGAATGGTGAGTTTTAGAAGAAAAACATCTTCAGCGGTGGCTTTCACCTCAGTGGATTCGAAAACAAGCATTTGGACAAATGAGAATCCACGAGTGAATTCTTAAAAGCCCATTCATTTACAAAGTGTGACTATTTGGTGAGGTTTATGTGCTGTCGGATTCATCGGGCCATACTTTTTTGGAAAATGGCATCGGCCAAGCAATTACCGTAAATGGTGTTCACTATCGCGAGATGGTAACGGTCTTATTGTGGCCAGAAGTTGAGAATATGAACATGAATATATGGTTCCTACAAGACGATATGTGGTTCCACCAGGACAGTGCCACTTGCCACACAGCTAACGGAACAATGACTGTTTTGCGCACGATATTTAATTGCCGTGTCACCTCGAGTCATGGAGATTTTAATTGGCGGTCACAATCATGTAATTGAAGCATACGATCATGTAATTTGAGTGTAAATCAATAAGCCAAGAACAATTCAAGAGCTAAAGGATGAGATAATTGGGTACATTGACGACATTGACAACATTGAACCTCAACTATTTCTCAGTGTCATTCAGTGCTACCGAATAACGGCAGCTAACAATTTTTACAATAAACAATTCTATAGTGTACATATCTAAGAAAATATCTGGTTAGAAAATACTTGAATCTTACAATCAAAATCAAGACATTACTTATAGAATTCTTAGTAAGACAGGCAATATGTAGTACTCATTGAAAAGTATGTTGTTTAGTAATAGCAAGTTTTATTCAAGTTTTTGGTGAATTTTAACTACTTTTTTCTACAACTCAAATGCTGTTATAAAAAAAATAATATTTTTCCTACTTTATTTAAGAAAAGTATTTTCAATACATTTTAGAAAGCATTTTATTTATATTTACTTCAACAAACAACACTTAAAATGCTAAATTAACTAAGCTACTTACAAAGTGATCAATATAATGGACCCAATTTCATTGAATAGTTGCCCGCTCTAAGTTATTAATAAATTTTACCACCATTTTTATACATTATTTTATTATCCTTAAATTATTGTTTATTTAAATATTAAGCAATAATTTTGAATTAAATTGGTTTAAGCAAAGGAAATTTTTGAAAACTTAAAGAATTTAATACTTTTCTAAAAAGAAGTATTTTTTTAATACCTTTTAAAACATAAATAAAATTTAATTTAAACATTTTAAGGTTGTTATCAATGCAGAAGGAAGTTAAAGTTTTTTCAGCTTTTTTGCAAAACTAGTAATTTGACTACTATTTTTTAATCTAAAAAAATGGCTTTTAATACTTTGAACATTTTTAATAATACGTATTTTTATAATTATGTAGTATTTTTTCTACTTTATAAAAAGGGTAGCGTTTTTACTGCTTTTATAAATTTTCACAAATTTTTTACGTCACTTAAAACTCCAGATAAACAAATTTGAGGTTTATTTAAACTATTTTCCTATAAAAATATGTTTCTTGTCAAAATAATTTTTTAATTTCAGTATTGAGCAAAATAACAACAAAAAAATTTTTTTAATTTAAAATCAAAAGATTTTACTTTTTTCGAAAAGTAGTATTTTTTACTACTATTTTGAAACCAAAATGTAATTTAAATAAATTTCTTTGTTGTAATTGCAGTAAAAAATTTATGTACCATTTTTATACTTAAAAAATCGTAGTAATTTGAGTCCTTTTTAAAAGAGTAGTAGTTTTACTACTATTTTTAAAAAGCTTAAAATTGTTATTTATTAGCAGAAATCCATTATTGTTTATTAAATTTAAAAGATTTTCGTGTTTACTAACTTTTTGAAAAAAAGGAGTATCTTGCTACTATTTTTAAAAACTTGTATAAAGAAAAATTTTTATTGATTATTCAAAAATTTATTTAATGTAATATATATAATTTTTTTTTAATAATTTTACCCAAAACTTTATATGTGACCTTTTCCGAGAAAGGGGACCTAGTGTGTCGAAAAACGGGTTTGGTCTTAAGAGTGGATTCTGGTCTCTAAAAGGGTGTAGAATAAGATGAAATGAGTTAGATTTCTGATAAAAACTTATTTACCCCATAAAAACGTTGTTGCGTCGGTCACTGATTGCGGCTTAAGAATCAAGTATCGAGATCATAAAAAACAAAGCAGCAATAATAGCAAAGATATTGTCAAACTAAAAGCGAAAAAAATATGTCACCACGTAGGCATGACGTCACCACGTAGGCATGACGTCACCAAAGTCGGCAACCAATCACAATTAACCATACCAAATCGCAGCTCCCAACTGAAGGTGTGTTCACAGTGATAATGCGTTATAAAACTCTAAATGCGTTTTCTCAAAACTTAACTTTCACACACTAGGTCCCTTTTCTCGGAGAAGGTCATATATGGCCATTTCCATGAATATGTTAACCACGAATGTAAAAATAAAAACTTTTGAAAGTTTTTCAATATAAGTTTATTGATAAAAAAAACACTTAAAATTTACTATGCGCTGGTATTAAGAGCTTATTAAATTATTTTAAAACCAATAATAAGAATTTAATCTGATTATCTCTTTGACTTATTTTAAAGAATTGCAATCAAATATTTTTTAGCTACTAAATTGTAAAAAAAAAATTGTAATTGTAAATAAGCTTTAAAATTAAGGTAACAACAACAATTAACAAGATCCATAAGAAAACAAAAAAAATAGAGTCAAATTAGCGGTATTTTTTTTTATTACCCTCGGATGTTATTTTAATGTCACGTACGTAGTGTAAAAACATTATTTGTCTCCGTTATTCGTATTTGAGCAGTCACAAGAGCATCTAATTTAGAATTTAACTTTTTTTCTTAACATAATATAAATTTTAATACCCAAGAATACTATCGGAGAAAAATCTGTTACGTACGATATGTCACGAACGATATTAAATTGAATTTATTATAAGGGTCCGCCATCTAACGTTTTTTTTCCAACTAGTGCTTATTTCGTGAATGGTAACACTTAGCTCATGTCTGATTTGACAAATAATTAGTTTTATCCTTCCGATGATATGGTTGTGTTTTCGTTTCGCTAAGTGGGCCTGCGATCGACTAACAGAAGATGCCGATTTTGCCAAGAAAAAATCATCTGTTTAGATGAAGCTTATTTTGATCTTGGCGGGTGTGTCAACAAACAAAATTGTCGCATTTGGGGCACAGAAAAACCGCACGCATACATTTAAAAGCCGAAACACCCAAAACGAATCACTGTTTGGTGCGGATTTTGGTCCAGAGGTATAATTCTTTTTTTCATATTTTCATATAGACCTCACAATCACTTCTGTTTTATGTCACGTACGATATATTCTTATTTTTCTGGATATTTTAGACAACAATGATTCGAATATAATTAATTTTTTTTTTAATTAAAGTACCCTTTAAATGGAACATAAAGATGTAATTTTGTTTCAGTTACTCTTACTTTTTGAAAAATACTCCACTTTATAGGAGTACAAATGTCACGTGCGATGACATGGAAATGCCCATATACGTTTTACTATTCTTTTCAATGTCATTTTCCTAGTTTTATATCAATATTCAAAAACATTTAACTATTTTTCTTTAAACATTTATTAACACAAATCTGTTTACACTAATTGGAATTCCGAAATCTGCACTCTGCAACTATTGCTGTAAATCAATTTTAATCTCTTTTAAATTATGTTTTGCAATTTTACTATAAACATTTAAAACTTGTATTCATAAGCCACACACATTTTGTTGTTTAAAAAAAAATATTAAATTATTTTCCACATTTAAAACAATTTAAATTAAAATAAGTCCTCTGAGTGTAAAATTGTGTTGACATGTGGCAAAATCATGAAAACGTCGAGCATTTTTTTCACACTTCCTTTATATTCCAACTACGACCTCCTACACCATACTTATGTAAATGAACATTGATTTTTAGATATAGAATGATAAAAATGTATGGAAAATAAAATGGAAGTGCTACTGCACCCAAATAGTTTAATTTAAAAACAAGAGGATGTTTAAGGGTAGGAACAACAATTAAAAATGTAAAAAATAGGGTGGCACAGGATTTAAGGTTGTTGAAAATTAACATTTAAAAATATACAAAATTTCGTGGCTTTGATACAGTCACATGCCGTAGATAATAAACTCTTGATAAAGTTTTTTTTTTTAATTTTGTGACTTTTGAAAAATAAACTTTAAATTTGTAAAACATATAAAAGGTTCCTCCTTTTAAACTGTTTACTCAAGCCAACTTAAGTTGTATTATTTTCTTCATTCCAGTAATGAGTTTTGTCAATTTCATACACAAAATTGTTGACCCATTTACCATGCGGGCGTTATAGTATCTGTGTTGTATCCTTTTCGTTACCCATTGAACTGCCCCCTTTAACTCTTTTCATACTAGCCTTGTTGTGTGTGGTATTCAACGCATCCTTCCGGGTATTAATATTTCATTGTAATTCACCCTGTTTTTCTTTTTTTTTTGTGTTTTTGTCGTGTTTTTGTATAAATTTTTTTCTGGCTTTAGCGCCAATGGAGGTTAACTGTTAATATGACCTTATTGTATTTAGCTTAAATTGGAATAAAAGTAGCAACAAAAATAATTATTATGGTAATTATACACAACCGAAAAAAAATAGTTTTTAATGTTAAAGAGAATTTTTTCCAACACTTAAAAGTTTCAAGTCAGATAAAAAATTAGAAAATGGAACGCAAGTATTGCACAACCTATTGAACAACAACTTCTTTTGCAGACTTTTCTTTGGGTTTTTTGTTTGTTTTGTTGTTGATTCGGTTTTTCTATTAGGAGTGACTGATTTCAAAAGTATGAAATGTTTTGTTTTCAGTTAGATTTTTTTCTCGAAAGCCATTAAGTATTGCAAATGTGTATGCGTTGTATAACTTTAAAACGCGGATTTTTTAAATTGTTACCTTTTAAAGGGTGATTTTTTAGCTATTATCTTTTTGGCAACACTGGTTTAAACAGCTGACGCACGTTTCGTGTTTTGTTTCACTGTCAAACACCTTCAGTTTGGTCTATAATTTAACCATGAATCGTCTTACAAACGAACAACGCTTGCAAATTATTGAATTTTATTATCAAAATGCGTGCTCTGTTGAGAAAGTTCATCTCGCGCTTCTTATCGAAAAATTGTGTTCAGCGACGAAGCTCATTCTTGGCTCAATGGGTACGTTAATAAGCAGAATTGTCGATTTCGGAATGAAGATCAGCCAGAAGCATTGCAAGAGCTACCAATGCATCCAGAAAAAGTCACAGTTTGGTGCGATTTATAGGCTGGTGGCATCATTGGACCGTACATCTTCAAAGATGATGCAAATCGTAACGTAACTGTGAATGGTGAGCGCTACCGTGAGATGAAATCCAACTTTTTTTTGCCCAAAATGCAAGAGCTTGACTTGCATGACATGTAGTTTCAGCATAACGGTGCCACATGCCAAACAGCACGCTTAACAATGGACTTATTGAGAGGCGAGTTCGGTGAACACTTTATTTCACGTTCGGGACCGGTCAATTGGCCGCCTAGATCGTGCGATTTAACGCCTTTAGACTATTTATTGTGGGGCTATGTTAAAACTCATGTCTATACACACATGCCCGCTTCAATTGACGCATTGGAAGACAACATTGAATTATTTATTCATGAGATACCGGCCGAAATGTTGGAAAGAGTATGCCAAAATTGGACTAAGCGGATGGACCATTTGAGGCGCAGTCACGGTCAACATTTGCATGAAATAGTCTTCAAACATTAAATTATATGGACCGTACTATCGATTCAAATAAAGATTTCATGCATTTTTCTGAATTTTATATGTTTTTTTTTTAACTTTCCTATAGCTCTTAAAAAATCACGCTTTATTTCGAAATGTTAGTAGAAGGTTTTCCAATTGAGATGATGTAATTTTGAAGTGATTTTCTGGCCATTTGTAATATGTCATGATCTGTCATTTGTTTTTCATTGTATTTAGTAGTGTTTACAATTTCATCATGGAGAGATATACGCAAGTACAACGTTTACAAATTATTCAGTTTTATTATCAAAATAATCGTTCTCCAATTGCAACTTTTCGTGCGCTTTTGCCATTTTATGGTCGTAATAATCGTCCAAGTGGGCTCGCTATTCGTCGAATTGTTGAATACTGTGATCTGAGATTATCTCTACACATTTCCAGTGCCAGTAAGACACCTAAACTATCAATTTTGTGTGGTTTTTGCTCTGTTGGAATCATCGATCCATAGTTCGTTCGAAATGAATCTTGTAACACCGTTACTGTCAATGGAGAGCGATATGGATCGATCATAACCGACATTTTATGACCGAAATTAGAAGAAGTTGATTTTGAAAACATTTGGTTCCAACAAGACGGGTCTACTTGCCACACAGCAAATTCAGCAATTGAATTATTGCGAGAAAAGTTTGGAGATTCGATTGAGCATTTCAAGAAATTGTGTTAGTGAATGGCCTCCAAGAAGTTGTGATTTAACACCAATAGACTATCTCTTGTGGGTTTATTTGAAGTCATTGGTCTTTCGAAATAAACCAGACTCTCTCTTTAAGCTTTACAAGCCAATATTGAACGTGCCATTCATGACATACGACTTGATTTAGTGGAAGAAGTGCTTCAAAATTAGGTTCATCGAATTCGTTCCTGCAGAAGATGTCGTGGAGGCCATTTGAATGACGTTTTATTTAGAACTTAATTGTATCGATTGTACTTCACTTTAAATATTAAAACTTTTGAATTTTCCTTTAAAACTTTAAATAAATATAACTGTAAAACTATCCGTCATACTAATGAAGTGTGTTGGACATTTTTTTCAGTGTACTTTTTACAAATCACCCTGCACAGACTTTCACTAAAATAACGTTTACAAATCGTAGAAATTTTATTTCCAAAATTCGCGCTTGGTTCGAGAAACTTATAAGAGCACTTCGTCAAGTTTACAGTGTACATAATCGTTTATCTGAGCAGTAGGGTGACCGCAAATAATTGATGTTGGAATTTTGTTCGTCTAGACCCTCTCAGGAGCAAAGCTATAGAGGGTGGAAAAAACTGAAAAAGAACTTAATATACTCACTCTAATTTCTTTAATCTACTTATTAAGTGCTTTCACCCGATATATTGCAATCCCATTCAGGTATGTCCGAAATGGCCCGCATAACATTAAGAATATTTTTAATACTTGAGAAGTATTTTAACTTAATCCACCCCCTGTACCGCCGCTTCTGTGAAAGAACTGTACATACCCGAGTTAATTTTGTAATGTACTCATCAAGAGCTTTCACCGGTTGTATCACAACTCCATTCAGGAATATCCGCAATGGTCCGTTTAACACTTAGAATATTTGTAATACTAGAGGGGCACTTAGTGATACCAGGTCACGTTTTTGGGGTCAAAGTTTGTTGTAACTTTGATGGACTTAAAATAAACAATTAATTAACAATTAAACAATTATGTATAGAATATGTATTTTAAAGAACAACATTTGCTTTCTTTTGAAATATTATGAGTGTTTTTAGTTTTTACCGTTATGGAGTTATGGATTCATATGACAGCTTTTTGGCCTAAAATTTGGATTTTTCCAAACTTTGAGCGACGATCGACATGGGTTAATGTCGTTTTAATAAGCTCAAATCTATCTCAAAATATGAAAAGGCGAATCGTGGGGTCCAGACGAACAAGATTTTGAAAATTTTTTAGCTTTATATGAGATCTGGTCACTCTACTGATCAAGCAATACGTACATCTCATACGTACAAATGAAGCCATTCTTGTTGTAGACGCAAGTGTGGCAATGGACTCGAATTTACCGATCCTACGCCTGCCGCAGCATCTCAGTCCCTGCCCGCACTTCTTGGAAATTGTTATGAAAATTATTTTCTTACATCAATATAAGTTGCAACTGGTGCAACAATTAAAGTCGGCAGACCATCAATTGCGTCGTGTGTTTGGTGAATGGACTGAAAATCAACTGGAACTTAAACCAGATTTTTATCGTTAAATCATTTTCATTGCTAAGGCTCATTTCTGGCTTAACGGGTATGTAAACAAGGAGAGTTGTAGTTTTTACAGAGAAAACAATTTTCATGAGACTCTTGGGACTTGGGTCATTTGTCTTTAAAGGCGAAATTGCTGCCAACATTACCATTAATGGCAAAAGCTACAGGCTTATTACTCCTGATTTTCCCCCATGACATTGCAAATAGTTTTCTAAAGAAATGGTACCAACAAAACCACCACGTTTTATCCAAATAATCTCAAGAAATGGACCTATGAACTGGCCACCTGGTTTCGACTTCTTTTTGTGGCTGTGCAAAATTCAATCGTCAGAATGGCGTTCATGCGGCGCTATCGCGGAGGTCATACACAAAAAATTACTTCAAATATTAAATACCATAAAATTTGCTAGCTAATAAAGATAAAATGTTGGTCATTCTATTGATGTTGTTGTGTTTTATTTTTAAAACAATTCTTTATGTCTAAAAATAACACTCTTTATAATATGGCCTTTTTCCATATTTTTGGAAATAAATGGATTTTTAGCGAAAAGAACTGCATGTCTATTGACACCAAGAATAAATCAGCCCAATTTTGGATACCCTGTTTTGAAGTGAAGCGTATTGCAGAGAGAGAGACAGAGAGCGAGTTATGTAGCGATCGTAGCAAATAGTAGTCGGACTGGGCAAGGACTATCACTAATACTGACTGCATGTTCTATGTGTTTTTTTTTTAGCAAAAGCTCACGCAAAAGCTCGTTGCTGGTTCCCTATAATGGTTTGGCCAGATTTCAGCATAATACTTGGTCCCACCACATAGAGTGGGACCAAGGCAAAGGCATGGATAATTGATTTTGACGCCTTGCTCTGCATTTGTCTCACAAACAGATGATCAAACGCATATAGCATTTAAAGAATGGCTCCTTAGTATTCAGATAATATTTTTAAGACTCATTGTAAAATTAAAATAAAACTATAAAAAATAGCTTCTGGTTTGAGCACTTGATATGGCTTTCATCGTCATTTGACAAATTTTAATGGAATTTGAATTCTGGAATTTTTTTTCCGTTAATTCAAGTTTTATCTGTTTATTAATTTGGAATTAAATTTAGTTTTCAATACTCTATTATGACCAAGTTTTTTTGGCTTTATCGCTCATATTAAAAATTTTTTGTTTATCTTTGCAAAGCCCATGTTTAAATTTGACTGAAGGTGTCAGTGAAGGCTACAATTATTTTAATTTTTATTCCTGACCTCATGGTGTATTTATATAAGATGATTTCATTTTGGAAAAAAATTTTAAACAGCTTTTGTATAAGAAAATGTATTTACAATAATATTTATTTGATTGTTGGGTTTAAGCTGGTTTATATGCATTTCAACAGTGAAATATTATTGAAAAATTAAGGGAGCATATCCCGAATAATTTAGTAAATTATATAAAAGAGGATGAGACTCTGGTACACGGTACACTACCTCTGTCATTGTCCTGCGTTTGGGCATATTAGGCGCGAAAATTTTACAGTGGATACTATGCCGAACTTGGAATATCTGGGGAACTCGAACTGGAATCCATAAGGCGTTACATTGAGGGGACTGTGTTCTTGGACTAGTCCGTTATTTATAGGAAATTATGTTTATGGTTTTTGTTTGGGAATTCCGTTTTCCATATGGAGCGCACAACATGCCAACTGGGCATAAGTGCATACCTGTCATGAGTTTGGGCTTTTATACCCCTCCTTTTCAACCTAACCTAACCTAACCTATATAAAATGTATTTACTTTAAATATTTTGGAAGGAACATCTGAAGATTAGCTGCCTAATTGAAACTCCTTGCCATGTCTCTGCCTTTAAACCCTGCATTGCCTTATAAAATTAAAAAAATTTTAATTTGAAAAATTTAAAATTTAAAAATTAACAATAAACTTTTTATATTTATTAGTTTTAGTTGTAAAAAAATGTTTATTAAAAAAGTTTCCAAGTCAAAAAAAATTATTCCATGCTTTTTATATAACATGCGGATTTAAGAAGTTAATTCCTCTATGCATTAAAAAAAAACACCCTCAAATTCTGTCATATTCCTTGAAACTAGTTGAGTGCTGTTGTCCTTTAACTGATACAATTATTATTATTTTCTACTTGACATATTCTTTACTTCCACTTCCTGTTTGTGTGTTAATGCAACATCACATGTTTCACATACTCCCTATGCACCCGAACACACTCACTTCATCTCTTTTTTTTTATATCACACACTCATGCAGGTTTACACTTAATGCCCTGCCAGCAAATTGGTAGTCGACTACAAATAAAACTAACTTATAATTAATTTGTATGGGCTGACTACAAGCTAACTACATTGTAATCCAGAATTTACCCAAATCAAAGTGTTCATATTTTGCGCGGTTATTTTATTTGCTTTTGGTGTTATGTTCACCAAGCCTTTATTTAAAAACTTTAAAACGGCTTCAAGTAGCCGCTTTACTAATCCTGATAGGCATTTTAGCAGGTATTATTTTTAAAAATTTTTAAAAAAAGTGTTTGCCAGCCATTGCAAACTTTTTACTGTAACTAGTGAGTCATAAATTCTTAGTCCAACAAACTTTTAAACGAAATAGTAAATCTAATTAAAACGATTCATAATAATTCATCAAAGAGTAGTAGGAAAAATATTGTATTTTGTTGAGAAACGAGAAAGAAAAATCAACATAGATATGTGTATAAAGCATTAATAAAACGAAATAAGAAAGTATTTAAACATAAAATTTTCTACAAACAAGAGTTTGTAAAATATGAAATATTTTTTCTGTGCAAATGTATTACTAAGCTTTAAAGAAGAATACATATTTCGTTTCATTTGCCATTTATTTATGTAGGGGGTCTATTTATTTTTTTCAATATTTCCAATAGATGTACAAATTTAACATATAATAGACACACATACATTGATTAAAATATTAGATAGTGACGGCGTTAAAACTTAAACACCTGCAGACCAGTTTTTTACCGCCGTCAAATTTTTCTATCAGCTTAATTGAAGTGCTGATTAATAAACAAACGCGATCGAAAAATTATAGAGAAGTTTTACAAATTTTATTTAAAAGTGTATTTAAAAGTGTATGTGTAAATATTTAAATAAAAATAAGTATAAATATAAAAATTGAAATCAGTTTACATTAATTTGTTTATAAATTAAAAAATTATTTTGTATTTTGATCTATCTACGTACATATGTGCATACAGTGATTGCTTAAAAAAATGAAAAATTGCAGTAAGAGGCACTGGAGGAGACTTTTGAAAAAAGAAAGGGAAGTGTTTTGTAACAAATTATTAGTGAATAATGGAAATGAAGCAGCACCAATCTATTCTTTTGACAATGCTCTGGACCAAAATGAAAACCATATGAACATTAGCACCTCTTTCGAAGTAAATGTTGTGCGTAAAAAGACTTTTAAACAGAAAATCGGTGATTGGTACTTTAAAAATAAGCCGATGGAAGTAAATAAAACCATAAATGAAAATAATCGGAAGGATTACGTAAGTTTTTTAATCATCTACCTACATATGTATATTTATAAAAAATTTTTTCTCACCACAGATAAATACTATGAAAGCAGTTTTGAAGGGCCGCTTGCCAAAAACACTTACGAATATAATATCATCAAATTTGTGCATGAACATAAATTTGGATGGAGTACATGGCAAAAAGAGACTAAAAGACTTTGATGCTTTTTATGAAGCCTTAACATGTAAGTCCTATGTATATAACGAAGTCTAAAACCATATACAAATTTGCATATGCACTTATCTTTTAAACAGATGCCTGTCGATCACTTGGCGCTCAGGATGTTGAAGCTGAATTGCGTAACGCTTTAAAAATAATAAAGAAACGTACAATTCATGCTCAATGTATTAAAAACAAAAGCACAAAATCTAAAAATTAATCTAAACAGCAAATATTTGAAAATGTTATTGTATTTAGAAAAAAATCTTTTTTTTTAACTCTTTTTGTTTTTTTAATTAACAAAAGTACAAAATACTCATGTAAATTGTTTGTGATACGTTGAAGTTGAAGTCAATTTTTTTAATTTATTAATATTATTTCAATTTGTCTAAATTTTATTTCTTGTAATATATACTATTTACTTCCATCAACGCATTTATAGTATCTAAAGGAATGTTGAGGTCAAATTATTTTGTTTTACCTCTTGGTAAAAATTCTTTCCGTTAATACTTTGATGTCAGCCAGGGTTTTCAAAATGACTCCATTTTGGTCGATTTATGACTTATATGCACGAAATAAAATTTGGATAATTTATGTACAAAGAACTTTTTATTTTGCTTTCTTATTTTTGTTTTCAACATTGTATGTATACTATTTTAAAAAAAATCCTTTTTTTTTAATTATTTCTACACTCATATTTATGTATATTCAATATATTTATGTAAATTCAATATTTACTTAACAGTGCATTATTTAATTTAAATATTTTTGAATAAAATTTTGTTTTTTATTAAAATACGAATTTTTAAAAACTTTTATTTCGAACCAACGTGTAAGCAACTAACTTTTCGTTGACTGCAATTTCTCTAACTTATAGTTAAGTAAAAAACCCCAATTTAAAGCTAACTTGAAGTAGTAACTTTATAGCTAGTTATAAAAAGTTAAATTTAAGTTAACGGTTAGGTAACTGACTTTAAAGTTAACTGAAAGTAATGCAGAGTCGGACAATTGACTACTTCCTAGGACATCGCAATGTTAAAAAAGTTATTTAATTACATATAAAAGTAATCCAATTGTCAACCACCACTACTTGAGAAATAGTTGGCTTTAAATTAATTGAAAGTTAACTGAATTGCCTGCAGGGTGCCTCTAAGCTCGGGTTGTGTACGGTTTAAACAAGTGTGTGTGTGTTGTAAATGAAACCTCAGAAAACTGCATTTAAATAAGGTTTTGTGTTATTTTTTCTTCCTTACTTTTATACTCTCGTTTTGCAATAAATTACATTATCTCTCGGGCTATTATTTATTGTATGTAACCTGTGTGTTACTACATATCATTTTATACATTTCTGGTTGTAGTAGTTGGATATGACTTTCTATATAAATGGTATGTAAGTGAAAGGGCTTAAGAGACTAAATTATTTTACAAACAGATCAGGGGTACATATTTATTTACTAAATTCAATATAAATTTATTTTTCTCTCTTGCGCTCTGGCATTTATTTGTAAATGAATTAATTTAAAGATAATTTGGTAAACAAACTACTTGTCATACAAATTGCTATTCCTTAAAAACAAACATGCAATAGCAACATTAAATAAACAAATGGTATTAAATATAACTCTGTGTGTGTGTGTGTGGTTTTCTTATTGAATAAATATGAGGTGGTCATGAGGGAGTTCAACTGATAAAACTTGCAAACATTGGGAATGAAGTAATCATTAATTGAATAATTTAGAGGTGAAAGTCAATAAAAAATTTAACCTCAACAGAAAAAAACAAGTAAAATTGCTATATTCGGCTGTGCCGAATCTTATATACCCCTTACAACGTGTAGTCATGCAATAACAATAAAAAACATATATATATAACATATATAAAACATCCCATTGTAAAATTATAAGTTTACGTATGTATGTTAGAAAAAAATTAAAAAAAAATTAAACAAAAATTTAAAAAAAATATTAAAAAATATAATATAAAAAATAAATATAAAAAAATATTAAAAAAATAATAATAATAATAAAAATATAAATTATATATAAAATAAAAAATTTTAAAAAAAATTTAAAAAAAATTAAAAAAATAAATTTAAAAAAAATTAATTAAAATATAAATAATAAATTTAAAACAAAAAAAAACACATAAAAAAATAATTAAAATCTAAATAATATATTAAATAAAAAATAAAAAAAAATATAAAAAAAAAATAAAAAAATTTTTTTTTTTGCTCAGCTGGGCTTCGATGCCACGTTTTCTTTAACCAGTATACACGTTTGTATGTATGTATGTATGTATGTATGTTGTTGTTGTAATGTTGTTTTTGTGAAAAAAAAAATCGAGGTGGTCGTGGGTTTTTGCTCATATCTCAGTTGTTTATGTACCAATGTTTCTGATTTTCAATACCGATCTACTCCCGAATATTTCTGATATTTTAATACCTTACCCGGGTCCAACCTATGTCGGGGGGGCTTCAAAAAGTTGATTTCAACATACACACGGACAGACGGACAGACTAACAGAGCTTAATCGACTCCCCTATTCATAAGCTTTCAGAAAATATTCACTTTATGGGATCGGAAATGAGAATTGTAGAAATTTCACACGGAATGACAAACCTATATATACCCTTTTTCACTGTGTGAAGGGTATAGATTTGTTACTAGGTCTTCACACAAACTTAGAAATTCTTACTGAAAGAAAACTTTCTCAAAATTAAATAAGAAATTTCAATTTTTTTTCCATCCAAAATCGCTTGCATCAAAAATACTAATTTCCTCTTTTATTACTTGATAATAAAAATCCTAGACAGATTTAAAAAAAATTTTTTTTAATATTTGTTATAGAAATAATTTAGCCCTTATTTTGTAAATCACTTCACCTCACTTTAAATCAAGTTTTGCAGTGTATTAGGCTCATATTGTCGTCAATATTGTGTGTAACTATTTGGCATAGACAAATAAAATAAGGTTCTTTATATCGCCCAGCTAGTTAAATCTAAAAACTTTTAATCAAATCAAAGCAAGGATGCAGGTACCTCTCCTGTTAAATAAAAAAGCGACTCCTATGCAAACAGAAGTGATAAAACTTTTGCGAAATTTTTTGGAAATTTTTATTGAAAAGTATGTGAAATTTTCACAAAATAATAAATTCTCAATATTTATTTAGTTGGCTAATATTTTTATTTCCTTCACACGAGAGTATATTGTCATATGTTTTCAATATATGTAGCCCCAAGTTACATTATACAAACTTTACAGGAGAGGCGGAAACTCTCTTCTAACAAAAGTTAACCAAAATTTAACTAAATTGTTTTAGTTTAAGCTTAGTTTTTATAAAAGAATTAATATTATTTTAAGAATAATAATTGAACGATGAAGAGCTTTTTCTTCACCGGCAGCTATAAAGAGTAATTCTGTTTATTTTGAATTGTTATCTTTGTATATGCTACTGAAATGTTCTTTGGGCAATGATTACACTGGAAAACAGCATGTCTGTTGCATGAGATTTTTTACATGAATCTGAAAAGTTTTTCCGCGCTGATTTCAAAAATATATGCCGTTTCATGTAGCAGCTCTAGTTTTGGAGTTATGAAGTGACAGGATTTTTCATTGAAAAAGCTCATAGTTTAAGTTTAAAAAATTTATTTTATATATTTTTATTGTAAATAAAACTTCCTTTTTTGGATTTTCTAGAGTGAGATGTTATATGAGTACTATTTTGAATGCTCCGACAATATTAAGCCTGGTGAAAGCGCTCTCCTTGTTCCTCGCTTAGGTCAGCGAGATTTTCAGGAAAATATTCTAGATGGCTGTGAAGATAGTGAAGCTTAATACTCATATTGCAACCAAGCCGCTGAAAGTTTATCAGCAACTGTTCAACGTGCTAAATGTAGCCGTCACATTTCCTATTGTCCAAAAAATTCCTCACTATCCAAACAAACTCCTGCCATGCACATTTCTCGACAGCTGTCATATGGTTGATGAAAATTTTATCATCTATCAACTTCCTGATTTGTGGGTCATCGAAAATACCACCCTTGACTTTTTCGCTACTCAATTTTGGAAAAACTTTTACAGTGTATTCGAAAGATTTGCCGTCTTTATTAAGAGCTTTTACGGACCAGTTTTATCAAGCCCAGTTTTATATGCAAAGAAGGCAATATAATTCGGTCTCTGGATAATAGTGGAACATTAATTACATTTTGCTTGGCGGGGATTCAAAGCCCCCCTAGAAGTCCAGTTCCTTTTTGCCCAGTGCTCAGCTTTAGCTCGGCTGTCTCATAAGCATAGGAAACAGGGATATTTTGTGTAGCCACTTTGTTGGCCCAGGAGAAAGTTTATCATTTTCAAATTAACACATACAACCCAGTTATGTTCCTTGAACTTGATTTTGTAGATCATCTTGATTTAATGGTCGCGGACTACCGTAGCAATCAAAAACACTGTCGCCTACCACTGTCGTCGTTTTCGATTTGTCCGCTGCACTGGTCTGAATTTTGAGAAGACGTACATGGGTGCTGTGGTGTTGATGTGTCACTAATACTCAAGACTGGTCTTATGACAGTTATATCCACTTAGAGAAATTTTTATGGTTTATTCCTATGATTTTCGTTACACAGAAATAACTAAGACTGAAGTATATAACCCAGCCATACATTGCATAGAAGTAGTCTCAAAAATACTCTTTGCAACTACTCGATGGGGTATCTTAACGACCATTACACAGTTTTTGACAACTCTAATGCAATCATAAAAACAAGAACACTTGTCGTTCATTTGAGAGTGCTCGTAAACCAGATTTTATGCCTTTTACCACAATTTTCTTTCAAACTTATTTGAAAATTATAAATTCTGTTGTTACAAGACCACATTTAAATTGCTACAGACACTATAAGAAAGAAACCTTTTAAAATTTCCTTTTGACTAAGTATCAAGCAAATAAACCAATACGACACAAATTATTTTCAAAGTGTTATTAATAAAATCCATAAACTAAAATGACATCATTAAAACCAAGCACTTCAAATATTTCTTTGTAAACAAAAAAGAAACTCTTTTAAACTTATAAAGATACGAAAATTTATTATTATATCAATTGAATTTGAATTTGAATTTGTTTACAAATAATGAAAATTGTTTATATTTAGGTCAGTTCAGTATTGATTTTATAACTATTTTGCATAACATTTTACCCTTTTCCAGCAAACACAAATTTATTTACACACAAATTTTTTAAGTAAAAAATAAACTGAAAAAAAGAGAAATTTCAGCTGAAAACCGTTTGAAAAATAAACAACAACACCCATCATCAACAGCGTCATCAACTCGTCAACTCATCAAAATTAAAATAGTAAAAAACTATATTTCTTTCCACTCCACTGAAAATAAATTAAATTTACTCTCTTCGAATTTTTTTCTTCTTCTAGATTAAACAACTAAAAAAAAAAAAATATTGTTGCCCTCAGAAATTCCAGCTATTTGTCATAATGCAGCAAAATTTAGAAAAAAAAGTGATAATTTTAAAAATGACGGCACAATTACTTATTTCTTATAAATGTTTTGAATTTTAATTAAAAATTTTATACAACGATGAAGCAAAACAAAACAAAAAAAAAAAGAAAGAATCTTAAAGTTTGTCTGTGGGTGTAGAAATCGTGGGAAGTCTAAGAAATTGTTTATCAAAATAGAATTGAAAAAGAAGTCAGCAACTTGTTCTTAATTGTTGTTGGTATTTGTACAGTTAAAATATTTTTTTTTATATACGCGTGAGAGTGTGTGTACATATGTGTGCAACATAACCTATCAAGGAATGTAACACTTTAGTTTGTAAAATTAGAATTTATTTTCCTTAAAGCTTTTGAATACGGAATCAATTTAAGTCATCTTAAGAAGAAGCTTACTTGTTTTGTTTGAAAATTTTTTATGAAAATGTTTTCTTAACATTCCTGTGATATACTTAATTCTATTATGAGGCTGTTAAAGTTTATACCCCTACAACACAAAGATACCTATTGTATTTTCTATTAAAAAAAATATTTTCTAATAATTTTAAAAACTTATTCTTAAAAAGGCTTTAAAAGTTTTAATATGCTTTTCACTCAAAATTTGAAATAAACTTTTTGAACTTTCCCAGAATTTTTTTTAGTCTTTTTTAAGCTTTCCATTAAAAAAATTAAAAAAAGCTTTTCCAAGAACCCTCTAATCAATCAGAGCTTTTAAACACTCTCCTTGCTTTTTTTAATAATAAAAAAAAATTTCAAAAAGCTGTCATAGGAAATGCTGCACAGAGCACACAGTATTTTCTATAAAAAAAAAAATATTTTTTAACAATTTTAAAAACTTATTCTTAAAAAGCTTTTAAAATTTTAAATATGCTTTTCACTCAAAATTTTAAATAAAGCTTTAAAGCTTTTTGAACTTTTCCAGACATTTTTTTTCTCTTTTTTAAGCTTTTCATTAAAAAAATTAAAATAAAAGCTATTCCAAGAACCCTCTAAGCAATCAGAGCTTTTAAAGACTCTCTTTGCTTTTTTTAATAAAAAAAAAAAAATTTTAAAAAGCTGTCATAGGAAATGCTGCACAGAGCACACAGTATCGGTTGTGAGTACCAGAATTGTAGCCAATTGTATAGTTTAGTTGTGATATTAGAATTTTGTAGTTGTATCAACAGAATTTCGTTTAGGATTTTAAATATGTAGTCAGCATTTAAAAATTGTAATTGTTGCAATAGAAATTTTATAAACACAAAAGAAAAGTTTAATTGTAAGAAGCGAACCATTCGATTGGTATTAAATTTAATTTTTCGGAGGTGTTTTCCAGTTGGCTTTGTTTCTCTTACACCCTTACAAGTCTTTATAAAGCTTTTTTTTATTGAAAATTAACAACAGCTTATTCTAGTAAAAGCACTGAAAAGCTTTCGAAAATTCTTTCCTATTCAAAAGTAAAG
Source organism: Phyto melanocephala (assembly GCA_941918925.1). Classification (NCBI taxonomy): domain Eukaryota; kingdom Metazoa; phylum Arthropoda; class Insecta; order Diptera; family Rhinophoridae; genus Phyto; species Phyto melanocephala. Next base: position 17,844,781 of record OW799234.1, on the reverse strand, counting down.
CTTTTTCTTTACTTTACTTTTTTAAGAAACAGTTTATCTTAAACTTCTTTTAAGCGCTCGCTGAAATACCGAAAAGTCTTTATAAAAATTCTTAATTCGATATAAAATCTATGGTATGAAGTTTTTAAAAGCTTTGAAGATGCTTTTAAATTTAACCTTTCTTCTTCTTCTTCTTCTTCTTTCTTAAACTTTTTCAAAGCCGTCTTTGGAAATGTAATACTCCTAGTTTTAGCTTAAATAAGTTTTAGTCGACTGTATGAACAGTTTTAAAAGCTTCACTTTAAAAAGTTTTAAAGAGTTTTTTTACTTTTTTTGTTTTTAGAAAGAAACACTGGAAAGAACTTTATCTTTATGCAACATTTTTAGTAAAAAATTTGCCAAAGAAAAACCAAAAAATTAATTTTCAAATAGCTTTTAAAAGTGTTACTCTAAAACCCTTTCGTTAAACTATAAAAACTCTCCCAAACTTTTAACAAAAAAGTTTTCTTAAATTTATTATTGACAAATATATCAAAGCTTAAAAAAAGCTTTAAAAAGATATAAAAAGAATTGGTGAAGCTTTCCTAAGGACTTTTTAAAAGCTTTCTTTTTCAACTTAAAAAATGGTTTAAAGAGCTTTTCCTATTTTAGTAAAAAATTTACCAAAGAAAAACCAAAAAATTATTTTTCAAAAAACTTTTAAGGTTTTACTCTTAAACACTTTGTAATAATATAAAAGCTCTTCTAAGTTTTTAACAAAAAAGTTTTCTTAAGTCTATTATTGTCAAAAATAACAAAGCTTATGTAAAAATAAAAAATAAATGTTAGAGCTTTTCAAACTTACTTTTTTAAGAGCTTTTTTAAACTAAGGAATGGTTTAAAAAGCTTTTTCTTGAAATCTGTTAATCTAAGTATTTTTGAGATTTATTTAAAAATAAAAGTTCTTCTTTTAAAAAAATCTTTTTACACATTTTTTGCACAGATTTGTTTACCACTTTCTTAAAGATTTTTACAACATTTTAAAACTGTTTTCCTTAAAGGCAAATTTATAAGCGCTTTTGCAAAAGTTTTGTAAATAAATATATCTGCTTTTACAACAACACTTCACGAACAGAATGTGTCTTTAAAGTTTATATGCTTTTTATGAAAAACAAAAATTTTTATAACTTTCAAAAATGGCACAAAATTTTCTTTCTCAAATATTTTGTGTCTTTTTTAAAAGAATATTTCATAAAAGCTTTTGAATTCATAAATAGACAGGAAAACGATTTCAAAAAGGTGTTTTGATTTTATAGAACTTTGTTTGAACTTTTGTTCACTAAACATGATTTTCACGTGTACATTGGAAGTTATTGTCTAAAATAAACCTTTTCTTAAAACAAAATTAATGAGAATCGTAGTATAAATATTATCTGCTAACAGTTTTTATTAGAAATAGTTGTTTAGTTAAATTCTAATCAATTAAGGCATTTAATTTTATTGAGACAAGCATTCTGAGGCTTTTCTCCGCTTTCGTCTGTCACCTCAAAAATGATTAGCCCCATCTTCTGTTTTATCTCATTTATTATTGCGAGCAAGGAAATTGCAAAAAACTTTTATACAAAATAGTTAAACAAACTTTGATGGTGTTTTTTAGTATAGTTTCTTTTTTATTTTTTTATTTTTTTTTATTTTTTTTTTTTGTTGAACACTTTTATTATTTCTTTCCCTCTCCGGTCTAGTTTTTAATAATAATTGTTTGAAGAATAAGAGTCAGGCAGGCAGGCAGACAAACGCCATCATATTATACACAAACTAAAACACTAGTAAAAATAAAAACACTTTGATTCCGTTATCATTGTTTCGAACACACAATTTGTCTTTCATTTCCCGTTAATAATGATACTTAAACACAGTAACAAAATGAAATAAACAATTTCTAGGGAAAATAAAACTTTTCTTGAAGATTCAAACAAAACTTAAGTCACTGGAAGATTGTTTAAAGGAAATTTGTTTCCAGTGGTTTAGATTGCACAAATGAAAAGCTGAAATTTTATAATTTAATTAACACATATGAGCTTGCTTCTTGCGGAGGGAAAAACAAATGTATTTATGACATGCAATGACCTTGTGTCGAACAAAAATAAGGCAAGTTTTGTAACCTCTTAGATGAGCTGTACAAGAGGAAAGATGGGTTGAGATGTCATGTTGTTTCATATGAATTGAAAAAAAAGACAGAGTTTGTCTACTTTCTGTTCAGATATAAAACATAAAGTTTACTTTCAACATTTTTTGGGTCTTCAATATTATTTCTGGCTCAACGTTGGTTAGGATTTTAATTATTTTTTTCTCTCTTATTTATTTCTTTGTATGGTTGTAGAGAAAAACTGTAGCCACAAATGAGTTTCTTTAGGCTTTTTACACAAAACTAGCGGAATTTTTCTCTTGATTTGATATATGTTTGTGTTAAATTTTTAGCCATTCAGTGGCAGAACAAAAAACTTAATAAATCTGTAATAAATCTCTGTGGAGAATCATTTCAAAACTTTTTAAAGATAAGAATGCTAACTTTCCTCTGGAAAATTATTTATACTGAAGATCCAAAATAATTATTTCAAAAGGTTCGTTTTGCTAGATCATCTAGAGGCAAAAAAAATTATAATTCCAAAATTTCGTTATCTCGTTTCTGAGTGGCAGTTTTTCATAAATTCTATTCGTCTTTGGAATGCTCTTCCACACAATCAACAAACAAATAGCAGCGCAATGAATTTTACAAAATGTCCATTTAATTATTTTGCTTTAACGTTTTAAATTTTTGCTTTTGTATAAATGTTTTTTATTTTGATTAAATGTATTGTTATATTATTGCTTTACTAATATTTATTTTGTATATGATGAATATGTTTCAAAATCGAATTTAATTTATTTTATCTTGTATTTAATTTTTCTTTGTTATGACAAAATTATTTGTACAAATTTAAATTCCTGCAATATAATTAAAAGACTGAGCCTTGTTGTGCAAGGAAACAAACAATAAATAAATAAATAAAATGAAATAATAGAGAATATTATCAACCGTAGTGTTCACACCATATTCCATATTATAGTCGAGAGCATAGCCAGCACTACATTCGCAACTGCCGTTGGTACTGTAGTCAACATGATATTCAACACATTACTTAACACTGTAGTCGACACTGTAGTTAACACTACAGGCTACATTTTAGTTGGCACTATAGCCAATTCTATAGTATTACCATACTGTTGACTATAGTCAACACTACAGTCAATATTATGCTCGCGACTGTAGGCAACTCTTTATTTGATACTTTATTCCACACTTGAGTCGACATTAAAGTCGACATAATAGTCAAAACTATAGTCCACATTATAATGGATATTATAATCGATCTAATAGTCGACATTATAGTCGAAACTATAGTCGACGTTAAAGTAAACATTATAGTCGACATTATAGTTGACATTACAGTCAACACTATAGTCGATTTTATAGTCGACACTTTAACCGACACTATAGTCGAAACTATAGTCCACATTATAGTGGATATTATAATCGATTTAATAGTCGACATTATAGTTGACATTATAGTCAAGATTACAATGGACATTATAGTCAACATTATAGTCGACATTATGGTCGACATTATAGTCGACAATATAGTCTACATTATAGTCGACATTTTAATCGACACTATAGTTGAAGCTATAGTCCACATTATAGTGGATATTATAATCGATTAAAAGTCGACATTATAGTTGACATATATAATCGATTTAATAGTCGACATTATAGTCGACATTATATTCGACGTTATAGTCGAAACTAAAGTCGACGTTATAGTGGACATTATAGTCGACATTATAGTCGAAACTGTAGTCAACGTTAAAGTGGGCATTATAGTCGACATTATAGTTGACATTATAGTCAAGATTACAATGGACATTATAGTCAACATTATAGTCGACATTATAGCCGACATTATGGTCGACATTATAGTCGACAATATAGTCTACATTATAGTCGACATTTTAATCGACACTATAGTTGAAGCTATAGTCCACATTATAGTGGATATTATAATCGATTAATAGTCGACATTATAGTTGATATATATAATGGATTTAATAGTCGACATTATAGTCGACATTCTATTCGACGTTATAGTCGAAACTATAGTCGACGTTACAGTGAACATTATAGTCGACATTATAGTCGAAACTATAGTCAACGTTAAAGTGGACATTATAGTCGACATTATAGTTGACATTATAGTCAAGATTACAATGGACATTATAGTCAACATTATAGTCGACATTATAGTCGACATAATGGTCGACATTATAGTCGACAATATAGTCTACATTATAGTCGACATTTTAATCGACACTATAGTTGAAGCTATAGTCCACATTATAGTGGATATTATAATCGATTAATAGTCGACATTATAGTTGACATATATAATCGATTTAATAGTCGACATTATATTCGACGTTATAGTCGAAACTATAGTCGACGTTACAGTGGACATTATAGTCGACATTATAGTCGAAACTATAGTCAACGTTAAAGTGGACATTATAGTCGACATTATAGTCGACAATATAGTTGACATTATACTCAACATTACAATGGACATTATAGTCAACATTATAGTCGACATTATAGTCGACATTATAGTCGACATTATAGTCGACAATAAAGTCGGCAATATAGTCTACATTATAATCGACATTTTAATCGACACTATAGTTGAAGCTATAGTCCACATTATAGTGGATATTATAATCGACTAAATAGTCGACATTATAGTTGACATTATAGTCGAAACTATAGTCGACGTTATAGTGAATATTATAGTCGACATTATAGTCGACGTTATAGTTGACATTATAGTCGACAATATAGTCTACATTATAGTCGACATTTTAATCGACACTATAGTTGAAGCTATAGTCCACATTATAGTGGATATTATAATCGATTAATAGTCGACATTATAGTTGACATATATAATCGATTTAATAGTCGACATTATATTCGACGTTAAAGTCGGCAATATAGTCTACATTATAATCGACATTTTAATCGACACTATAGTTGAAGCTTTAGTCCACATTATAGTGGATATTATAATCGACTAAATAGTCGACATTATAGTTGACATTATAGTCGAAACTATAGTCGACGTTATAGTGAATATTATAGTCGACATTATAGTCGACATTATAGTTGACACTATAGTCGACATTATAGTGAAATTTATAGTCGACATTATAGTTGACATTATAGTCGAAACTATAGTCGACGTTGTAGTGAACATTATAGTCGAAACTATAGTCGACGTTATAGTGAATATTATAGTCGACATTATAGTTGACATTATAGTCGACATTATAGTGGAAATTATAGTTGACATTATAGTCGACATTATAGTCGACATTATAGTCGACATTACAGTCGACATTATAGTCGACATTATAGTCGACATTATAGTCGACATTATAGTCGACATTATAGTCGATATTATAGTCGATATTATAATCGATTTTATAGTCGATATTATAATTGAAACTATAGTCGATGTTATAGTGGACATTATGGTCGACATTATAGTCGACATTATAATCGACATTATTGCCGAATCTATAGTCAAAACTATAGTCGAACTTTAAGAAAAAATTATAGTCGATTCTTTAGTCCACACTTTAATCAACACTACAATTGACACTATATTCAAAACCTTAGTCAACGCTTTAGTCAAAAATATAGTCGACACTATAGTCTACAATTTATACAACACGATACTTGAAACTGTACTACACACTATAATCAACGTTGCAGTGAAAACTGTATTCAAAACTATAGTCAACACTGTAGGGTAGACAGTTAATTAAAATAAAATGAATTTGCAAGACATTCTTGCTTGTTGAATTTATTTTTTGTACACCCTCTTCAATACATTCCCTTTTATAGCCTTCACAGAGAGTGTAGCGGTATATATAGGATTGCCATTCCTTTTAACTACGCAAGATTCGCTTGCGACCACATTAGGTATATATTTTCTGAAAGTTAAGGACTACTGAAGTGGATTGAGCAATATCCCTTTGGCCGTGTGTATGTTGAAATCAGTTTTTTGAAGCCCTCCGATATCGCCTAGACTTATGTGTGGTATAAAGATATTGGAAATATTTGCAAGCAGATGGTTATTGAAAATCAGAAAATATAGTCTGTAAACAGCTGAGATATGAGTAAAAAACAAAGACCACCACATTTGTTTACAACACATCCATCAAAAATGGTATGTTGGTAAGAGGGAACCTGGTTTCGAATCCGGGTAATGGCAAAAAAAAAATAGTTTTTAGTTTGTTTTATTATTGATATATATAAACTTTAACTTTTATAAATATACGATGGGATGTTTTTAAGCGCATAAAGTCATTGTTAGAAATAATAAAACTTATAAACGTTTTCTATATTAATGCGAAGGAATTTGTGTAAAAAGTAAATCACCATAATATTATTATGAAATGAAAGGGCTTGATTGGTAGAATATTTAAAACGATGAAAAAGTTAAAATCGAATAAAATGGCGGATAATATTTTTCTCAACTCCATCAATATAACTGTCAAATGAAGGGCTTGACAATTAAATATATAAAAATTTAAAATCATGTATACCGTCAGAAATAATATACTAAAATTGCGTTCCACACAAAACCCAACATCTGGGATAAGGTATAATGTGGTCACTATATCTATATACAACATAATGAAGAGTATTACAAGATTTGGCATGGCCGAATAAAGCATTCTTACTTGTTTTAATAAAAGAAGGTACTAAAAAATTCTTGATTATTTCTTGCCCCTTAAACAATTTTCTTTATTTATTACTTGTTTATACTTTTAAACAATTTCTTTTTCTATCAAAGAATTTGTTTTTCTATAAATTTTTTTTTATTAAACAAGCAAAATCCTACACATTGTTTTAAACATTTTATAACGCTTGCGTGTTTAGAAATATTGTTTTTACTGCACTTCTACTTTCATTTAATTTGCCCTTAAATACTTACAAACGAGTTGAAAGTATATTTTAATTAAATTGTTGCTGGGCAAAGATGGTCGTAATATTGTAACATTTTTAAGAGGTCATTATTTCTAAAACAACAGGCAGAGCAAAAAAAAATTTTTTGCTAAAACAATTTATTAGGAAATTTCCGGCATTATTAAGGAGAAGCATTTATGAAAAAACAAAAAAAATTAAAAGAAAACCATAAAACAGGGAGTGGTAAAATTCATACATTTTCACTGCAAACAAGTAAAATTCGCTAAATGCAAAATAATTGGAAGTGGTTAGCCTGAAATTGAAAGTAATAAGGTGCCGTTAACAATGTTATGTGAAAACATTCGGCTAAAATTCCATTAATGTTCTAGAAACAAAAAAATTCTAACAGTTTTGTATACTATCCCAATTTGGGAATTTGATTGATATATTAAATTAAATTATTGACTTTTTTCAACTTTTATTCCTTGTTAAATATTTTAATTTTTCTAATCGTTATTATTTTAATATTGGAAATTTTGGGATTTTTTAATTGAGATTTGGGAATCCCTAAACTATAAAAATTTTTTTTACCAAATATCTAATTTCAATCAATCTTTTATAATTTAATGTTATTATTTTTTTAATTGGACTGACTTGTCTCAAATATTCCCGGTTTCGGGATTTATTAATTTAAAATTTAGTAGTTTTTGAAATTTTACTTAAGTTTATATTGCTTAGTATCAATTTTGCAATATTTTTTTCTTTATTTAATTAATAATCAAGTAAAAATGATCATATATGGTAATTTTGGGATTTATGCGTGAGGCTTTAGGAATTTTCGTATACATGAAACTTAGTTAAACATGAAATTTGTTTAAAAAAAATAACAGGTACTTGCAGTTCGCTTTACTGTTAAGTTATTTATGTGCTTTAAACATTTTATTAACTTTTAATTAATTTTTGAGATTTAATTTCGTTTTTATTTTAATATTGGGAATTTTGGGATTTTTTAATTTAAATTTGGGAATCCATAAATTGTAAATATTTTCACCAAATATGTTATTTCAATAAATCTTATATAATTTAAAATTATAATTTTTTAATTGTATTGACTTGTCTTAAATATTCCCAGTTTCGTGGTTAAATAATTTTAAATTATATCGCTTTATTTTTATTTAACAGTATTTCTGTTTTAGTTAATAATCAAGTCAAAATGCAAATATGAGCAGTTTTTTTAGTTTTGGTAATACTGGGATTTATTCGTGAGGTTTTAGGAATTTTAGTATACACGGTCTAATTCATAAAACTTAAAACAGCATTATAAGAGGTTTATTAATCAAGTTTTCATTGAAAGTCAGTGATATATAAACCCTTTATAAACCTTTAATAAATTTTATGTATAAGGCAGATAGTATTTTCGTTAAAAATAAAAGTTGTTTTACAAAAACTAACTGGTATTTGCAATTCATTTGTCTGTTAAGTTATTTTAGTGCTTTAAACTTTCCCGGCTTAGGAATTTTTTATTATTAGTTTTTGAGATTTTATTTCGTGTTTAGTTTAATGTTGGGAATTTTGGGATTTTTTAATTTAAATTTGGGAATCCATAAATTGTAAATATTTTCATCAAGTATGTTATTTCAAAGAGTTTTAGAAAAATTAAATAATTGTATTGATTTGTCTTAAATTTTCCCGGTTTCGGGATTTATTAATTTAAATTTAATAATTTTTTAACTTTTATTTAAATATTTGTTTTAATTAGTAATCAAGTTAAAATGCAAATATGAGCAGTTTTTCAGTTTTGGTAATTTTGGGATTTATTCGTTAATTTTTAGGAATTTAAATATACATATAAAGTGTTTTCATTAAACAGAATTTTTTTTACAAAAAATAAGAGATATTTGCAGTTCTATATTAATATTATTTACTTGTCTTAAATATTCCCGGTTTCGAGAATACCAAAATACAAATTTAACCAATTTTTTGGTTGTGGTAATTTTGGGATTTTTTTAAGAAGTTTTAGGAATTTAAAAATATTAAGTAGTTTTGTTAAACACGATGTTTACTTAACTAGAAATAACAGTCCTTTTGATGTTCGTTTAACTATAAAGTTATTTATGTGCTTTAAACTTTGCCGGTTTAGGGATTTTTTAATATTAATTTTTCAAATTTAATATCAGTATATATTGCCTTTTTTATATAAGAATGTTTCATTTTTATTTAGCACTAGCCAAACCCGGCGCGCGTTGCTACGCCCCTTAATGAATCGAAATGCATTCTGAATTTAATTGAATATCAAGTGCAAAAACCTAAAAATTATAATTTTTTTATGGGCGTGGCCCTGCCTACTTTTCTAATCACGAAATTGTAAAGTCATAACAGCTCAACATGTGTGCAGAGTTTCAGAAGAATCGGACCAGTGCAAGTGCCTCAAAATTATAACTGTTTTTATGGGCGTGGCCCTGCCCACTTTTCTAGTCACGAAATTATATAGTCATGACAGCTCAATATGTGTGCGAAGTTTCAGAATAATCGGTCCAGTGCAAGTACCTCAAAATTATACCTTTTTTTTATGGGCGTGGCACTGCCCACTTTTTTAATCACGGTATTATTTAGTCATGACAGCTCGATATGTGTGCAGAGTTTCAGAAAAATCGGTCTGGTGCAACTACCTCAAAATTAAAACTTTTTTTTATGGGCGTGGCCCCGCCCACTCTTTTAATCACAAAATTATAAAGTCACGACAGTTTAATATGTCTGCAAAGTTTCAGAAAAATCGGTCCAGTGCAAGTACCTCAAAATTAAAACTTTTTTAGGGGCGTGGCCCCGCCCACTTTTCTTATCACGAAATTATTAAGTCATGACAGCTCGATATGTGTGCAAAGTTTCAGAAAAATCGATCAAGTGCAAGTTGCTAAAACTGATAACTAATTTTTTATTAGCGTGGCCCCGCCCACTTTTTTTCATCCATAAACACTCCCCGGTATGTGTACAACAACTTACCAAAGTTTGAGCCCGATCGGTTTTGCAGTTTCAGAGTCTATAGCTAACACACACACACACACACACACACACACACAGAGTTTCACTTTTATATATATAGATTCTTGCTGATATACAAATTTCAACCTGTATATTGTTTTGTTAATTTTGCGATTTTTCTTGAAGTTTTAGGAATTCTAAAATAGTCAAAATTTTTTGGCCAAAACAATATCTATTTTACATAAAAATAGATACTTGCAGTGCGTTTAAATAATAATGGTGTTTATTGGCTTTAAACATAATTCTTAACTTAATTCAAATAAACAAATATTGATTAATTTTTTTTTAATAAATTTTAGCGAGTTTTTTTGGTTAAACATAATATATCGATTACAAAAAAATAATAATTTTCTATAATGAGCATGTGTCTGAAGTAAATTTTTTGTTCGTCCCCATTGGCGATTTTCTGCAACATATTAGGAATCCATTAATAACTGTAATTTTTTTAGTTGCTATAAAGTTTAGTAATTGTATAAAGGATTTTTTAAAACTATAGTGCAATTTTATTTTTTTTATAATTTTTTTTTTTTATAAAAATCCTTGTTCAATTGTTAAATTAGAATTAGGTATGCCCTAATCTTTCTATATATATACATATTTAGATACATATTAATTAGTTTTAGTAAAACAAATCTGATTTTGTGTTATGTTTCAATGGTTTAAATAGCCAAAATTGACACAAGATTTGAATTTGTCGCCATTTGGGCAGGCAATCTCAAAAAACAATTCAACAGCAGTTAGAATTTTAAGAAATTAGTTTGGAGTTTATTTATAAAATTTTTTAAACATTTAATTTGATTTCACAATCGGTTTTGATTTTCTGTTCTTAAAAAAATAAGATTTCATGCAAACTACTAACAATCTGTGACTGCAGATTTTATATTATTTATTTTGCATAGTGTCAGCAGAAAAAAAAAACAGAAATTAAAATTTCCTACTTTTTTGAAACCCTTTTTGGGATAATAAAAATTTTTTTTTTTTTTTAAAATCATTTTTTTATTCATTCTTTCAATTCATTAATTATTAAAGATAAAATTTGTTGTAATTTTTAGTGTTGAATATATGAGGGATTTTCTGAAAACCATTTGGGAATTGAAAGCACTCTATTTTAAACGCTTTAAATTGCTTAGAAAATGATTTTTATTAATAACTACGCTTAAAAACAGTTTCTAATGAAATTATTAACAATCCCAGATTGGGGATTTTTAATTTCATTTTAGGAATTTTTTTTTTTCTTAAAAATTTATAACAGTTAGAATGTTGTTGACCAACAATTTTTGTCTCAAAAATTGGTATGAAGGGAATTTTTTATTAAAAATTTGGTGTTAGAAAATACTTGCCTTTAAAAAATCTCAGATTATCTACAATGTCTCTTAAGAAAATATTTTTAAATGAAATCAACTCACCACCAAATTTCCTAATTCTATTCTTGCGTTTACGGAAAGCCATAAAGCCTAAACAAAAATAAATGGAAGGTTACAATTTTATATCGTCTTTAAATTATATTTTAATGTTTTTTCTATTTTATTTATATTCTGTACAGAATTTTACCTGTATTGATTTTAAATTTCACATCATTCTTTTATTTATTGAATTGCAGCAACAATATTTTTAAGGAAGTCTTAAACAAATTACACATGTTATTGGTTTTGTTTAACAAGTATTATGAAGGCAAATGTCTATTTACAACTTGTATGACACAAGCTTCTGGCAGTGGACAATAAAATGCCATTTTGCGACTAGAATAGATATATTATAAAAAAACAATAGTAAAATAAATACAAACTTAAAAAAAAACACAATTTCTGCAAAATTATAAAACATTAAATTTTCTGAGAGAGAAAAGCCACTCAGACGTATGATTAAAATTAATTGAAGTATACATGAGGACGTATGATCTATTTTTAATTTTATATGTATTGGGAGTAAAGTATACGCCTGCAGGTAATTTATTAATTCGAATGCAAGATTTATAATTGAATACGATAAATGTTAACGTTTTGTAATTACAAAATTACAAACAAAATTAATTATAAAGCAGAAAGAAATAAGTGATTTAAGGCAAAAGACGTCGATGGTTTTTATATAAAAATTAAAATATCTTTATTTCAACACCTTTAACGAAATAAAATCAGTTCTTGGCAAAATCCATAAGTCCCCTTTTCATATATATTTCCCTTTTTATATGGTTAATGCAGTTAAAAAAAAACAGATGTGTTGCTTTAAATATATTTTTAATATCTGTATCCATTTAACGTCATAATATTTCATTTCCATTTTTTGCATTCATAACCTTCAAGCGAAATATTGTATTAAAATCACAATAATCATACACCATGATTAATAGCATGAAAAGAAAATACTTTAAACTTATTTTTGTGGAATGAATCGCACATAAAACTTGTATAAAAAGTATAATTTATAAAAATATTTTTTGTATTATTTTCAAACCACTCAATGACCTTTAGAAATTTGAAGTTGCAAATAGAAAGAGGTAAGGAGTTGCTTGCAATGACCTCTTCAAAATATAAATGAAAAAGGGGAGTTTTGCCATGCATGTCTGTATATACATTTTTTTTTTGTTAACAATTTTAGTATACAGAAAAGAAATGACAGACAAATTAATCAGTTTTTTTGTATAAACATTTGAACGACCCTAACCACCAAAAAAAGTTTGTCCTGATGTTGTTACCATACTGCTTCAGTTTAAAACCTTTAACCGTATCATATAGTCGTTGATCTATTAATTTTAGTTATGTAATGCTTTCAATACTTAGTTATCAGGAAAATAGATAAAAGGCTTTCTATTATTAAATAACGTTGAGGAAGTACTCACATATAGGGTGGTGTAGAATAGTAGTACTGCACTGCAGATCAAAGGACGATGATTGAAATCTCGGCTAAAATAATTTCTTATCGCAGTGTTAAAGTTTCAGTTAAGGGTTTAACTTTGCTATAGATTGCTTTCCTAAAAAGGAAAATAAAAAGCCAGTTCAGTTATATTATTGAAGAAAGTTCATCATCACATGGCTTTTCAGCAATTACCACTTACAAAATGACAAATAGTTAAAAATATTAACGTAAGTAGGTACGTAATAAGGCTGGTGCCAAGTTATCTTCACACCCTCACCCAGAGACCACTACGGTCCATTCTGTATAGAAAAAAAAGGAATAGTAGAAGGAAATGTGGTGAAGATGTAGACAACAAAACAATACAGAAAACAGCCAAGACCCTACAATCGACCAGTTCTCAGTCTCGTGTCGTGAAGCGAGGTCATTCTCATTACGAATCCTTTCATATTCTCCAGTCCACAGAATATTAACGTAACGGAGGCAAGAAAAACTAGATGCTCGGCGGAAACCCTACACTGTGAAAAAAAAATTATCTATAAAATATTATTTGCAGATAAGCTGAGAAGCAGGTTTTTGTTACACAAATGTTTTTCCTATTTTTAGTCTTAATGCTCAAGGTATATGTGTTAGAGATGCTTTCTATTAATCTAAATCGGATTGTTAGTGCTAATTTTTATTTCCACATCTTACTTAGTACCAGATTCTACTATCCCTTAAGACAATTTTTTTAACAACTTGTCCGTCTGTCCATCCAATTTTTTATTCTCACACACTGATACCATGAAGCGGTTTGCAATTGTGTCTTACGCACTTTTAGATAAACAAATGTTTAAAAGTAAAATTAAATTACAGCGTTAGAGGCACACGTAAATATTTCCCTTTCGTAGTAGTAACTTCTAGCGATATTTGTCCGTCTGTCTGTCTGTCTGCGTGTCTTTCTGTCTGTCCACCTTTAGAAGGAAGCATGATAAAGCTAAACGAAAATCCCAAAATTAGTAGCAGAAATAACACCCATTCAAAATCTCCTCCTTAATTCCTGCCATAGTTGCTCATATTTATTCTACCCCATGTCTTCTTTTTTCATAAATTAATTTAAAGTAATTAAAATCCTACGTAGGAGGTGCGTAATTTAACAATATTTTTCGATCAAACCTATTTTTTCAAATTCTATTCAAAGAAATAAATATTATATCAAAATCTACATTATTGACCTTGCGTTAACAACAAAAACAGCAGCAGTAGTAGTGAGTCATGTATATCTATCTGTCTGTTTGTCTATTTTTTCTAAATGCAAGAATTATTTATAAATGCATTAAGCATTATATTCAGTCAAAATCAATTAAAGCAGATAAAATCCAACAAAAAAATTTACTCTTACATTTGTTTTAAAACCATAACTGCGTAAATTCCTTGCCATAATTATAAAAAAAACTGTCCACTATTTATAGCCATAACCTACAACAATAACTGACTCTTTTGAATTCTTAACTAAATCGACAAAAAGCAAGTCAAATGCGCAAAAAATTTCTCAATAAAATGTTGCTAATTTTATGGCCAAACTGGTACCTCAAATGCAAAAGGAAATAAAAAATGCGATAAAAATGGTGATAAAAATCATTATAATTAATGCTGGCTCCTCGAAAGCGGGATATTTGTTAAAAATAAATAAAATATTTTTATTTTATTTGTTAAGTATTATAGTCTTAATACAAATCAATATTAATCATACGCCTGGGTAACAGAAAATATTTGCATAAAATTATTATTAATCATACGCCTAAGTTTTTGTTAAATAACATCGAAATAGAATGAGTAAATTTAAACAGAAATTCGCAAATGCTGTACAATAAATGACAATTCGCTTAGCTATGGTTTTTGTTGTTTTTCTCTTAACTTGCTGTTTTCGCTTTCCTCTATGGACCCCATACAATACACGGCGTCGTGTGTTCGCTTACGTATTTGCCATATTTTCTAACAATGCACAAAAGTCTTTATTTTTCCACAAATTGCTGATTGATTACGATTTTTGGATAAATATTTGTTAAACCACTTGTGTTTGTTACTCTATTTTGTTTTGAATTCATTTTGTGTTTTAATTCCAGCAACAGCATATTATTTGTCTTTTTGGTCATGTTTATCTTTTCAAACTTGTTATTGTTTTCCACAATGATGCAGAGTTCAAAAGTTGCAAAAGATAAAACGTGAACGATAAAAAAAGAAATAAATGAAAAGTAAAATAAAATACTAAAATCAGAACGCTAAATACACCAAATATCTGATAGAGCAACATAAGCTTAGCTCACAAGTCATATATAACTTGCAACTGCACTAAGCCCATTTGTTGAAGATATTTGGAAAATTAACTTTAACTTGTATATTCTACTAACTTAATATTATTTTATATGAAATTATCTTTTCCACTTTTTATGGATTTTTGGCAATTCTTCATAATTAATTATTTTTAAAAAATAAATATGGTTTAAAATTTCACACCACTTGTTATCTTTTTAGTTTTAAAAACTAATTTCTCATTTTAACTCTTTTCTTTTTGCAGACGCAGCGAATTTTTAGGTTGTATATCATTTCCATTGCCCACTTTACTGCAACAGCAAAAAATCAATGGCTCCTTTAAACTGCAAACACAACTATGTCTAAATAATCCTCAGCCTGTTAAAACTGTGCAACAACAGCCACAACAGCAGCGGCAACAACAATACCATCAGTCAATTTCAACACCATCCTTAGCCGAAACAGCAGCCATAGCAATCAACCATATAAATCATTTTATATATCCAATATCGTCATTGTTTTTGCCGCCAAAAATGGCCACCACTGTGACGCAAATGCGTAATGGAGATGATGCTGTTAGCATTGATAGTATGGCCACGGGACAGTTGGGTGGGGAACAGCAACCCATGATTTTAAGCAAAAAAGCTTTACATCAGCGGGATGCCGATGAAAATCTTTTCTTAAGATTTCTAGAATTAGATCCGCCCCCTATAGATCCACCAGCAAGTCAAGGCACCCCGGTGACAGGCAGAAGATTGTCCAATGCAAAACCTTTGGGGCGTACACCTTTCACCATGACTAAGAAACTGACACGTACCGCCGAAAGAGGTTTTGGTTTTTCCATTGTCTGGACCCATCCGCCGCGCGTGGAAAAAGTAGAGCCCGGCTTGTCGGCCGATCGCTGTGGCATCTATCCCGGTGATTATGTTATTTTTGTGGACAAACATAATGTGGTCACTATGCCTGAGGCTGATGTTCTAAATCTTATACGCTCCCAAGGTGCTACACTCACTTTGGAGATTTTCAGAAGATCAGGTTCTGGCACAAATGCTGGTGCTGCTGGCAGCAGCAACAACACCAACACAACGAACACTAATCGTTCGCTGGCCACCACATTGCCCATGAATGGTAAAACCTCGCGCATGGCTGCTAGCGGTACCAGCATCAACAATCCCGTAGATGAAATATTAAGTGTAACAGTAACAACTGGTGGTAGTGGTGGTGGCGTAAAGCCACAAATGGCAACACAATACAATCGTCCCTCCACAGCGTGTTCGGTAAATACTACGTCTTCGTTGGAGGCGGCGAAAAGAAGATTAAATTTACCTCAGGTTACATTTAGTAAAGAGGTGGGTAAGGGAGTGATAGTGTGAAAGAACTTTTTTTTTTTTTTTTTTTTTCAAAAGCCGGAAATTTAAAATTTCTTAAAGGCTTTTTCCAAATCCTCTTAATAAAGATTTTTAAATAAAATTTCTACTAAAATATTTTAATTCTTATTAAAAAACATAATTTAATCATCATAAGTAATCCTTAAAAAATATCTTAATTTAATGTTTTCCAGAAAAAAATATAATATTAGCTAAATTTTGAAATTCCCAATAGAAATTAAAAAAATTCCCTATCTGGGATTGTGGAATTTACCCACAAAATTATACCCATAATTAAAGCCGTTTATCCTTAATCTTTCAATATGACATTTTAATAATAAAAAAGATGATAAACTTGCAATCTATGAATTCCTAAATCCAAGCCAAATAAAACCCATTAGTTCCCCCCAAAACTTCAAAAAAGTAAAAAATTAAGTTTGATTCTTAAAAATACTATTAGCAGTGTCTTATAAGATAAAAAATCGGAAAATTTTTTTAATTCCCAAACAATAACTAAAAATCCCCACTACTGGGATAATGGAATTCCCATATAAGATTGTCTTCATATATATATGTATATACATAATTTAAAATACAAAAAAATTGTGTTTAATAAAGATTTAGTAATTTTACACATTTCTACACAAAATTTTGTTAATTCCCAAACTTTCATATTAAAATCTCCTAATTTAATAAAAATCCAAAGAGTGCAAAGTAATAGCAAACTTAAATAACTTTAAAAATGGCTTAAATATATGATACTTTTGATCAATAAGCAAATTCGAGGAATTCTGAAATTTATATAAAAAAAATCCCCACGGTTTGTAAAAAAAAAAATTGTCTTTTTAATTAACTTGTTTACACAAAAAATTAAAAAAAAATATATAAAACATAAAATTCAGTAGTTTAACTTAATTCCTAAATCATATTTGTAAATCCCCTGAACAAGATTGTAAGGACTTCATTTTGAACTAAACGACCTGATTATGTCTGTACATGAATAAATTAATTACATAAACCACCACAACGGGGGAAGTGTAAATATAATTAATTATTACAAACTGAAGTTGCCTTAAGACAAAAACATGTAAAACGACATTTTAAAATTCCCAAATTCAACCAATGTTTCAAAGGGCAGGAATGTTTGCAGTCCCCTTTTAAATCTAATAATACAAGATTTTAACAAAAAATATTAATATCTACTTTTGTTAAGAGAAAATAAAAATAAAATACATCCCGAATTAAGTTTATTTTGTTAATTTTTATATTATTTGTAAAACTGAATCATTTTTTTATTTGCACCTTAACTTATGCTATGTTTTATATACCCTATCAATAATATAAAACGAATTTATTAATTTTATACTTGAATTTGTAAGATGTTTTTAATTAACGTTTTTTTTTTATTCGTTAAAAAAGTTTCAAGTTAAAAAAAGCATTGTTTTTTAAAAAAATTTCATAAAAAAAACATTGAAGATTTTAAATGTATATCACATGTGTGTTATGAAAAAATGTAGCATACCTTAAGGCGTATTTATATAGTTTCAAAACTAACATTTCACTTACATTTGAACGCCTAAAGATATGCTTTTTGTCATTAAATATTTGATCTATTTAATGTATTTATTTAAAATATATAAAAACATAAACATTTTAATATTTTATAATTTTGTATTTATTAAATTATTTATTTTTAAAATTGTAAAAACTCTTTGAGACATGCTACGCTCGAGTGACTTCAATTATATTTCATGGAATTGGTTGATAGCAAAAAATTAATAAAATTTCTTTAGAAAAAAAATGTCACAATTATGTTGACATTATATCTGTGACAAAGAGAAAAACTGCTTAAGTCGACATAAACTTTAATTAAGATCGTATTAATATCACTGCAAGTTAGCGATTTAAAACTACTCTCTGTCGAATTTTCAACTATTTTGGACACTTTTTCGTGAAGTTATTGATTGTATATTTTTAAAGAACAATATAATTTGGAAGAGTAGCCTATTTTAACGTATAATTTAACTTTGTATTCGAAAACCCATATGGTCTCTTAATTATACCGGACGGAGTTCATTTAAATGCGTTTTTTTAAAAAAATCTATTTAAAAAAATCAACTAAAAAATGTAAAAGACTTTTCCTTAAAAAAAAGATAACAAGAGACATAAGCAGTTTCTTCTTATTGCCACAGATATTTATTTTTTTAAATTATTTTTAAACATAAAATTGACGGTCTTGATATTTTTGTTACAATTTTTAATTTTAATCAATGATTTATTACAAATGTTTTTCACACATTTCTTTAATAATTACATTTACCTTAATTTATTTTTATTTTTTCTATTGTTTTTTGCTTTTATTCAATCATATTTTTTTAATTATTTTTTTTTTTGTAAGTTATTTTTTATTTCTTCACTGTTCTTTTTATAATATTTGTATATTTTTATAATTGGCTTTTTTTATATTTAAATTAACTGTTTTATTTGCCTTACAAAAAAAAACGACAATAAATAACGAGAATTAAAAAATATAAATAAAACATGTTTTTCTTTATTTAAAAGCAAAATTTTTATTTGAAACTTTAAAAAAATACTCAAAGTATATCTTTATATACGAAAAAAATTACTGGAAATTTTTTTATTTAAACTAGCTGTACCCTGCGCGTTTTGCTATGCCACAAATTTTTCAAAATGAACTAAGTCAAAAAAATTACTCAAAATGAATTAAATATTTATGTTATGTCCTTTCTACCAATTTTATTTAGTTTTTTTTTTGTATTTTTCATTAAGAAAATTAGCTAAACTCACAATGATATGCACAAAACTGTTCGAAAGACACTTCCAAATATACAAATACGCACAAGCTTTTACAA
This sequence comes from Phyto melanocephala, assembly GCA_941918925.1. Classification (NCBI taxonomy): domain Eukaryota; kingdom Metazoa; phylum Arthropoda; class Insecta; order Diptera; family Rhinophoridae; genus Phyto; species Phyto melanocephala. The sequence goes on along the minus strand of OW799234.1, from coordinate 17,825,336 downwards.
TTTTCATAAATTCTTATGTCACCCACAACTCGGAACGTCATCATTCGTTCGCTGCTTTCGTTTCAATTCAAATCACCATGAACTGTCAGGGCAATATATGAAATTCACTAGAATGACTGTAGCGCCATCTGTCGAAAATTTATCGTACAAACTTAGAAACCTTCGTGGGCACATGCATAAAAGGTTTGATCATCATATGATCAAATGCATAGTTTACGATCTTATTAAGGACACACAGACAAACTTTCATTTTTATACCCTTCACCTGTGGTGAACCAGGCTATATATAGCTTTGTCACTCCGTTTGTAATTTTTTTTGTACAATTTTAATTTTCTGAAAGCTTATGAATAGAGAAGTCGATTAAGCCCTGACCGTCTCTCTGTCTGTCCGTATGTTGGTTGAATCCAACTTTTAGAAGCTGCTAAATGTTCCTCAGATCTGTGTATGGTATCAGTCTTTTAGAAATATCCCGAAATGAATCGCTATTGAAATTCAGCACAATCGCCCCATAACTTTCTGAGATATGAGCAAATAAACACGACTGCCTCTGTTTTCTCCCATATTTTTAACACCAAAACTAAAACGTTTCAGCCATAGAATAATTTAAAGGTACCTTTGCTACTATTTGTAGATATAATATGCCTCAAGAGATATTCGTGAAAAATTGTGGAAAAAGTTGTTGAAAGACGAGCCGGATCAGGTTTAAGGACCAACTTTTTTGATTTTCAATACCAAGCTGTCCTGAATATTTCTGATGTTTTTGGTCTGTTACACGAGTCTTGGCGATGCCTTCAAAAAGTTCAACATACACATGGACAAGTTTTCGGAAAATATATAGTTTATGGGATCGGAAATAAATATTGTAGAAATTTCACACAGCATGACAAACCTTTACGTACCATTTTACAATGTCGTGTGAAGACTAAAAATCCTTCATACCATATTGATGTCAGAAATGAATTTTTAATATCTAGTTGTTATTTCAATGTTAAATAGAATTGGTTTAGTGTTAATTATGGAAATGCTCCAAGTCGAAAATTTAAAAAAATTTAATTTGCTAATCATTAAAAATATGTCCATGATATTAATGACAACGATTGAAATACGTGTTTTTGTAACTCTATTTAAAAATTAAATTATTTCATCCTTTAGCTCTAAAATTGCTCTTGGCTTAATGATGTACATTTTTTCTTTTAAATATTCGCAAAGAAATAAAACGGTGTCATATCAGATGACCACGGTGGCCAATTAGTATCGCCACGACGTGAGATAACACGACCGTTGAAATTCTCGCGCAAAATAATCATTGTTTCGTTGTTTGTGTGGCAAGTGGCACCATCCCGTTGGAAACACATATCGTTCAGGATCTTATCATCACCATTTATGATAACTGCTAGGCCAACCTTATTTTCGAAGAAGTACAGCCCGATGACGCCGCTAGCCTATAAACTGCATCAAGTCACTCTTTCTGAAGCGTTTTTCAAAAATCTTTCATGGATTCTCATTTGCCAAATTCCTTGTTAATTAATCCACTTAAATGAAAGTGTGCCTCACTACTGAAGGTGGATTTCTTTGTAATGTCACCATTCACTTCTATCTGTTCAATAACCTTGAAATGGTCAGTAGGCTTCAGCACCTAAATCAATTGAATCTTGTTAGCGTGTAAATTCAAGTTTGCATTCACTGATGCGAAAGTCATATTCCTAAGACGTTCAAGGGGGCACAGCTCTTCAGTCACACTATCACAAAGAACAGCAATGTTTACCGTAGAACAAATTGGGCGAGCATGCTTAAGTTTTTTCACATATCCTTCAGATCCGGTTTAATGAAATTTGTGCACAATTCTCCCGATTGTGGACACATTTTGTCCATTATGGTGACCAAAAAAAGAACACCAAGTGCACGAAATGTATTTTGATTTGAATGGTAATTTTTGTAAAAAGCTTAAAAAATCTTAACGCGCTGCTTAATTTTATATCTCTCCATGTTGAATTTGTCAAAAAACTGAAACAAAGAAACGTCAAATCAAGTAGGGAATAAAACTTAATATTAAGGCGTGACTCGCAACTAAAATCGTGCATTATAGTTGGATTATCCTTGAGTAATAAAATTAATAAAAATCTATACCATTTGAAACAAATATAATTGATCTAATTGAGTCTTTAATTAACATTTTGGAATTTCTTCTAATAAAGTATTAATTGTATCAGTAATTCCAGTATCTAGTGCAAAAGGTTTTTAGATGACTCTAAAATCCACACTTTAGGTCTTTCACCCAAAAGTTTATGTTCACCAGAAATATATTTTATGAATCTTACAATGATAAGACCCTTATATAGTAGGTATAATTTCTTCAGTTATAATTTATAAATATTTATAAAATACTTTACTTAAATTATTGTTAGTTTCCGGTCATTTTGTTAATGGACCGGGGGTCCATTCAACCCCCGAGAAGTACACTTTGGTATGAGATACACACTATTCTTTTGGTTAATCTAAAATCGAAATGTGGCATAATATTTGTTTTTATTTAGTCAAAGCAAAAAATTTATATTTGGAAACAAAAAATATATGACTTAGAGCACTTTCATAATCAAGGGAACAAATATTGAGGAAAAAAAATATTTTTACATTATAAACTTAAAAAAAAGTCTTAGAAATTAGTTAAGGACCATAAATTTTATCTAACTGAGTGTTTTAAAAATTTTCGAACATAAGTTCGAATTTTCGAAAATGCAAAAAAACTTTGCGTTTGATGTCTTAGGTTAAATTTAAAATCATTTTAAAATTAATTTCGAAATTAATCAAAAATGTTAAGACTAAAGAAAATTATTTTAATATTTTTCTATCCTTTACTTTCCACTGATATCGAATTTTAAAACATGTGTGATAGTGCCATTTAAGCTCCTTTATATAATAAAAATTATATAAATAGTGTAACTGCTATGTTCGAATTTCGAAAATATATAAAAAAAAAATCCAATACATAAAACTACTGATTTGTTTATTGTTTCTGCATTCAAAAAGAGCTACATTTTAAAGTTTAAAACATTTAAATAAGTTTAATTTTTCTTATAAGTAAGCTGGAACAAAATGTCAAGAAAATCTTGATATTTAAACTCTACTGTTCAAATATTATCTAAACAATTAAAAAAAATTAATAAAATTCGAAAACTAAAATTTTTGTAATAGACTTGATAATTTTTCTGAAAATCTTAAAACTCCTCTAAGTCAACCACGAATTATCTTACCCTCCAAATGAAGCGAATGCGTTTAAAAATAACCTAAAATTTAAATCTTTCTTGTTTTGGCTTTGTATCCTGAAGGTTTTTGTAGGCTTAAATAAATTTGTAGATTCATATATAAGCATTAAAAAACATTACGTATTTTTAAAAAAGAATGGGTTAATATTCCAATAATGCCTACTTATTGGGAATTAAAATACAATAAAAATAATTTCTAATCCTGATTTCCAAATAAAGTCTTAACATTCTAAAGTAAATTATGTAAAGTCTTTATCAAAATTACTATAATAAAAAATTTAATTTACTTCACCCCCGTTTAGAGTATTGTCCCCATTACCGACAACCGCAGACGTTTCCTACTGCAATTAATCAGTAGGGAGCAGAATTTTATGTCGGCCATACACTTTGGCATGCAACGTTTCGTACAGCCTCTACAAGAACGCAAGGATCTGATAACGCCCAATGATCATCGAACATTATTTCAGAACATGGATGAACTATTACGGATATCAGAAGATGTTATGGAGCAATTGTGTCATGATGATCAAGAGCCACAGATGAATTTTGCTTCCAGAGTTTATCTGTCCAAGACTACTGCTATTTGTGCAGCCTATAAAAAGTATTGTAATGGCATTAAAAGAGCTGATTGTGTTTTGGTAGGTCCACTTAGATGTATAATTGGTTAAACCGTTGTTAATACTTTTTATTTTATTTTTTTCCTTTTAGGTCAATAAATCTCGTCAGACTGGTTCTGAATTTGTCAGTTTCATAACCGAACCGCCAGTGCCTCGTAAACGTCCCGATCTAACGATGTTTATACACCGTCCTTTGCAGCATTTTCGTGAGATTCTAAAACTTATGCAACTCTTGGCCTCCAACTGTCATGTGGACTCGGAGGAGCATAAAAACTTTAATAGCGTTATAAATGAATTGCAGGCTGCCTATCGTGAGATAACAGTTACTAGTGGTCTTATGGAGCCTTTGGGCGAAGGCCGTCCCTTGCTAACTCTACAAGATTTAGAATCTAGAATGGTTTTCACCAAATGCAAACCATTTACCCTTGCGGTCCAGGGCCGTCAATGGATATTTGGTGGTGATTTGTCGCGGGTAGAGGGACGTTCTGTTAAGCCCTATTGGACTTTATTGTTCAGTGATATTATAGTGTTTGCCAAAGTAAGTCGCGATCGTGTTTTATTTATTACTGAAGAGCCCATACCTATAGCGAATATTGTGGATTCGTGTTTTCATATGAGAAAAAAGAGTAAGTTTTTCTTGCAGAGGGAAAGAAATAATTTGCTTTAAATTAATGATTTTGATTTTATGGTGTTTTTTTTTTGTCTTAACAGCTACAGAGTTTCGCCTTACTGTAGATCCAAATGGCCGCTTAGCTGAAAGTCCCACCGGTTATTGTGCGCCAGACTTAACAAAGACTCCTAAAAAGGGAGCGCGACGCAAAAGTTTAGTGCTAAGAGCTCCCTCTCTGGAACTTAAAGCTGTTTGGCAGAATCTATTGCAAAGACAAATGTGAGTGTTAACACTAATAGACAACAGAGTCAAGTAAGTTTAAATTTCTTATTTTTCAATTATCCAGATTCCTAGTAAATGCCGCCTTGGGCTCAACACCACTATCCAGTCCTTTAGACTCACCCGATGTCCTCAACACTTTGGTGCCATTAAGTGATATTGGTCTTGCCTCGGCCTCAATTGGTTCTATTAAACTCTCCTCCATGGACAGCATTAATTTGAAGAACCAACAGCATCATCATCAACAACAGGTTCGTTTAATGCGCTCTAAAGCCTTGACTGCCGGCTTAGAAGGTGGTGAAGTAGATAGTGGCGAGAGCGCTGGTGGTTCCTTTGAGAACTTGCAGCGGCTCGCCAGCACTTTAGTACAATCACGCTGTAGTACAAGCATGACACAAACAACCCATAATTCGGTTTCGTGTTCATCGCAAACTAATTCACCGGCCACCTGCCGACGCACGTTAAGTGGTTGTATAAATTCCCTTGGACCACCAGGTGACAGTGTGACCTCTTTGCGTTCCCTGGCATTAGGGCGTAAGCATTTGTTAGATGGTCGGCCTTTGTCGGCCTGTCGAGCCTACAATGCCAGCAATAACAATTCCTCCACCCTGTTGACCTGTAGTGGCAGCAGTTTGAATACTCAAACTATTTGCTCTAGTGATTATTTGACTGGTTGCAAGTGTTTAACAGCCATACCGGAACATGTTACTGAAAGTATAACCAACGAAACAAATAATGATTTTAAGACCATAATGTTAAGGCAAAATTGTAGTAATGGCGAGGAAGAGAGATATTTACTTATCGATGCTGAGGGTCATTACTGTGTGACCACAGCGCCGCTGGTCAATATTAAACCAGAAAATGGCAATATTTTATCGTCAGAAATACAAACAGCAGAAGTTTCTAACCACTTAGTGAAACAAGAGCTTATGAAAAAATCCTCAAAGTTATTGGAGTTCTCTCTTAGTTCTGTAGGTCGTTCATTTATAGACGAACGTGGCATTGTTGCTAGGACAGAATCCATGCTGAACTCTCTCACCACCCCCGATACACCCACACCCAACTTATCACCCTCGATACATTCAAATCCAATACGAGACCCAGACACATTTTCAAATGATTTTGTACCCACGCAACAAAATGATGCTGTCGCCAACGATCACAAAGAATCCGAGCCAGCTATACCCTTGGCCCAATTCGGTGGCTCTTGGGATTTATTGGAATTAGACTTAAATTTGCATGAGGTCAATTTGGATACTAGCTATGACACTGATGTTGAAGAGTATATGTTTCATGGCGATGACAAGGAGTTGCTGGGTGACGATGAAGATGATGACGAGGAGACAGAGGCTTTTGATATTGAAAGGGCTCAACTTCTGGTCGATGATCCATTTGGTGTGTTGCCAATGAAGCCGACACCGCCGGATTCTTTAGATCTGTGATTTGATTTTTGGCTTTAGGGGTTGTTTCATTTCAGGCGTAAGAAAGCTTTCAAAGGATTTTGGAAAAAGCACAGTGCTAAGCTTTTTAGAACAGAAAGTAGAAAAAAGTTGATATAAAGAGGTTTAATAAAATTCATAAATAAAAACTTGCTTGCCTTTGATCTTGTTGTTGGCAGAATTAATGCTTAAAGCTTTATATTGAGAACAATCAAATAAATAAAATTAATAATCTTTAAAATCTTTTTGGTAATTGGTAATTTTTAAAAAGACAACGAACAAGTTTAATTCAAATTCAAAGTAACAAAAACTTTTAAATAGCAAATCTTTGGCACAAAGAAGCGCTTTTAGTTGCAATCAATTTTAAAAAATCTTTAAAACTTTAAGGACAGTTTAGAAGATAAGGCTTTGCAAATATTGCTGAATTAAACTGTTTGTTAAATTTAAGCTTTTTGGAAAAGCTATTTTTTGAAGCGCAGAGTAAAAATCTTTCGATTTTATATTTAAATTAAAATATTTTTAAAAATAAAAGCTTATTATATATTGAGCTTTTTAAAAAGCATAGATTATATTCAAAAGCTTTAAGTTTAAAAAATTTTTAAATTTCACTTTATTTTGTTAAGCAGTTTTTATACTTTTTAAGTCTTCTTATCTTAAGCTTCCAAAGTAAAGTAACTTTTTTAAGCTTGAAACCGAAACTATATGCAAAATATGATTTTTCGGAAGTCTAAAGATTTAAAAAAAAGATCAAAAAAATTTAGAAACAATTTTTTAAAATCAAAAACCTTCAGCCAACTTTATGTCAACTTCTACAAGCAGTAGCATTTTTAACATACATACGCACCGTGCCACGTTCACCACAAGTCAAAGAAAATATTGATAAACACACAGCTTTCACTTACCAAACAACAAAAAAAAAACACAATTTTTTAAAGCACCTAAAGCTTCTTTCCACTCACTTTCGCCATTTTTGACACACACTGTATTTTCAACGAAATTTTATTGCATATATTTACATACACACTACATATTTATACAAAACGAATAATTATAGACTCTTTTACAGCCATTAAAAAACCTAAAACTATTGAAAACATTTACTCTAGGAAAACCATAATTAAACGAAAAAATAAAGCAAATAATGAAGGCGGTAGGAATTGTTCAATTAAACACATAAAATGTTGCAATAAAACTAAACATAAAAACTAAAACTAATTAACTAATAATATGTTAGAAAAATTAACATTTTATGCAAAAACTATTTGTACATAAATAGTACATACATTTGAATAAATTTTATTTTTTTTATTGTTGTTATCGGTGTCTATGTGTGTGTAACAGTGTGATAATTTTTAAAATATTAAGGAAATAAAGTGCTAAATTTATTTTGAAAAATGGTTTTAGTTTAAATAACTTAATATTGATTTTCTTTTTTTTTAATATAAAACTAATTAGTAATGCTGAAAAAGATTTAGAAAATGACTTTTTTTTAAATAGTAGTAGATTCTACTACTTTTTATAAAAGGATATATATTGACAAAATAATACGATTTATGCTAATTAACCACAAATATATGTTAATCATAATTTAATGACTTATTAAAAAATAGTAGTAGAATATACTAATTTTTAATTATTTTTTTTAATTGTTCTAATTTAAAACTAAACGAAAACAAATATACAAAAATTTTTGCGAAGCTTTTGTTCAAAAATTAATACCATCTACTACTATTTAACAAAATGTATGGTTAGTAGTTGAGAATTAATATAAAACTAACTATTAATGCTGAAAAAGGCTTAAAAAAGTACTTTTTGTTAATAGTAGTAGATGCTACTACTTTTTGTAAAACGAAAATTTTTGAGAAAACAATAAAATTTATGCTAGTTATGTTAAAAATTTGGTTCATAATAAAAATAGTAGTAGATTTTACTACTATTTTAAGAATTGTATGATAATGGTTAAAAATTAATATAAAACAAACGAGTGATATTGAAAAAGACTTAAAAAAGTACTTTTTAAAAATTGTAGTAGATGCTACTACTTTTTTTTAAGGAAAAAAATTAAGAAAATAACAACATTTCTTACAAATTTGCTACAAATTAGGTTCATAATAATTGAATGATTTATTAAAAAATTGTAGTAGAATTGACTACTTTTTTAAAACTTTTCTTCTGCAAGCTATTCTAATTTAAAACAAGTAAAAGCGCTATATTCGGCCATGCCGAATCTTATATACCCTTCACAACGTGTAGTCATCCAATAACAGTGGTTTGTGTCACCATTCATCCCATATGAAATACGTACATACATATAAAAACATACATATATAAAAACGTCCCATTGTAAAATTATAAATTCACGTATGTATGTTAAAAAAACAAAAAAGAAAAAAAAAATTAAAAAAAAAATTAAAAATAAATTTAAAAAAAAAAATTTAAAAAAAATTAAAAAAAAAATTATGTATATAATATATATAAAACAAAAAAAAAAAAAAAAAAATTTAAAAAAAATAATAATAAAAATATAAATAATATATTAATTAAAAAATAAAAAAAAAATAAAAAAAAAATTACAAAAAAAATTAAAAAAAATTTTTTTTGGCTCAGCTGGGATTCAATGCCACGTTTTCTCTAACCAGTATACACGTTTGTGTGTATGTATGTTGTTGTTGTAATGTTGTTTTTGTGAAAAAAAAATCGAGGTGGTCGTGGGTTTTTGCTCATATCTCAGTTGTTTATGTACCGATGTTTCTGATTTTCAATACCAATTTACTCCCGAATATTTCTGATATTTTAATACCTCACCCGAGTCCAAGCGATGTCGGGGGGCTTCAAAAAGTTGATTTCAACATACACACGGACAGACGGTCAGACGGACAGACGGACAGACTGACAGGGCTTAATCGACTCCCCTATTCATAAGCTTTCAGAAAATATATACTTTATGGGGTCGGAAATCAAAATTGTAGAAATTTCACACGGAATGACAAACCTATATATACCCTTTTTATACCCTTCACACAGTGAAAAAGGGTATATATAGGTTTGTCATTCCGTGTGAAATTTCTACAATTTTGATTTCCGACCCCATAAAGTATATATTTTCTGAAAGCTTATGAATAGGGGAGTCGATTAAGCCCTGTCAGTCTGTCCGTCTGTCCGTCTGTCCGTCTGACCGTCTGTCCGTGTGTATGTTGAAATCAACTTTTTGAAGCCCCCCGACATAGGTTGGACCCGGGTAAGGTATTAAAATATCAGAAATATTCGGGAGTAGATCGGTATTGAAAATCAGAAACATCGGTTCATAAACAACTGAGATATGAGCAAAAACCCACGACCACCTCGATTTTCTTTTCACAAAAACAACATTACAACAACAACATACATACATACAAACGTGTATACTGGTTAGGGAAAACGTGGCATCGAATCCCAACTGAGCCAAAAAAATTTTTTTTTTAATTTTTTAAAAATTTTTTTTTTTAATTTTTTTTTTTATTTTTTTTTTTTATTTTTTATTTAATATATTATATATATTTTTATTATTATTTTTTTTTAATTTTTTTTTTTTTAATTTTTTTTTATTTTTTTTTTTTGTTTTATATATATTATAAATGTATATAATAATTTTTTTTTTAAATTTTTTTTTTTTAATTTTTTTTTTATTTTTTTTTTTTGTTTTTTTAACATACATACGTGAATTTACTGTTATTGCATGACTACACGTTGTGAAGGGTATATAAGATTCGGCACGGCCGAATATAGCGCTTTTACTTGTTCACTGTGTGAAGGGTATAAAAAGCTGAAAAGCAAAAAAAACAATTTTTTTTTTCTTTCAAAAAGTAGTAGCGCCTACTACTATTTTACAAGTTGTATGGTTGGAAGTTAAAAATTTAAAAGAGTTGAATTCTTTTTTATTATATTATATTCTAATGTTTTTTTAAGGATAAAAATCGGCTCAAAGATTTCAAGTACTAAAAGAATGCATTAACTTATTCAAGATAAAATTTTTGAATTAACTGTTTAACAAAATCGTTGAAACAAATATTGGCTTTAACACAATGAAATCACCTTCTTGAAATACTCAATGATGAAATAATTTAAAACTTTAGAAATATTTTAATTTTAATACTTTTAAAATTGTGCTTTTTTAACCACATTTTTCAAAACTTTAAACAAAAATGGTGTTGCAAAGTTCTTAAATTTTTTTTTGTCCTTTTAAGGAAATCGATAAACGGAGTTATAAAAGAAACACATATTTTGTCAAAGTATCTATTTACGTTTTTTCTTAGAATCGCTATATTTTATAAATTATGAAAAAAGTACTTGTCTACTACCTTTTTAACCTCAGTGATAAAATAATTTTAAAACTTAAATGTTTTAAGTTACTACTTTTAAAAAAATCCTTTTTTTTTGGAAAAACTTACACAAAAATAGTGCTATAAAATACTTAACATTTTTAGGAAATCGATTAACAGAGTGATAAAAGAACACATATTTTGCCAAAGTATCTTTTAACTGTATTTTCTAAAAATTTCAGTAATACCAGCAGTTCTTAGTAATTGTTTAATAGAAGTCGTCTTTTATTTATTATTTAAACTTACAGCCTTTTTGCATTTTTCTAGAAAACAAAAGCTAGCATTTCAATACAAAAGGTTTAAAAATCGTTCTAAGCTTTGATTCTTTAATTTTAACTATTATTTATATATTATGAAAAAAGGACGTTTCTACTACTTTTTTCAAAAGCTCAAGAAAATTCTTAAAAATTGCGTCTTGAGTGAAAAAATATATGTTAAAAATATTTATTTTCTACTTTTCTACTTTTTGTCAAAGTTTTTACTACTTTTTGAAAAAGTTTGTAAAATTTCTCAATTCAACATAATATATAATATAATATCAAAATGATCAAATATTTGAAACTATGTAATTATCATTTGAAAATTTTACAACCTTTCAAACAACTATTCTACTGCCTTTTGAAAAAGTTTTAAAAATTAGTATAATTGTGGTTTGAGTAAAAACAAATAGAAACAAGTACTTTTCTGCTACTTTTGTAAAAAAAAAAAACTCCAAGAAGTCTGTAAAATTGTGATTTGAGTAAAATAGTTGTAAAAAACATTGATAATTTAGTATTTAATTTTTAGTACATTTTTTACAGAAGATATTTTTACTTTTGGAAAAACATTACCAAATCTTGTGGATTATATGAAGATAATAAAATATAAAAAGCGTTTGACGTTTAGGTGTGGTTCACATTTAACATCGGCCCTTAAAATCTAACCACCCTTTATAAATCCATATTTAAATTTAAAATTTTGACTTTCTATTACAAAAGGTGGCTTTTCCCTTGTTTCTTTTAAAAAAGTATTAAAAAATCTCAACCAAAACTCGCATTTGATGATTACGAAAAATGATTACATATTTTAAACAAGCGATAATTTTAAATTTTTGCTACTTTAAAAAAAATAACTTTTCTACTACTTTTTGAAAAAAGAACTTTTCTACTACTTTTTGAGAAAAAAACCTTTTCTACGACTTTTTTAAACAAGTACTTTTTGACTACTTTTTTGAAAAAATATTTTCCAACATTTTGAAAAAGTACTTTACTACTACTTTTTGGAAAAAGTTGTTTTCTACTACTTTTTGGAAAAGTACTTTTCTACTACTTTTTGGAAAAAGTTGTTTTCTACTGCTTTTTGGAAAAAATTGTTTTCTACTACTTTTTGAAAAAGTACTTTTCTACTACTTTTTAAAAAAAAAGTACTTTTCTTCAAATTTTTTTTGAAAAAGTACTATTCTACTACTTTTTAAAATACCTTACTTCTGTAGTACTTTTTTGAAAAAAAAACCGTAAAAATCCGTAAAATTAGGATCGGTTAATATGGAAATAAAAACATAATTTTTAAAAAAAGTAATTTTCTACTACTAATTGAAAAAAACAATGTCGAAACTAAAGTTTGTCAAAGAGGTGGTTTGAGTACTACAACACATGCATATAAAAATTTTTTATCAATTTTTAATTTTGCATTTTTACTACCTTTATATGTTTTTACTACTTTATAAAAAAGTACTAAAAAATCTATGTATGCCATAACATGCGTATGATAGCAAAATAAATAAATATTTTGAACAAAATATAATTTTAAATTTGTTTACCTTTTTTAAAAGAAAGTACGTATTAAAAAAGCTAAAAAAAATTTCAAAAATTGTGGTTTGAGAATAAAATAAACAATTCGAAAAACAAGATAAATATTAATACTTTTAGAAAAAATTCCAAAAAAAACATTTGTAAAAAAGGCGGTTAGAATAAAAAATTTATAATAAACTTTTATCCATATTTAAATTTAAAATTCTTGCTATCAAAGGTGTTTTCTTATTTTTTTTTCTTTCTTATTGCTCTTAGTTGACCTTATTTTATAAAATTTTTAATTGATTTTTCAAGCTCGAGGTCTTTATAAATATTTGTTGATTTATTTATTATTCAATATTTGAAAAAGCTTGAAAAATCAATTAAAAATTTTTTTCTTTCTTTAAAAAAAAGTATTAAAAAATTTCAACCAAAATTCGCATTTGATAGCAAAATGATTCGATATTTTAAACAAATTACAATTTTTAAGTTTTGCAAAATTTTTTTTAGTACTTTTCTAATCCATTTTGAAAAAAGTACTTTTCTACTCTTTTTTGAAAAAAGTACTTTTTTACTTTTTTGAAGTACTTTATTACGTCTTTAAAAAAATGTATTTTTTATTTTTTTTTTGAAAAAAGTACTTTTTTACTCCTTTTTCAAAAAAGTATCTTTTCTTAAATTAAACTTTTATCTACTACTCTAAATTTGTGGTTTAAGTAGAAATAAATTGAAAAACATAGATAAATGCGGTTTTATTTTAAAAGTACTTTTCTGCTACTTTTGTTAAACTATAAATTTTTCAAGCATTACCAGTTGGTTGTAGTATTTTTTAGTTATTACAGTTTTTACAATTTATTAGCTCAAATAAATATTTCTTTAAGAAATATAATATTATGCTACCTCGTTGCAAAAGGAAATGATGTGCTCATAAGTTAAAGAAATAATTTTATTTAGTTTTGATTAAATATTTTTGTTTTTGGTTTTTCAGTTTGTAATTATAGAGTAGAACATATTATTGTAATATAAGTGTTTATTTTCATAGACTAGTATATAAACTCATGTTTCTAAATGGTTGTTTAATTTTATTAGAAATTATATTTTATAAAAAGAATTTACGAAAAGAAATATTTAATATTTTTTTGTTTTTATTCTAGTATTAAAAATACTAACAATTTCTCTAGAAATTTAAAAAATATAATATTATTTAGGAATGAGTTCAAATAGTTTTAAAATCCAGTTTTCCAGTTACAGCACATTTAATTCTTGCAAATAAATTAATTTTATTAAAAAATATTTTTAATCTTTTTGAAAATGTATAGTAAAAATATTTTATGTAAAATAAATGTATCTAAATGGATTTACATTTTTGCTCACTTAAAGCTCAATTTTATTTATATTTTTGTTAATTGAAAAAACCCATTTTCTTTTATATAAGAAAATGATTTTAAATAATTCATCAAGTATTCATATAAACGCAATAAATAATACAAATTTTAAGTTGTTTTCATAAAAAATATTATAATAAATCATTATTATATATAAATTTAATATACATATTTATGGTTGTTGCTTAGCTTATTTATTAGTCATTTAAGTGTATTTACAAAAAAAAAATTACAAAAATTACAAATATCAAATAATTAGTGAGAAAATATGAACATATTTTTTTTAAGCATAATTTAGTTGTTATTTACTAAAACGTTATTTAAAAATAACTATTAAACATTATAGAAATATACCTACTAACCTTTAGTAACCAACAAAATTATGAAAAAATGTTTATTATCGAAAAACCATAAGTTCCTAAAATTTTCAAAAAAGACAAGGGCAAAATTGTAGTAGTTGTCGAAAATTAATATTTTTTATTTAATTTTATCATTTCTTTCATCAAGAATTTATTAAATATTTATTAAGATAATTTAAAAAAAAAAATTACACCCATATTTTTTTCTACCTTCCACAGAAAGTAGTATTTCTACTACTTTTTTCAGAAATAATCCAAACTGCTTTAAAAGTAGTTCTTCGAATTATAGTTCGATCCTTAAAAGATCTTGCACAGAATACACATTAAAAATAAATAAATATTTTTTGAACTTTAATTTTTACTAATTTCCCCTATTCTTTTCCGTTTTTAGTTAATATTTCTGTTCGTTTTAGAAAAGCCGCTTAAATTTTTTAAACAAATTTTCAATTTTATACTTAAATATGATTAATATATATATCTTTAGGTTAGGTTAAAAAGAGGGCTAAAAAAAGTCCAAACCAATAACAGGTATACCCGCATGCCCCATTGGCATGTTGTACCCTCTATAGGAAGGAAAGATTTCCCTAATGACGCCATAATCCTAATTTCGTCAACGTAAAATATCGACTAGGTCAAAAACCCAGTTTCCTCAATGTAATCCCTTATCGATCTTCAATTTGAATCTCTCAGGCATTCCAAGGTCGGCATAGTATCCACCTTAAAGTATTCCCGCCTAATACGCCCAAACGCAGAGCATTGACAAACGTAATGTTCCAAAGTCTCTTACTCCTCCTTGCATACCCTACATGTCGTTTCATTTGACAGTCCCATGCGATCTAGATGAGTTTTGATATTCGTGTGACCCTTTGTTACACCAGTTAATCTCCTAAGTTTCGGTCTACTCAGTTTCAGAATTTCCTTCGACTTCCCCAGATTTGGGTCTCGCAATAGTATGTTCGTCACTTTACCGACATTTGCATTCTGCCATTTCCTGACGCGTTCCTCCACCGCCTAAATTTTAAGTTAATTTTTTTTACTGCTGAAAGGGCTTAGCATTTTTCAAGGTTATCTCATTTAAAAATAATTCCATTTTTGCTAATTTAACGGCTTCTTGAATTTTTACTACTTTTTTAAATAAGAGTAGTATGACTACTACTCCTTTGAAATACACATAAATTGATATTAAGATACTTATTTTGTAGTATATTTACGAGTTTAATATATTTTAACTACTTTTTAAAAAAGTACTATTTTTACTACTTATTTAAAATATTGCCAAAATACTATTAAATACACAAAATTTAGTATTTAAATACGTCTTTCAAAGGCTGTTTATGTTAAAAAAAAAATTTAAACTTCTTTTAAGAAAAGCATTATTTATAATAGTTTTTAGAAAACAAATATTATGTAAATTTCTTCGATCTTTTTATATTAATATATTGTTTTTATTTATTCGAGCTTAAGATCACTTTTTTTATAAAAATTATTTTTTTATTCCGATATTTCGCTACCACATTGGGTAGCTTCTTCAGGGAAAGTTTATACAATTTATAACAATTAACAATTAAAATATTAAAATTGTTCAAAAACAAATTTTTTTAAAAAAGGCGGGAAAATTTTTCTGTTTACATTTAAAATAACAAACGAAAATTCAAATACATACATACATATATCATAAAAAATATTTTTGTCAACAATTTTACAATTTTTTTAAAAAAGGCGGGAAAATTATTTTGTCAACATTTAAAATATTGTACAAACAAAAATTTAAATACATATGTACATATAAAATATTACAAATTACAAAACCTTTTCAAATATTATACAAACAAAAAATACAGATATTATACAAACAAAAAATACAGATGCATATTTTATATATTATGCATATTAATTATATTAAAACTAACTAACTAAAAAACTAACATAGTTCTAGACCTTATTAACTAATAGCCTATAATTCTGTGCAACATTAGCTGTATCAGTCTTATAATTAATTCTTTGTGTATACGGTACTTTCATAATTTGCAACATTTCCAATATATATCTACGTCTATAGTTATTCTCTGTATTTAAAACTGTTGTGTTTTCAAAATCAGGATAATGATTGGAATTAGTGCAGTGTAATGATAATGCAGTTTTTTGTGCAGTTGTTGTGTTCCTGTTTTTTTGGTCTGATTTATGTCCAGCTAACCTAGTTTTAAGTTTATTTTTCGTTGTACCTACATATACCTTATCACAATTCTCATTACTATTACCACTACATGGTATTTTATAAACTAAATTAGACCTATCGAATTTATCTATTCTATCTTTCGTTTTACTAAATAATCTACCTAATGTGTTATACATTTTATGGGCCATTGTATATTTCCTACTGTCATAAATCTGAGATTTCTCCAGTCTTTCAGATAAAAGAGGAACATAAGTTACTGATTTATGAATTTTAGGTTCAATAATAGTTCTTGCATCTAAATTGTCCTGTCTTTTAAATTGACTTATCAATCTACAAATCAACTGGGTCGGATAATTATTATCAATTAAAATATTCTTAATATTCTCTATATTCTTTCTATGAAATACCTTATCACTAATCTTCAAAATTCTCTCAATTAGATTTCTCGCTGTATTTACGATAATTCTCTTCGGGTGTTTTGAATAATAATTAATGATTCTTCCAGAAGACGTGGGCTTCTGGTACCAATCCATTAATAATTGTTCACCCTTTCTTATTACTAATGTATCTAAATAAGGAATTTTCGAGTTACATTCCTTTTCAATAGTAAATTTTATATTATCATGAAAAGAATTGAAAGTTGTTAATAAATCATCAACAATTTGATTAGGAACAATCAAAAATAAATCATCAACATATTTCGTAATTATTTTTGGTTCCATATCTAATTTTCCAATACAACAGTCTAATAATTTCTCCATAACAATATCTGCTATAATAGGAGAAGCTGGAGATCCCATAGGAAGCCCTTTCTGTTGTATATATATCCTATTATTATATCTGAAATATCTATTATCGATTATACAAAATTTCAGAATACGTAGAAAAAGATTCCTATCTATCATTGTATATTCCTCTATCAATTCCCATTTTTCGTTTATAATATCTAAAGCTACGTCTATTGGTATACTTGGAAATAAAGATACAACATCAAGTGAAATTAACTTTTCACTATCTTGTATCTTCAAGTTCCGTATTTTTTCTCTAAATTGTAAAGAATTCTTTACATTATATTTAGAGTTTTCAGTTAACTTCTTTAGAATATTTGTAATATATCTACAAAGTTCATAAGATGGTGAGTTAACAAAAGAACATATTGGTCTCAAAGGAAATTGTTCCTTATGAATTTTTGGTACACCATATAATCTAGGAGCTGTAGATACATTAGTTTTCAATTTGTTTTTCTCCGAAGATGTAATAATCTTCAATTTAAAAAGATCCTCAACTAAACTATTATTCATAGTTTGTAACTTTGTTGTTGGATCCTTATCTAATAATCGGTATGTGGTAATATCACCCACAATGTCATTCATCCTCAAATTATAATCACACCTATTCATTGCCACAGTAGTATTACCCTTGTCCGCATTCAAAATAAGTAGGTCCTTATTGCCCTTCAAAAATTTATCAGTCCTATTAACCTTATCTAATAAAAATTTGTCCCTATTTGTCAATCGTTCCCTATTCAAATGATTATCAATTATACCTGTAAATTTATTCCCCGCAATTCCCTGTTCCCCTTTCTCTGTCAGTGTCTGTATAAAATCCTCACCATCTGCAATAACATTCATAATTGGAAAATTATCCCTTTTAACTGGTAGTGCATGTTTCTTTCCTAAAGAAAGAACCCACTGTACATCAGTCGGGATATCAACGTCTGATTTGTTCACAAACCATTTCCTATTTTGTCTAATACCTAGGTCTTTTTTATGTAAATCAATTAAACAAACAAACTTTCTCTTATGTACCTCTTTTATCTGCATACTGAAAATCTTGGCTAACCTATCTTGGTGTACAATGAAATTGTTGAAAGCATCTCTTTCTAAAAAGCATCTTAAATTATTAGTAATTAATTCTAGTTCCTTGGAAACTTGCTTCAGTAATTCATGTTTTTGTCTTATTGCCAAATTGAGAATCTTGTTTTGTAAAAATTGTATCTGTTTTGAAACTGATCCTTGAATTTCCGGTATTGGATTTTCCTCAAATAGATTGAAAATATTCTTAGTGGAGTTCTTTATAAATTTCGGAATTATACCTGTGTTGCGGCAACGAATTAAAAAAGTTATAGCTGCCTTAATTTTAACTATTTTGTCCCTAATAGTTTTATACCTATTAACACTTCTTCTAAATTCCTGATTAGATTTAAAATTGTAGTAATGATTGCCGCAGTTCATTTTCGTCTTCTGGTTAATTGGATGTGCTCCCAGTTTTTCAAATATTATGTAAATTTCTTCGATCTTTTTATATTAATATATTGTTTTTATTTATTCGAGCTTAAGATCACTTTTTTTATAAAAATTATTTTTTTATTCCGATATTTCGCTACCACATTGGGTAGCTTCTTCAGGGAAAGTTTATACAATTTATAACAATTAACAATTAAAATATTAAAATTGTTCAAAAACAAATTTTTTTAAAAAAGGCGGGAAAATTTTTCTGTTTACATTTAAAATAACAAACGAAAATTCAAATACATACATATATATTTAAATGTTGACAAAATAATTTTCCCGCCTTTTTTAAAAAAATTGTAAAATTGTTGACAAAAATATTTTTTATGATATATGTATGTATGTATTTGAATTTTCGTTTGTTATTTTAAATGTAAACAGAAAAATTTTCCCGCCTTTTTTAAAAAAATTTGTTTTTGAACAATTTTAATATTTTAATTGTTAATTGTTATAAATTGTATAAACTTTCCCTGAAGAAGCTACCCAATGTGGTAGCGAAATATCGGAATAAAAAAATAATTTTTATAAAAAAAGTGATCTTAAGCTCGAATAAATAAAAACAATATATTAATATAAAAAGATCGAAGAAATTTACATAATATTTGAAAAACTGGGAGCACATCCAATTAACCAGAAGACGAAAATGAACTGCGGCAATCATTACTACAATTTTAAATCTAATCAGGAATTTAGAAGAAGTGTTAATAGGTATAAAACTATTAGGGACAAAATAGTTAAAATTAAGGCAGCTATAACTTTTTTAATTCGTTGCCGCAACACAGGTATAATTCCGAAATTTATAAAGAACTCCACTAAGAATATTTTCAATCTATTTGAGGAAAATCCAATACCGGAAATTCAAGGATCAGTTTCAAAACAGATACAATTTTTACAAAACAAGATTCTCAATTTGGCAATAAGACAAAAACATGAATTACTGAAGCAAGTTTCCAAGGAACTAGAATTAATTACTAATAATTTAAGATGCTTTTTAGAAAGAGATGCTTTCAACAATTTCATTGTACACCAAGATAGGTTAGCCAAGATTTTCAGTATGCAGATAAAAGAGGTACATAAGAGAAAGTTTGTTTGTTTAATTGATTTACATAAAAAAGACCTAGGTATTAGACAAAATAGGAAATGGTTTGTGAACAAATCAGACGTTGATATCCCGACTGATGTACAGTGGGTTCTTTCTTTAGGAAAGAAACATGCACTACCAGTTAAAAGGGATAATTTTCCAATTATGAATGTTATTGCAGATGGTGAGGATTTTATACAGACACTGACAGAGAAAGGGGAACAGGGAATTGCGGGGAATAAATTTACAGGTATAATTGATAATCATTTGAATAGGGAACGATTGACAAATAGGGACAAATTTTTATTAGATAAGGTTAATAGGACTGATAAATTTTTGAAGGGCAATAAGGACCTACTTATTTTGAATGCGGACAAGGGTAATACTACTGTGGCAATGAATAGGTGTGATTATAATTTGAGGATGAATGACATTGTGGGTGATATTACCACATACCGATTATTAGATAAGGATCCAACAACAAAGTTACAAACTATGAATAATAGTTTAGTTGAGGATCTTTTTAAATTGAAGATTATTACATCTTCGGAGAAAAACAAATTGAAAACTAATGTATCTACAGCTCCTAGATTATATGGTGTACCAAAAATTCATAAGGAACAATTTCCTTTGAGACCAATATGTTCTTTTGTTAACTCACCATCTTATGAACTTTGTAGATATATTACAAATATTCTAAAGAAGTTAACTGAAAACTCTAAATATAATGTAAAGAATTCTTTACAATTTAGAGAAAAAATACGGAACTTGAAGATACAAGATAGTGAAAAGTTAATTTCACTTGATGTTGTATCTTTATTTCCAAGTATACCAATAGACGTAGCTTTAGATATTATAAACGAAAAATGGGAATTGATAGAGGAATATACAATGATAGATAGGAATCTTTTTCTACGTATTCTGAAATTTTGTATAATCGATAATAGATATTTCAGATATAATAATAGGATATATATACAACAGAAAGGGCTTCCTATGGGATCTCCAGCTTCTCCTATTATAGCAGATATTGTTATGGAGAAATTATTAGACTGTTGTATTGGAAAATTAGATATGGAACCAAAAATAATTACGAAATATGTTGATGATTTATTTTTGATTGTTCCTAATCAAATTGTTGATGATTTATTAACAACTTTCAATTCTTTTCATGATAATATAAAATTTACTATTGAAAAAGAATGTAACTCGAAAATTCCTTATTTAGATACATTAGTAATAAGAAAGGGTGAACAATTATTAATGGATTGGTACCAGAAGCCCACGTCTTCTGGAAGAATCATTAATTATTATTCAAAACACCCGAAGAGAATTATCGTAAATACAGCGAGAAATCTAATTGAGAGAATTTTGAAGATTAGTGATAAGGTATTTCATAGAAAGAATATAGAGAATATTAAGAATATTTTAATTGATAATAATTATCCGACCCAGTTGATTTGTAGATTGATAAGTCAATTTAAAAGACAGGACAATTTAGATGCAAGAACTATTATTGAACCTAAAATTCATAAATCAGTAACTTATGTTCCTCTTTTATCTGAAAGACTGGAGAAATCTCAGATTTATGACAGTAGGAAATATACAATGGCCCATAAAATGTATAACACATTAGGTAGATTATTTAGTAAAACGAAAGATAGAATAGATAAATTCGATAGGTCTAATTTAGTTTATAAAATACCATGTAGTGGTAATAGTAATGAGAATTGTGATAAGGTATATGTAGGTACAACGAAAAATAAACTTAAAACTAGGTTAGCTGGACATAAATCAGACCAAAAAAACAGGAACACAACAACTGCACAAAAAACTGCATTATCATTACACTGCACTAATTCCAATCATTATCCTGATTTTGAAAACACAACAGTTTTAAATACAGAGAATAACTATAGACGTAGATATATATTGGAAATGTTGCAAATTATGAAAGTACCGTATACACAAAGAATTAATTATAAGACTGATACAGCTAATGTTGCACAGAATTATAGGCTATTAGTTAATAAGGTCTAGAACTATGTTAGTTTTTTAGTTAGTTAGTTTTAATATAATTAATATGCATAATATATAAAATATGCATCTGTATTTTTTGTTTGTATAATATCTGTATTTTTTGTTTGTATAATATTTGAAAAGGTTTTGTAATTTGTAATATTTTATATGTACATATGTATTTAAATTTTTGTTTGTACAATATTTTAAATGTTGACAAAATAATTTTCCCGCCTTTTTTAAAAAAATTGTAAAATTGTTGACAAAAATATTTTTTATGATATATGTATGTATGTATTTGAATTTTCGTTTGTTATTTTAAATGTAAACAGAAAAATTTTCCCGCCTTTTTTAAAAAAATTTGTTTTTGAACAATTTTAATATTTTAATTGTTAATTGTTATAAATTGTATAAACTTTCCCTGAAGAAGCTACCCAATGTGGTAGCGAAATATCGGAATAAAAAAATAATTTTTATAAAAAAAGTGATCTTAAGCTCGAATAAATAAAAACAATATGTTTTTAGAAAACGTACATTTTTTACTACTATTTAAAAAACATATACATCTACTACTTCTCTGATTTTTATATGTTGTGATTTAATAAAAATAAAAACTACCATAGTTCTTATGTAATATTTCTATAATTTTTTTAAATTTATACTACTTGTTGAAAAAGTAGTATTTCTAGTATTTTTTGAAAAAAGTAGTATTTCTACTACTTTTTGAAAAAAGTAGTATTTCTACTACTTTTAACTTTAAACTTCCTAAAAATTTATTACTCAAACATGTGTTTTTATAGCTTTTGATTATTTGTGAAAATTTTACTACTCTTTTAAAAAGTAGTATTTTTAAAACTTATTTTTACACTAAAAACCTAATTTTCTAAATTCTAAATTTTAATTGAATAACAAGTGCAAGAAGTTAAAAATAATAATTTTTTTTAATGCGCGTGGCGCTGCCCTCTTTTCTAATCACGAAACTGTATAGTCATGACTGCTCAGTATGTGTGCAAATTTTCAGAAAAATCGGTCAAGTGCAAGTACCTTAAAATTATATTTTTTTTATGGGCGTGGCTCTGCCCACTTTTGTAATCACGAAGTTATATAGTAATGACAGCTCAATGTGTGTGCAAAGTTTCAGAAAAGGCGATTATGGGCGTGGCCCCGCCCACTTTTTGAATTACAAAATTATATAGTCATGAGAGTTCAATATGTGTGCAAAGTTTCAGAAAAATCGGTAAAGTGCAAGAAGCTAAATATTATAACAAATTTTTTATGGGCGTGGCCCTGTCGACTTTTTACTACCCATAAACACTCCCTGGAATGTGTACAACAACTTTCCAATAACTTGCGGTTTGAGTCCGATCGATTTTACAGTTTCGGAGTCTATAGCTAACACATACACACACACACAGAGTTTCACTTTTATATATATATATGTAGATATACTACTATTGAAAAAAGTATTATTTTTGCTACTTTTATTAAAGTCTGTCTAAATTCTTAAAACTACATACAATTCTATATTTGAGCAGTTATTTTATAACTTTCATTTTTTTTTTTTAATTTGTACAACTTTTTTGGAAATTAGTATTTTAACATCTTTTTCAAAAACTACTTTTTCTACATTTTTTTATAAAAATTTTGACTTGATGAAAAAAAAAGTTTATTAAATATGTTATTTAACCAACTTTTTATATATAAACCGTTTTTCTACTACTTTTTTCCGAATTTAACTAATCGCCCAGTAAGTTATTTCATTGAACTAGTTTTATAATCCGACATTTTTTTTAAATTTATTTTCACTACATTTCTACTACTTTTTTGCCCAAAAAAAAAAACATCTGTCTGTATATAGAGTATAAAAATTGTTGTCACTTTTGTATATTAATTATTATTTTTATTAAATTAAATTGTATCATACATACATATATATTTCTTTAATGTTGTATAGTTATAAGTATGTGGTTAAATTTGTTAGTCGAATTTATTTATTTTTAGAAACTTTTTTTTGTTAAACTTTAGTCCAATATTTTATAGTTAATCTCAAATAATAAAAATTTGTCCATAAAATATATACAAAAATAATTCATAAATTTAAGTTAAATCAAAATTTTAGTAATAATTATTTATAGTTATGAGTAGTATTAAATATTTAAAAAATATTTTCTTCAAATTGTTTAAATTTTTTTTTAGAAAATATTTCAAATTAACACCATATCTTGCAGCAATTTTAAGCCCTAAACTGTTTAACATTTAACATTTTTACAGGAATTTGTTATAAAATTTGGTGCCATAAATTATCTTTTGCTACAAAAAAAAACAAAATAAAGAAACAGTGTTGGAAATTTAAAAAATAATTTTTGAAAAAATTTTGTAATACTTAAAAACGCACTTAGATACAGTTTTTAAAGTTCGTACTTTCTTTCAAAAGAAGTTTTACTAAATTAATAACAGACAATTCGCTGAACTTACCTAGCGTTTACACATGCCAGTAACAGTTTGAAAAACTCAATACACTTACATTCTTCGCAATGGCAGCTCCAGTGGCAGCTAAATTTGCATGCAAGTTGAAATTTGACAGTAGCATGCCACTAAATGTCAAAACGATAAACAATATTACCCTCTTGAAATTTAATGCAAATTGTAAACTTGTAATTAAAGTTTTAACTTGTTAAATGTATTATTTTGATATAATTTTTGAAATGCGCATTAAAAAAAACAAATTTTTTAATTATTGATCATTAATATTATTAAAATAATACTAATAATTAAAAATGTTAAACGCTTCCCCAAAAATTCGCCTGTATGATGAACTCGGTAACTCTATCTAAACAAAACAAACAAAAAGTAAATATGGAGGCAAAATTAAAAGAAGAAGAAAATGTTTTGAAGTTTACGCTTTGACGACATTTTGAAAATGAACTTGCACTCGCATGTGTAAACAGAAAAGCAAATGGCAAGAGCAAGGCGAATTTAATTATCAGGTGGTGGTGGTCATTCTACAACAAATACAAAATTAAAAAAACAACATGGTTTTTTATTGTTGCTTTCGTCTGCTGATGTGTCAAAAACTACATGGTTTTTGTTTGTGTTTTTTTGCGTGGGAAAAAGTATTCTTTGTAAAAATAAATAATGTTTGACAACTCAATCTTCCTTTATGCAAAAAAAAAAGGAGATCAGCTAAACTATCAACAACACCTGATAATGAATTCGCCTTGGGCAAGAGATTTGACTCTTTCGAATAATTTTTTATACAACAATTGCATGCCATTACTTGCATGTGTAAGTGCAAGGCTAGAACAAGCACATCACCAAACAATGCTGATCAAAAAATATACGTAATACAATACATAGAAACAAAACAAACTGAGAAGCTTTTTAAATTGGTACCTTTTTTAACTTCTTTCTGAAAATTTTACTTATTTTAAAAAAGTACTTTTTAAAGAAAGTACTTTTTTACTCTTAAATAACTTTTTTAAAAAAGGACTTTTTTACTTTGAACATATCAAAAGTACTTTTTTACAACTTTTTTAAAAAAGTACTTTTTTACTTTAAACATATAAAAAAAAGTACTTTTAACTTTTAAAGTACTTAAGCGACTTTTAAGGTACTTAAAAGTACTTTTTGAAAGAGGTACTCTTTTAAGTACTTATTTTTAAAAGTACTTTTTTAAATTGTAGTTGTTTTATTTACCTCCATAATTATGCTTTAAACGAATTTTGAATATGCAGTTTTGTTATTTATAATTACGATCCTTTGACAATTCCCAATGAATTGATTTTATTTGGAATACGGAGCAGGAAGATCAATTTCCGAATTAATTATTTTTTATACCCACCTAACCACAATGAGTGTAAGGGTATACATATGAAGGTTTGTCATTCCGTGTAAAATTACAATATTTATATCCGACGGCAAAAATTATATTTTTTTTAAAGCTTATAAATAGAGGAACCGCTTGTCTGTCTAACCGTCTGTCAGTGTGTATGTTGAAATCAACCTTTTGCAGCCCCCCGCCATTGTCAAAATCCGTGTAAGGTATCAAAATATCGAAAATATGTGGAAGCAGATCGGTATTGGAAACCAGCATAATCATCTAATAACTTTCTGAGATTTAAGCAAATAAACACGACTGCCTCTGTTTTTTCGCTTATTTGTACAACAAAAATAAAAATGTTCCAGCCCTAGGATAATTTATAGATACGTTTGTTACTATTTATAGATTTGGTATGACTCTGGAGAAATTCATGAAATTGTTTTGACAAAATTGTCACTAATTAGCAAAGCTATAAGAAAAATGATTCGATAAAATATATATTTTTTTATATATAAAATTTGTATTTAAATTTTGAAATAATTTTTGAACACGCTAAAATTATAAGCCGTAATCTCAAAATTTATTTCTAAGAAAAACTAACAAACCGGGTTGAAACCATATAAACACCAAAGTACAGCTGCTTCAGTGTTTTTTATAAAATTTACAAACGGAAATCGATATTTTTCAGTTTCTATTAAGCCAAGAGGGCCAATATGGGCATCAAATGAAAATATAGTTATGACGTACGTGACGGTAAATGGTATTATCAGATTAGGCACGTCCTAATATAGCATTCTTACTGGTTTTTAATTTTTGTATTTTAGAACTTTTCTAAAGAAATTTTTATTTTACGATTTTTAATGGTGACTTATTTATTTGTTGTGACACTAAGTGTTGTTTTCGTCGAATCGACAAAGTCAAGTCAATTTAAAGCCTTGTTAAGGCATACTTATTTTAAAATTTTGCTTCTAAAAATTGTTCAACTCTAGAAAGGTTTACAAAATTTTTAATATAATTTCTGCCGGAATTTTTCTAACATTTAAAATACCACTACATAAAAACTAGCACGTTTTGAGGTCGGCTCATTCAATTTGTAAACTAGTTGTAAATGTGACAATGCTCTCTTTGTTTTGCTTTTTATGTCAAACACAAAAAACACTCTTTGCAACAACAATTTGTATAAACAATGTTGACTCAACATGTTTTTATTTTTTGTGTTTTGCCACACACATATGTTTGGCGCATGCGTTTGTAGCAACTTTAAACGTTTAACCAATTTTAATAGTGTTAAGATTAGGCACATCTAAAGGAAAATTCCTTTAATTTATTAAAATCGGTTGTATAATATGGGGCTGTAAACTGTATAACATAAAATCGACTTGGAAATTGATATACAAGATTCCTTATTTTCAACTTAAAACTCTTAAAATTTTTTGTAATAAAAATACTTTTATTTAAATAACATTTAATCGATTGGTTTTTTGCAAGCACTTAATTATATTAACACTAGAATTTTATCTAAATTTCGCTCTAAACTCTTAACTGCTTTATCGGCGATCACACAGCCCGGCACTCCACTGGCACTCGGCATCATTTGCCGTGCGATTTTTTAAACCAAACACAAATCTTCGCTTATTGTCATAGAACGAAGTGGCGCACATGGTATACTGATTTTGATAGAATACCAATTGGTTATAGTCAACTAATTTGATCGACCACTTGTGATAATTTTGATACCAATTAAATTCGGAAATATCTGTAAAATTCCCACCAATCTTATGATCAAAGTCTGGCCAGCGACTGTATAAATTCCTAAAATGCCTACTGAACAAGGCAATGTTTAAAGTAGAGGGTATTGAGCCTAAATCGTTGTTAGAGGCATCCTCCCTTACTTCCGGCTGCTCTTCTTGGGACTCCTCTTCTATGTATGCTGTTAGATTAAAGTCGCCAAATATGGGTTTTATTTTGCCTTTGCCATTATTGTAGCGCTTTACAAAATGCCAGGTAAAACCGAAATGTACTTCCTGATTTGCGGTAAATTCTGAACTATTCGTTTGATACAACACTTCCTGATGCTGGCGATTCAAAAGGCAAAACTCTTGATGTCCAAATAAAAAATGCAGAGAAGAGGGCAAACTTTTAAGAGCCCTTTCGAAGAGAATCTGCGTTCTTCGCTTCAGGCTGGGATAGAGAACATAATTTTTAATCTTGTATAAACCATTAGCCACCATCAACAAATAGTCATAATCAGGATCTTCGTTCATATTGTGTAGCCAAAATAAGCTTAACTGCGATCGAACCATGGTTATAAAAGTGGAGGGATCGCACTTTTTGTAAATCTGCCAGAGTTGCTGAAACAAAACATGGGCAGGCAGTTTTTCGTAAAACTTTTGGACGATGCGATTGTGATAGACTTGTATGCGAGGATGATTTTGACTTTCCATTTCTTCGAATAAATGTTTGTAGACATTAAAAACCGAACACGAGTTGTTATTAGGAGTTGTAACGGATTCCAACATATTTTTAAGCTCAACACTTGAAGTAACAGCATCGCCACGCACATCTTCCCTGAAGGGAATTAGAACCACGAGAAAAAGCAAAATTTTCGATGTCATCTAGACAAATGTTTATTTACAACTGTGAACGTTCTTTGACTCGAAGACTAGTCAATGAATGATGAGCAGTAGTGGGCTAAAAAATAGCACAACGAAACACCATTACAAAATGTTAAAAAGGAAGTAATTTGGGAAAATTATACTATTGTCTACTATGGACTACGTACTTTTATCCTTTATAAAGGTCCATTATATGGTTAATAGTCTATACTATGAACCGTACAGTGGCGTAACCAGACCATTTGTGATTGCCCCCACACAAAAATTTTTAATGAAGAATATGAAGAAATTAACTATTTAAATCAATATTCTTAACATATAAACTCAGTTAAGTTTTTGCCAACCCCATACACAATTGTAGCTACGCCACTTACTATAGTCGTGTCTTATTTGTTCTAAAAATTTTCACAAACAAATCTTATACCATCTATATTTCTGCTCATGTCTTTTAGGGTTTCAAGGTCAAAATAATAATTATGAAACATTTTCAGCAAAATATTATTATATGCGCATAGTTGTTGCTATATTTCTTTTTTTTTTTTTTTTTCCTAAATTGATATGATTTTCTTGTACTATGCTGTCGTCGTTTTTTTTTTTTTCTTACAACTAAACTAATGACTTATATGTAAGCGAGACTTCAAAACAAACCAGATAATAATCAAACATAAACAAAAGCTTAACGGTAATAAGGCAAAAACGATTTTTTGAGAACCGTACTTGAACACTAAATCAAGGCGATTATTTCGGAAGCAACAACAAACGTGTTGTACGACCAAGTTATTGAACCAAGGTTCCACAATCAAAAACGAATCAGTCATTAAACTAAATTAATCTGTTGATTGTTTTTTTCCCCAAATCTGAAGGTGCCACCGTTAAGTAGGGTACTTTTTCAATTTCATATCAAAGTTGCTGTCAACGATTTTAGTGATGACATCTTCTTAGCATTTGTCTAGCTTATCACATATTTGTCGCGTTGTAATGATGTGATGTGCGATATTTTCTAAACTTGTTGATGTCGTTATCTTTAAACAATGATGTCATTTTCGTAAGCAGATTATTTGTGTAATGTGTGTTTGTTGTTTTTGTTTTTTTTTTACTACATTCATAAGCGATTAATTTGCATATAAACAAAAGCACAACAACAACACAATATTTCTTCAATTGCATTAAATTCAATTTACCTTTTTTATGATTTTATTTTCGTCTCAGTTGATGATAATGATGAATGATGACAAATTAAAGTGTGTCCAACAGAAAAATAAACGAAACGGAAATAATTACGCACAAGTACTTTTTGCAAGAAATTTAAAAAAAGTGCTTATTTTAAAAAAGTATGCATAGATAGTTTTTTTTTTTTTTGAAAAAAAAAATAATTTTTAATTATTTTTTATATCCACAAAAGTACTTCTTGCTTAACGTTAAAAAAAGTGTAGAAAAGTGTTTTCAAACACTTATACTTTTATCATAACATATAAAAAATCAACAAATAAAAAAATATATTTTTGAAAAGGTACTTTTTTGTAAAAATCTATAAAATGTACTATTTTAAAAAAGGTACATTTTTCATATACATACATTATAAGGAAAAATAATTAACTTTAAAACGAAAATTGTTTATATACTTAAAATAAGTACTTTTTGCTAAACGTAAAAAATTGTGTTTTTTCAAGAACTAATCACTTTATGAGAACATAAAAATTAAAAAAATAAAAATAAGTACCTATTCGAAAAAAGTACTTAGTCTAAACAAGTACTTATTCAAAAAACGTAATTTAAAAAATATACTTTTTAAAAAAAATACTTTTTCAAAAAAGTACTTTTTCAAAAAGTACATTTTCAAAAAAAGTACTTTTTCAAAAAAACTATATGAAAGTTTTTTGATTATGAAAATACACTTTTTATTATATAATTAAAATCATAAAAAAAAATAATTATTTTAAAAGCGACTTTTTTATATACTAAATAAAGTACTTTTTGCTAAACGTTAAAAATATTATAAAAAAAATTTTTTTGCAAATAATTCTTTTATGAGAATACGTAAAATTAAAAAAATATAAAAAGTACTTTTTTGGAAAATAGTACTTTTTGAAAAAAGTACTTTTTGACCGCTACGTGAGATAATTAAACGTTGGGCGGAATGTTGCTTGAATAAATCGCCCAATTTTAAAAATATTTACACTATACGCACGTGTTGTTTAACACAATATCCATTCCTGGTAATTTAAATAAATCGCAACTAAGTCGACAGATGTAACTTCAACAGAATAGTGGCTATTTACTGTCAAAAAAAGTTCGGAAGTCCCTTTAAAAAGAAAATCATTGTATGGTACAGTTTGTAGTCAGGTGGCATCATTAACCCGTTTTTTTCAACGCCGTAAACCATTATTACCGATTTGTCAAGACAAATGTTACGTACGTTCCACACCAGCCAACGATTAGTTCGAACAACGAACAATTTTTTGTGCGCACATGAATTTGCCTGGTGTGGACGGCTGTTATCGGTGTTTGTTCTTGTTCAAACAGCGTTGTCACAACATTTGTTTGAACAACGATGTCTGACATTAAAAGGCCTTTTGAATATGAAAGAAAGAGACGACAAAATACACAAAATAGCAACAAAATACACTTTGTACGTTCTCTCTATATCAAAGAACATGAGCAATTTTTTGACAGTTGCTCTGCCGATGTTTTGTTCTAGTCTGAACAAATCGATGGCACGTCTAGACATAAAGTTAACATCAGTGATTTTTGGTTTTATCAAGTTAGTGCCACAAGCTAAACAGTCGGCTAAACAATTCAGTAGCTTCAAATTTCCCCTTTTTTTTTAGTGGTTTGAAGCCTATGAATTATTGGTTCAACGATAAGCATTAATTGATTTTTTGAAGGTTAAAATTTGGTTTTGAATTGAGGACATAAGCAAAGCATTTCTCCTAAATAACGTTTAATAAATTGTGATGACCAGTTTTTAGAAATTCTTTAATATTTTTCAATGAAACGAATTTTTTTTTTTAAACAAAGTTTTACATAACCTCAAATTTGGCTACATTTTCATTTAAGAAAAAGCGCTTTATAAATTATTCATTTACCTTAATTGAATATTTTGTCAAATTTTCCAAGTTATAGAAAAAACAATAAGAATGTATAAGACCAGGATTTGTCTCAAGTATCAGTTTAACTAGGAAATATAAAATCCTCCTTCAGTTGTGTAGTATTGGGATGCAATGTTCGAAAAGTCAAATAAAGGATTTACATATTGCAAACAGTTTAAGCCTGAAAAAGTTTAGAAAACAATTCCTATACAGCTTTTAAAAGATAAGTACTCTTTAAAACAATAAAAGAATATCTAAGCATTTAAAGAAAACGCTAAAAGCAAAAAAACGCTAAAATAAAAAAAAAACGCATATTTTTAAAAATAAAAAAACACCAAAATTGTAATTGATTTTATACAAATTTCCAACACTGTTAACCACTTAAGCTCCACAAAAATCAGCTAAAAATTTTGTAACTTATTAAACATGTAAAAAAAAACGTTAAAAAACCATACAAATCACTAAAATCTTGTTTTGAAATTTTTTAAATATTTCCAATCAAATTCTAAAAAAAAACAAATGCAAAAAAATTTATTTAATAGTAAATCAATAAATAAATAAATAAAAAAGAAATTCTTTGACTAAAAACGCTTGTAAGTTTATTATTTCTCAAAAGAAATCACCCAAAAGAACGTAAGAAAAATTGAATTTTTTGAAAAATTAAAATTAAGTCACAAATCGTTTAAAAAAGCTTTTAAAAAAATAATTAATAGCATAAGTAGAAAATTAAGTGATGGCCTCAGTTTTTATTAATTAATTATAAAATGTGTTTTTCATATAAATATTAATAAATTTAGCAAAACCAAGACTAACACAAGCGTTTTTAAACAAAGAATTTTTTTAAGTTAAATTTGAATATGATCAAATATTTAGTTTTTATTTTCTATTTTTAATTTTAAATTTTTTTTAACCACAAATCTCTTCTAACTATATGAGCCCATCACAATTTTCTTCTAATTCCAAAATGCAAATTAGATTTTTCTTTATTAAAATCCCAAAATGTGACTTAATTTTTTCCCCTCACTCTCCTTAAATTGTTTAATGTTCTGTTATGCTCTGTTTTCCTCTTAGAATAATCGTTTATCCAGTCATGTGTCCGAGCAAATTGAAAAACTTATTGATGAGAAATGTCGCATTCTAAATAAGACTGGTACTCCCAAATCTAGTGCTTTGCACTTGGCCAACTGGATGAAGGGCCAACTGGATAAACAGCAGGAACAGGCTCGCTTGGCTGCAGCTCATTCTATAATCAATGAACCTTCTGCTACAGCGGGTCATGCAGATGCCGATGAGCCAGCAACGTATCAGGATAGTGATCATGATGAACGTATTACTTATTGGACGCGCCAGCAGCTGGAGAAGCGAACAAAGGAATTGAATTTGGCCAAAGAGAATGGCCACTTTTCGGTTAAGCCGAATTTCGGTGGTAAACGTTTAAGTGGTGTTGATGAAATGAGCATGAGTGATGTTATATCGTTTTCGGAGGGGGTTAGTCAGATCAGTCAGTCCCATAGCACCACATCGGATAGTCAGGTAAGAGTAAGAGATTGTCTTTGAAAGCTATAAAACAAAACAGCTCACGTAGTATTAGCTACAACTAGCCAGCACATTGTAAAAATTTATTTTTAATACTGGACTGCACTAATTTTAATATCCAGAAGGAAATCTAAAAACCCGTTAACAGAAATTATTAATAAAAAATGTTTATAAATTCTCTACTTGTAGATAGTTTTCTCTTTAACAAATTATGTAGTCTAGATAACCACATGTTCCTCCATCTCAAACTTTAAACCCATTTTCTTAAATCAACTTCATTTTTTTCTAAATTCCCTATCTATCTCTCTCATACCATTTGCTTTTGACAGATCACTGTACGTTCTAGTCCCAATGTATTAGATAAACTAGCCGTTTGTCGTCATTGTCATAAAAATTGCCAACAACAACAATCTACATCACCCCATCAAAATAAATCCCATCCAGTTAACGAAGAAGACAAATCAAAGTGTCCTCTCTCACCTTTATCACAAATTCAGCGCTCCAATTCAGCTCTCATTTGTCAGTCGCTAACGGTACAGCATAGTCAATCATCACCGCAGCGCTGCTGTAATCTAAATGGCGGCACTGGGGCCAGTAGTAATAGTCGAGCCAGTAGTGTAACTAGCATATCATCTGGTACGGTAACTGGCGAGAAACTCGGCGTTAAGCCGGGCGCTAGTAGTACCAAATGTGATGTAGGTGATACGGAGAGTGATGTAGCTCAACTAATTTCCGATGATATTTATCAATCAGAGGCCACGGATGATGGTAATACGGAGGCAAATACCAGCAGCGATATCAGTAGCAGCGGAATCGATGAAGCACGACGAAGAATCACCGACAACATCCATAAATTACGAATTTTAGACGAACACAATGAGGCGGCCATTTTAATGAATGGTCACTGTTCGAATGAGACAACAAGCAAAAGAACACCAAATACTACAGATACAGTCACCAATTCGGAAACAAAATGTGGGGAAAGAGACAAATTTAAACCTGAACCGCCGCCTAGAAAATTTACTGTCATACAACCACAA
Organism: Phyto melanocephala; assembly: GCA_941918925.1. Classification (NCBI taxonomy): domain Eukaryota; kingdom Metazoa; phylum Arthropoda; class Insecta; order Diptera; family Rhinophoridae; genus Phyto; species Phyto melanocephala. Next base: position 17,791,589 of record OW799234.1, on the reverse strand, counting down.
CAAGCCAAGGAGTTAGAGGAAGAAGATAAAGCCAATAAAACCGTTAAAATGTCTGTTACCATTACCGAAACAGCCAAGATTGTTATAGTGGAGGATGAAAAGGTGATTCCCTCCAAATCACCCCGATCGCCTAAGTCGCCGAAATCACCTAAAACGCCTCTAACACCCAAGTCTGGCCGCTCGGTTAGCAGTAGCACTAAATCCCAACAATTTATGCCCTGTACTTGTAAATGTTTACCCGAGGACTTTGCCAACACCACCCTCAGTCCGGAGGAGGTGGAACTAAAGACTTGCAAAATGTTAGAATCACCCAAACAATCACCCAAAATGCCAAGATCACAACAGCTACAGGAGGTGAATAATATGGCTTCCGAAGACCCGCACAAATATTGTAAATGTACTTGTGATAAAGCATTGCAGGAGAATTTGTATAGCAAGCAGGATAAAGAAGACGATGATCTCTCTCTTATGCTAATAGGCTTGGCCCAATTGACACCTGCAGCTAAACTATTTAATATGAAGACACCAACGGCTCCTATGCCCACACCCACCCAAAATGTTGGTATGTACAATGAAAATGGTTTTGTGCCTACCATAGCGATAGTGCCCGCCACACCAGACTCGGTGCTTACCAAAACCTCGACTAATGTGTGGGATAATACCTCCTCTCAAATAACCACCAGCACGTCTACAGCCAATTTAATTAGTCTGGGCCCCAGACAAGCGGTTGTAGAAAATATACCCGAAGACTCTTGTGATGAGTCGCCCATAGATGAGGAACCACCCTATAGGCCTATGTCTAGTACTCTAAGACGTTTTGGCACCATGTCTAGTCTGGAACGTTTACCCTCCGAAGATCGTCTTGAAGAATATGATGATGATGAGGACGAAGATGATGACGATGAGGATGTAGATGATGAGGATGAGGAACTAATGGATAAGGCTAGGGCGGATAATATAGAATTAGATAACGAAATAAGGGTGGTAACCAAGGCTATTTACGAAAACTCTGAACAAGCAGGTACTTCAAATAATCTGAATGGCGGCGCCTGGACAAGTCGTGCCTCCACATTTGTTTCGGGCAAAATGTCATTCTTTGAAGAGTCACGAGCTTTTATAGACAAATATTTGGGAAGATGGAATCAGGATCAAGGAAATGTGGTTGGTAGTAATGGCATCGCCTCCGATCCAGAAGAACAAATGGATGAATGCACTTCAGGAGCCACGTCGGGAGAGGAAGTCTGGGGTACTCCCACAAGTGGGGGAGATAATGATGATCTACATATGGCCAATTCGGAAAACACACACTCGGTAAGAATTTCTTATTTTATAGTAAAAATCCTTTACAGCAACTTCTTTTCCTCAGTCACCTACTAAGTCCAGCAACTCATTGAATGATGACGATGACACTGAGCTTATGATGGACGAACTTTTAATGGCGCCTCCCATGTCGGCGAGCACTATACGCGGTCTTCTACCACGGTAAGTTTGATTAAGCTAAAGCTTCTAATGATCCTCCTAAGTAGTAAAATATTAATTTCCCTTATTATATGTTACCAGATTTAAATCTTATATACTTTTTATAATAATAGTTAGTTAAACATATAACTTAAAATTTATTTAAATAAATATACTATAAATTGTAAAATTAAGTAAAAATTATTTATTTTTCTTTTTTCTCCATATTTATTTTTGTAGTTTTTACAGGTTAATATTATTCTTATACTTTCATGTTTTTAGTTTGAAATTTTTATCATATTTTCTGAAGAAATTATTTAGTTTATTCATTCCTTAGTTTCTCTTAGTTAAAATAACTTATTTATAAAGAAAACATATTAAAATAGTGTAGTAATATTTAGAGCTGAGCATTAGTATTATGAAAAAGTTAATATCAATATGGTGTATACTCCAACTATGAACACAAACTTTTTCCTAGAGGTGAACCTTAAATTAAGGAAAAATATCCTTGGGACTCTTCAGAGCATTAGGATAAGAAAACTTTCGGACATAGGAATTAAATAGAATTAAGACTCTAGTATATATGTATAAACTTGTAGAAAGGATATCGAAGCGAACCAGCTGGATCACATTTCGACACCCTTCGTTACGCTGATACCATAATCGTATTTTCTTAACATTTTCTTGTATTTCGTTGTCGGAAGCATTTGCTTGATACCTTACTGATTTTAATCTGTCGAAGTCATAGTTTTCTACAATCCTCAGCACAGAATCATAACTGTCAGTATTTTCCCTTGATGGATGTCCCACGTAACAGTAACAAAAAATGTTTGCCTGGCTCTAGTTTTGTGTATTGCCAGTCAATTCTGGACATTCACATAACATATTCACAAAATACCTAAATTATCAGTTAATTAAATGATATTTGCAGTTTTTTTGTTCTTTGACAAATGCACCTATCCAGCTCTGGATCCCCAAATTTTATCTGAATACCTTAACTTTACTATTGCTGAAATGTTCTTTGATTACATTTTAGTCTATTAGTCATTGTTGTCTACAATCCTCAACACGGAGTCACAATTTTCAGCATTTGCCCTAGATTGATGTCCCACATAAAAATCACAATAAGTGGTTGCCTGACTCTGGATTTGAGTGTAGTAACAGTCAATGCTGGACATTCGCAAAGCATATACACAGAATACCAAAATTTTTATTATATGAAATTATATTTGAAGTTTCCTTGTTCTTTGACGCTTGCAGTTATCCAGCTCAGGATCCTAGGTTTATAGAACTCATCGGCTAATCTTTTTCCCTCACCATTCCCTCCCCCAGACCATCTTTGGGTTTGCGGCACTGAAATCCCTTTTTATACCCTTCACACAGTGAAAAAGGGTATATATAGGTTTGTCATTCCGTGTGAAATTTCTACAATTTTCATTTCCGACCCCATAAAGTATATATTTTCTGAAAGCTTATGAATAGGGGAGTCGTTTAAGCTCTGTCAGTCTGTCCGTCTGTCCGTGTGTATGTTGAAATCAACTTTTTGAAGACCCCCAACATCGCTCGGACCCGGGTGAGGTATTAAAATATCAGAAATATTCGGGAGTAGAACGGTATTGAAAATCAGAAACATTGGTACATAAACAACTGAGATATGAGCAAAAACCCACGACCACCTCGATTTTTTTTCACAAAAACAACATTACAACAACAACATACATACACACAAACGTGTATACTGGTTAGAGAGAACGTGGCATCGAATCCCAGCTGAGCCAAAAAAAATTTTTTTTTCATTTTTTTTAAATTTTATTTTTTTATATTTTTTTATTTTTTATTTAATATATTAATTATATTTTTATTATTATTTTTTTTTAAATTTTTTTTTTTAATTTTTTTTTTATTTATTTTTTTTCTTTTATATATATTATATATATAATGTTTTTTTTTTTACATTTTTATTTAATTTTTTTTTTTAATTTTTTTTTAAATTTTTTTTTTTAAATTTTTTTTAAATTTTTTTTTTATTTTTTTTTTGTTTTTTTAACATTCATACGAGAATTTATAATTTTACAATGGGATGTTTTTATATATGTTTGTATGTATTTCATATGGGATGAATGGTGACACAAACTACTGTTATTGCATGACTACACGTTGTGAAGGGTACATAAGATTCGGCACGGCCCAATATAGCACTTTTACTTGTTTTATATGGAGTTTTACAAAAATTAAAATCAGCTGAGCTGGAACCGCTACCTGTAGAAGTGTACCCTGTCCTACTCTTTGACAACAAAGATAACAATGTAACTATCAAAATAGCCTTTAATAAGAGTATAATGATATAAAATTCTATTTCTACGGGATATGCGCAAATATGCAACAGTGTTTAAAGCCCCTTGAATTTTAGAGTATGATATCGAAGTATGACAACTGAACTGCTATCACTAAATATATTCGGATCGATATTTAGGTACTTAATTTTTCGACCCGACAGGAGGAGGAGATCCAATTTGTTATCAACACCTATTTAGGTTTTTTTTTGACACCCTGAATTTTATATTTAATTTCACACAGTGAAAAAGGGTATAGATAGGCTTGTCATTCCGTGTGAAATTTCTACAATTTTCATTTCAGACCCCATAAAGTATATATTTTCTGAAAGCTTATAGGAGAGTCAATTAAGCTCTATAAGTCTGTGTGTGTGTGTGTTGAAATCAACTTTTAGAAGCGCTCCGACATCCCCTGGACCCGAATAAGGTATTAAAATATCAAAAATATTCTGGAATAGATCAGTATTGAAAATCAGAACTATCGGTACATACAACAACTGAGATATGAGAAAAAAACCACGGCCACCTCGATTTTTTTTCACAAAAACAACATTACAACAACAACATACATTTACATACAAACGTGTATACTGGTTTTTTAAAATTAACATAAAAAATTTTACTAATTGTTTGGGATATTCTCCCAATAATTTTCAAAGTTTTAGTTAGTTTTATTGGTTGTTGGGTTTAAGCTGGCCTATATGCATTTCACTGGTGCTTATGCCAGATCATCAGTAGACCTTTAAACCATAAAATTTATTAAAAAGTTTAAAATTATTACAAGCTTTATTTAAAATTTTTCATAAACAATATGAGAATTTTAAATAAAGCAAGAAACAAAAATAAAAACTTCCTAATAAACCCAACCAACAATTTTATTCAATTTGCATTATTTTATTATTCTAATCCCTTATATATTTGGCTAACACATTGGTTAACACAAAATATAAATTAAGGGCAACCGAATAATAAAATTTCTTTTATTTACATAAAAAATTTTACTAATTGTTTGGGATATTCTCCCAATAATTTTCAAAGTTTTAGTTAGTTTTATTGGTTGTTGGGTTTAAGCTGGCCTATATGCATTTCACTGGTGCTTATGCCAGATCATCAGTAGACCTTTAAACCATAAAATTTATTAAAAAGTTTAAAATTATTACAAGCTTTATTTAAAATTTTTCATAAACAATATGAGAATTTTAAATAAAGCAAGAAACAAAAATAAAAACTTCCTAATAAACCCAACCAACAATTTTATTCAATTTGCATTATTTTATTATTCTAATCCCTTATATATTTGGCTAACACATTGGTTAACACAAAATATAAATTAAGGGCAACCGAATAATAAAATTTCTTTTATTTACATAAAAAATTTTACTAATTGTTTGGGATATTCTCCCAATAATTTTCAAAGTTTTAGTTAGTTTTATTGGTTGTTGGGTTTAAGCTGGCCTATATGCATTTCACTGGTGCTTATGCCAGATCATCAGTAGACCTTTAAACCATAAAATTTATTAAAAAGTTTAAAATTATTACAAGCTTTATTTAAAATTTTTCATAAACAATATGAGAATTTTAAATAAAGCAAGAAACAAAAATAAAAACTTCCTAATAAACCCAACCAACAATTTTATTCAATTTGCATTATTTTATTATTCTTAAACCCAACAACCAATAAAACTAACTAAAAGTTTTTTAAAATTTTTTTTTTAATATTTTTTTTATTTTATTTTTTTTTATTTAATATATTATTTATATTTTTATTTTTTTTCAAATTTTTTTATTATTTTTTTTTTGTTTTATATTTATTATTTATATTTTAATTATTTTTTTTTAAATTTTTTTTTAAATTTTTTTTTTTAATTTTTTTTTTATTTTTTTTTAATTTTTTTTTTAATTTTTTTTTTTTAATTTTTTTTTATTAATTTTTATTTTTTTTTAACATACATACGTTAATTTTTAATTTTACAATGGGATGTTTTTATATATGTATGTTTTGTATGTACGTATTTTATATGAGATGAATGGTGACACAAACAATTGTGATTGCATGACTACACGTTGTGAAGGGTATATAAGATTCGGCACGGCCGAATGTAGCACTCTTACTTGTTTTACCTAGATCTGGAATAATTACTCATATTAGTCGTCAAGAATCTCGAAAAAAATAAGCTTTTGATGCATTTGGAGTAATGTATGCAATACGATTGAACTGTTAGGTCTTATTGTATGAACTAAATAGCTCAAATTTGTAGGTCGTTTTCTTCGTGGCCGCCTGTTTGAAACTAGGGAACAATATATTCGGAGTATCAGACACACCTATTGATAGAAATAAAATATTATTAATGTAGGTGAATTTGTTTCTTATAAGTCATTTTAAATTATTAAATCATTTTGTTTTTTCATATAAATTGGGGGAAAAACATATAATAGTAGTTAGTTCTTTCTCAGTTAGACTTCTACATATTAAAATCTATTTAAAAAATCCTTAAAAATTACTTTAGTGTAGGTTTTTGCCATCACCCACCCACACATTAACGTTGTATTATAATAAAAACGAGCAAAGTAGTTTAAGTAAATTTTTAATCATCTTTTATGTAAATTTCATCAAAACAAAAACATCATAAACATCATTATCCATCAACTCAACTTTATATTGTACAAATTACAACAACAACAAAAACCAAATAAAACACACGCTTAAACCACATGTGAATCTGGATCATGAAAATGAAATTTGAAAACCTTACAAATTTGGAAAAAATTTTCTTCTAAACACTCAAAACATACACAAAATATACACTTGAAATCGAACAGACGGCGCTTGGAACCCCTATTCGAGGAGGAAACGGAAAGTGATGAGGAAAAGACACAACAGGAAAGTGAAGAATTAAAAAAGGTGGGTCATCTTTAAAGAAATTGCATGTTCAAAACATGGATCACATTTACGTATGCACTTATCATTTCGATTCATTGATTAATTTGTTTTTCTTCTTTTCATGCCACAATTTCCTTTTGTCTCATTTCTCATCTTGCTGTGCTCTTTCTTTTACTCATTAACTTACATTTTTGTTGCTTTAAATACCGTGTCATTTTGTTTTATGTGTGTATGTGTAAATATCATTTAACGTTTGACTTTAAAAACTTTAAATATCACTGTCATTTTGTCATCACTGTCATTAGAAAGTTGTAGTGAAATTAGTTAAACTCTAGCAAAACGTGCAATATTGCAAACTTATACAAATCAAAAGCAACTGATATTATTGCTGCTTTAAGTTTGCTTGGCTTTACAAATACTAACAAAACGAATGCCTTAAAGTAACTCAAAATCATACTAAATTTTTTTGCTTAAAAAATTAAAACTCACTATAACCTTAAAACGAATGAATCGTAATAAAATCAAATAAACAAAACAAAAACATGTGAAAACTTAAACGTACTCGTTCGTATAGTTTGCTATAAACCAGAATTGATTAGTTGAATTCTATTCCCAACAATTGGTAGGGGGAAACAACGACAAATGGCCACTATTTAGAGGATTCGGGAGCTGGAAGTTCCAGCGAGGAGGAGGTGGAGGAGGAGGAGGATCTGGTGAATACGGCGGACTACGACGAGGAGGACGAGGAATTGTCGTCAACGGAGGAGAGGATTCTGCCGAATTTACAAACAACCAGCTTAGGTCCACGGCCTCTAAGTCATCCCTTATTACCACCAGCCGTTCTGAAGGCCTCATTCTGCGAGTTCCTACTGGATCAGCCTGCTCTTCCTACAGCAGCGGTAGCAACCACCAGCTCTATGGCAACTACTATACTCGACACAACAGTGAATTCACACACCTCCTCCAGCAGCAAGACAATGGTAGTAATTACAGCCTCAACAACATTAATGATGAGCAAAACGGCGCCATTGGTGGCATACACAACAACAGCAGCAACGACGACGAAGACTATGAACCAACAGACGTGCTCATTGATGGACACAACAACAGTACCGACAACACCGAATCAGGATCCCTTGTTGGCATCTACAATAACCAACAAAGAGAGCGACACTATCAAGAGCGTCAAAAACGACAGCTACGGCAAGGACGAGAACAAGGAAGAGGAGGAGAAGAGGACAGGCAAAACCTTGCCACGACCAGCGAAATTTATACCACCTCCACCGCCGCCACGCCGTCTGTTGTTGACTCAAACAAATCTAAAGACCAGTGGTCCAACACCAAAATCCTTAAAGGTACTAAATTTAACAACAAATTTTTAAATAATAATTTATAAAGAAATTCTTTTTAATGTTTTAATTTGTTCTTTTAGGCCCCGCTTCAAACAAAATCTGGAGGTTTTGCTGACGATGGCTTTTCGGTGGGTGTCAAAGACATCAAAGACGTTTGCGACGCTCCCACGGTAAATACCAGCGTACTTCCCTCCACAGCAACGACGACGACGACGATGATGACGTCATTAAAAACAACGAAAATCCCCCAACCAATCGAGGATGTTTACAATATCAAAAGGTATACAGTAGTAAACGCTTGCAAGACCGAAACTGTATCACTCTTGACAAGAGTACGACCATCGTCAACAATAATCGAGACCTCGCTGCTGGGCTCGGGGGAAGCCAACAGCAACCAAAACCAGTTTTACAGCTCATCAACAATAGCTTCGACGACGAAGGAGAAGCTGTCAACAACGAACAAAGAACCACAGGAGAAGAAAATCAAGGAGAACAAGAAGAAGACGGAATACAGCAGCCAAACGAAAGGGGACGCTATAGACAAAGATTCAAAATCGGATTGTGCACAGCCCACCGTAGTTGGCTCGGGTTTAAGTCCTCGCCTGGAGATGCGTTTGGCACTCAACCACGATATACTGGGCGACGAAGACTTGATAAGTTACGATCCTGGACCCGATCTAACAACTATTCTGGGGTAAGCTAAAAATAGTATATTAAATCAATAGCTAAAGCAAGGAACTAGATTAATAAATATCTTTTCAAAGGCACGACCTCTCCACATTGCAACGACGGACGGGACGCGATTTATTGAATCGCTCAATCACGAATCGTGTGCAGCCAAAAGAGGCTGTCATATCGTTCTGTCAACAGCGAAACTCGAAGATGGATACACCCACAGTGAATCGACGGCCACGACCACAAATCAACAACAACAGCTGCAGCAACAGTCCGCCTTCGTCAATGCCTTTCGTTGGCTCGGCACGTGTAGGCGGCGTTCCACAACACCTGCAGCCAAATCGAAATACATGGAGCAGTTCTGTATATGTGGATCCCAACAGAGACGGGAGCGCCAGCGACGTAAGCAAAAGCAAAAATACCAACTACAACAGAGACGACAACAAATTGAGCGATCTAGAGATCTTAGCGAGACGAGAGAAGATATATTGCATGTCTCAATTGAGGAGTGGCTCACAAGTCAAGATGGGGACGAAGAGAACGACGACGAAGAGCAGCAATTTTTACCACAACAACAATCCTCTGACGAGGACGACGAGTACTACTTCGATGGGAGATGCGACTGAAAATCTAGCACTAACGGTAACGCCGAGAATGCAACAAAGACAGCGTAAAATAGGGCGCGATGAAACCGCCTTAATGGAAATGGGAAAAGCTAACAAATTGTAAGTATTTAAAAGTAACTAAAAAGGATAACGTAAAACATCATGATATGATTTCAGAATAAATTTTATTAAACGTCGCAACTCAGAAAATCCCCCAACCACCAATAACTCACAAATCTCGCTTAATGATTCCAATGCCAGTAGCACACCGCAGCACAGCACAAAAATACCAATCTCACCACGTAAAGATAATGTAAGTTCTCTTCGACACACATAACACTTGCTACAGATGTTATTTTGTGGTTTTTATTTGCAGGACAAACCTTCTTTAAATCGCCGTTTGTGGAAACAAATAACCAAACGACGTCGCTCCAATTCCGTCTCAGAACTTGTGACTTCTTAAGGTGTCCAATGAATGACATTGACCACCATAATTGACCACCATAATTTTTGTTCATGATTTCTTCGTATGTGTTCTACATTATAATCTCTATACGCTTCTTATTTAATTTAAAAATTTAGTTTTAAAATTTGAAGTACACAGCAAAGAATAGTTTATGGAAATGTTTTGTCCTCCCTTTACCAACGAATTTTGCAAAATGTAGGGAAATAAATCTTTTTGCCAAATTGAACTGATTTTTGTCGTAGATTTTAAGCCGTAATTGTTTTTTTTTAATTAGGACTTTATACTTAAAAAAACGAATCAAAAATACTCTGAAACGTCCCTTAAAGCTTTAAATTTAAACACGTATAAGTAAAATTAGTTTTCAATGTACTAAAGATATTAAACTAAGGTGGAAAGACTGAGCCATTTAACTGAGCATTTTAACAGACAGAATTATGAAAGAAGAGTTTATGTCACATTTAATGCAATACAGAGTTAAAGGAAAAAATATAAACATCGTTTTAAATCCCTACTAGCATTTAAGGCCATCCCATAATATCAAAACAAATGTTATAATTTTAGGTCTTAAACTCTTTAAATAAATTTAAGGATTTGACATTCTGCCAAAGTTGAACGAATGAACTGGGGGGTTCCAATACTCCACACATTTAGCTGGACTGACGACGTTTAGTTTGAGACTTAAACTCCTAAATGGATTAGTGAGATCAACGAAATTAACAACAAGATTTTAAAACACCAGAACAAAATGCATTACATACTTTCCGAAGGAGTAGAAACACAAAATACCTAAAATTGTCAAACATAAGAAATAATTTCAATTGCTGAATTTGCAAAAAAGTCAAATTTTAATCATTTTACTTTCAAAATTAGCCTCAAATTAAATTAATAATAAGGCTGTATAAATTTTATTAAAAGTACATATTATTAGTTTTGAAACTAAAAGTGGCCACATATAATTCAGTTCGCCTAATTTGTTATGATTTGCCAGAATCAAGCACTTAACTTTTTTAATAAAATATTAAAAATTAGCCTAATTCAGCTGGCTAAATTTATTAATTTAATATTGTTTTTTTAGTTTTAAAGCAACATTTATAATTAAGCTAATAAAAGCTTAATTCAGCTGGCTGAATAGCTTAGATCTTTAATATTAGAGAAAATAATTTTTGGTATTTTTTTTTTTTGATAACAAAAATCCAGCTCTTTTTTTTAAGTTTTAGACACGTATCTCCTTTCTAGCTACAAAAGTAATTTAGGTAGCCAATTTTCTAATTCAGCTAACTGAATTTGTAGAAAACATAATTTTTTCTTAGGTTTAAAACTGAATTGACAAGGAAATACATTTCTAAATAAGTTTTTTGACAATAAAACTTTTACTAAGCTAGCTACATTTATATTTTTTTTTTACTTTTAGCCATTACAATACTTTTAGATAGATGATTCAGCTGGAAAATAACCTAATTCAGCTAACATAATCATAATTATATTAGTTTTTTTGGCCAATAAAAAATTGCATTTAAGTAAATAATCTAAGAATATAAATCTTCAAATGAACTTTATTGATAACGAACAACTTCATTAAGCTAGCTGAATTTGTCAAATTAAAGGTATTTCTTCAGCTTCAAGCATTTAAATTCTTTTAGACTAATAAAAAAGTGATTCAGCTAGAAAATAATGCAATTCAGCTAGCAAAATTTTAAATTGAAAAAGAATTTCCTCGTATATACATACATAATTTATTCAACCAAATTAACTGAAAGCAATGTTTTTTAAATAAAGCTTACAAGTGAACATTTTCGTTAACAAATTTCTTTATTAAAGATTCTGGTTTCTAATTTTAATAATTAAAATTTTTTTTTTTTTTTTTTAATTTAAGTGATTTAATATTTTCTATTAAATAAAAATTGTATGTTTAAGTTTTATAATCTTATCCAATTCAGCTTTATATTATATTATTTTAATATAATTTAAGAACACGAAGCAATTATTTTCCAACTCTGCAAACATTTTCGCCCTCTCTCTAACTATATATAAATATGACTATAACTACGCATACCAGCGAACATTTTTAGTTATAATAAAAACAATAATTTTTTATTAACAACGGCTACTAAAAAATATTACTAAGAATAAAATTTACTTAACTTTAATAATAAATTTTAGTTATTAAGTTTAATTAGGAAAGGATTTCATTTTAAAAATAAAAGGTTCTATTAGTAACCCTTAGTAAAGAAAATAAATAAAATTTATTTCCTTTTATATTATTGTAAGTTATTACGATTAGCAAGAGGTTTTTTTATATAAACGATTACTTAAGGAAATTTTTAAATAATATTTTTCAAATTTAGTTAAAATTTATTTTAAACAATAATTTTTTTAATAAAATGTAGAAAAGACAAATCTTGCAAAATATGTTTCTATTTTGAAATTAACAACGAAAATGTAATTAAATAGAATTTTAAATTTTGCATACACACGTCTAAGTATTTAAATTTAATTTTTAATAGAGTTGACAAGATTATACATTTGTAATCAAATTAGACATTAAAACATATTTAGTAAATTTTAGCAGAACGGAACTTTTTCCCATCAGATTTGTATAACAGTTTGTTCTATAGAGAAATTAGTTCAGAAAAATATTTAAAATTTTTGAAAGATTAAGAAAATTTATTTAAATATATTAAAAAAATGTGTCTAAGTATTTAAATTAAATTTTTAATAGAGTTGGCAAGATTATACATTTGTAATCAAATTAGACATTAAAACATATTTAGTATTTTATTATTTTATTTTTCCCATCAGATTTGTATAACAGTTTGTTTGTAGTTCAGAAAAATATTATAAATTTTTGAAAGATTAGGAAAATCTATTTAAATATTTTTAAAAAAATGTGTCTAAGTATTTAAATTAAATTTTTTTTATTAAAATTAGAAAAAATCGAGCTCTTTTTCAATTTTATTATTTGCAACCTTGCTTTTGGTAGAGGGCCAATGTTTGTGGATAAAGCGGACGGTATTAAGCTGTCTGAACCGGCGAATGGCCAGAAGTTGTTTCCAGACGTATTTTTTTTATGAATATTAGTTTAATTTCAAAAATATTTAGGGCCAGTAAACGTGGCATGCGTAACACTTTTCTTAAAACAACTCAGTCGTTGTATTTCAAACATTGGTCAATCACTGAAATTATCTGAAAAAAGTGATTATTAAACTAAATGAAATATACTAAAAATTACAAAATCAAAATCTACAGAAATTAATTTCTGATTTTTTAATTCAATTTAGATATTTGCTTATATTAACAAGTTTTATATCTAAATAAATTAAATAAAATTGAAAAATAAATTAAATTTAGCAAATAAATAGTCATTAAATTTCCAATTAAATTGTTTAAAAAACTTTAATATTTCATAATTTTCTAAATTTAAAAATTTTAAATTAAAATTAAATTTTTAAAACAAAATAAATCCATTAAAAAGCTTCGTATAACTATTTTTATAATTAAAATTGTCTTATATTCATAACATTGATTGCTAGGGATTAATTGTTTACTTAAAGTTTAAAAGTACTTTAGTACATACTTTAATTACACATATAATAGACTTGAATACATAAAAACTTCTCCTGCCATGCACATTATTTCCGTTGTAAATCATGCCAGCCTAAATTTTTTTATTAAAAAAATGAAAAATTAAGATAAATTTTCAATTTAGAGGAAAACATAAAATAAGTTTAGCAAACAAAAACTATTAAATTAAAAATGCCTTAGAAGAAAATTAAAATTAACACAAAACTTGTCCAAAAACATCAATTAATTGCAGAAAAAAATTAGCACTTTTTTAAAATTTAATTAAAAAAAAATCAATAATTTACTTTACAAGTCTTAAATTAATGTGGCAAAAATACTGTAAAAAACAAAATATTTTGAAAAAATTATAAGTAATAAAGTATATAAATACTTAACATGTAACATTAATAAATATGTAATTTTTTTAATAAATTCACAAAAAAAAACTAAAAAAAAAGAATAATAATAGTAAAATGCAACACCTTTAAAATTGTAATTAGTTGTAATTTTATTCCAAAATAGTTTTTTAAATATATTAATAAACAATTCAACAAAAACGAAAATATCTAATAAACAAAAAGAAAATGATTTGTCATTCAACAATTTGTTAAAAAAAAATTTAACAGAAATAATATTTTTAACTGAAAATCTTAAAAAAAAAATTATTTTTCATCTTTAAGCTTGAAGAGTATTATAAAAAAAAAAGAAAAAAAACTATTTGCAATTATCTCTATGAGAAACTTTTAGTAATGAAAATAATAAAATAACAATTATTATAAAACAATAATATATTTAACTAGTTAAGTTGAATTAAAAGACAAAAGTAAAGTAACAGCAAAATCTTTAAACATTTTATTAATAAATAATAGAAAATAAAAATAATTCAATTAACATATGAAGCAAAACATTTGAATTGAGTTTTAAATTGTTTGGTGGGTTATACGAAAAAAATATGGAGAGCTTTAAGAAATTATATACAAATATTTAAGAAGAGCCTTAAGTTATACTATAAAATTTACAAAAAAAAAAATTGTATTAGGTTTTGTAAATTTTATATAACAGGGATGGTTATCGCAAACTGTTAATAACAATAAAAGGTTTACAAAGCTTATATTAAACCAAAATTCGATTTAAGAACGCTTCATAAACTTATGACATTTTCAGTATATACATTAAAAAGTAACGTAAAAAATACATTAAAAATATGGGCAAATGATATTAACACAGTTGGTTACCCTTAGAAGAAAATATTACTTTGACTTCCAAAGGTAAAAATGGTAAACTTATATATTGTTGGTCACTAGTAGAAACGCCTTATCTTAAATAATTGTAATTTTACAGGAGAAGGTAAAAACGTATCAGAAACTGTTTTAACATCATGTAATTTCTTTGGTAAAATTGTTTGTAAAACTGTTATTTTTGGTACTATTGCGTTAAATTTTTATGTCGAGGTGTATTTGTGTGAAATGTGTTGAAATCAGTAAAAACTCAATTTAGTAAAAAGTACGATTTAGAGCCTTTCTACTTGTGACTTAGTTATACTATACTAATAAATATGCATAATAAAGTCTTTTAGTGAGCCATTATTTAAAAAATAAATTGCTAATTACTGAGGTATTATTGGCGAATCGTTGGCAAACTGTTTGTTTTAAATATATTACCTTTAAACCAATTGCTGTTGTTCCTGGTGTCCCAGTCTACTGACCCTTATAAAAAAACATATTTAGGATCCAACTTATAATGTTTAAGACAATAGCATTGAAGCTCTGCTAAAACAGTACCCCCACGTAAGATTAAGTATTCTTTTCTTGTTATGCTTTCTTGTTTGTCTTGAAATTTTGCGATTCTATTTTTTAAAACATTGACAACATTGCCTAAACACCAAAACATGTAAGGAATCAGCAAACAAATTAGAAATAATGTCGTGTTTGTTGCATAACACAATTTACCATTTACAATGCTTGACCACCTCAACAACATTATCAACAAGTAACAGTGCTATATTCGGCCGTGCCGAATCTTATTTACCCTTCACAACGTGTAGTCATGCAATAACAATTGTTTGTATCACCATTCATCCCATATAAAATACGTGCATACGTACACGTCAGAATAAATGTGGCATCGAATCCCAGCATTTTATTTATATTTTATTATTTTTTTTTTATATTTTTTTTAAATTTTTTTAAGAAATTTTTTTAGAAAAATTTTTAAAAAATTTTTTTAAATTTTTTTTTAATTTTTTTTTTTTAGTTTTTTTTATTATTTGTTTCTTATTTTTAATATTTTTTTTTTTTTGTAATTTTTTTTGTTTGGTATGTTTTTCACATGTATGTATGTATGTTGTTGTTGTTGTAATTGTGGAAAAAACGAGGTGGTCGTGGTTTTTTGCTCATATCTCAGAAAGTTATGGGGCGATTGTGCTGAATTTCAATAGCGATTCATTCCTGGATATTTCCAAGAGATTGATGCCATATACAAATCTGAGGAACATATAGTTGCTTCTAAAAGTTGATTTCAACCAACACACGGACAGACGGGCAGACGGACAGACGGTCAGGGCTTAATCGACTCCTCTATTCATAAGCGTTCAGAAAATATATACTTTATGGGGTCGGAAATGGAAATTGTAGAAATTACAAACGGAATGACAAAGCTATATATACCCTTGTGCACCATAGGTGAAGGGTATAAAAATGGAATTTCTGATTCGCAAGCAGTGTTGCCACGACCAAAAAAAAATTACAACCAAAATTACTTCAAAAAGTAACCAAATACAAAAAAAAGTAACCAAAATTAAAATATTTGATTTATTTTAAATTTGTTTTACATTTTAATATAAAAATATTTGTACTTTACGAATGAATTATGAACTAAAAATAAACCAAAAATTCAAGTCTTACGTATCAAGTAACATAAAAATACTTAATACTTAAATACTTAAAGGTAACAAATAACGATAAATAAATAAAAAGCTTTAATATAAAATAAAATTTTTATTTATTTTAAATTTTTATACAATATAAAAATATTTGTACTTGTGCTTGTTTTTTAAAACAGTCATGTATTTTTTCGTACTCCAGAGATGATTACTTGCTAAAAGAAATAGGGTTTCAAGTGCTAACAATGTTGTCTAAACATTGTCACTTAAATGAGAACATTGCAATGTTAAACGTACATATAACAACATGATTTATAAATAAAACATATTAAATACTACTGAATTTTTGGCTTTAAAAAAGTAACCAAAAAGAAAAAAAAATACACATCTACACATTGGCAAAAAAAATAACCAATTTTGGTTATAAATTACCAAAAACGGCAACGCTGTTCGCAAGTAACTAAACAATTTGTAATTAACCGGCATAGGGCTAAAATATTATAACAACTGTAATCGCACCAGAAAATACAAAAATTATCAAAAACTTTTGTAGTGATAATTATTTTTCAATTATTATTCATAAAAGTAATGAGTGTAAGGTCTCAAAGAATTAATCAGAAGTTGTGACAAATTTTGTCGGAAAATGTAGAGATCGGCTCGTGTCATTAGAACCTTTTTACAAAAGGAATTACAGACAAAATTGTATAAGTTTGAAGAAAAACAATATTCCTCTGGAAAAAATTATTGGGTTTACGTCAGATAATTACAATGTACTGACGGGGCAATTTAGTGGTGTTCACTAAATTGGTGTTACCAAATTTTTTCGTAAATGGCTGTTTATGTCATAATTTAAACTTAGCTTCGTCTGCAGCTTATTTTTATCTACCTTAAGAAATTGATAAATTTATTAAGAAAATAAGTTATAAGGCTCGAGCCGAAATGAGAACTATTTTGGTACATGTATGTATGTATTTCTGTTAATACACTTCACCTGTGGTGCACAAGGGAATACATATATAGCTTTGTCATTCCGTTTGTAATTTCTACAATTTTCATTTCCGATCCCATAAAGTATATATTTTCTGAAAGCTTATGAATAGAGGAGTCGATTAAGGTCTGAACGTCTGTCCGTGTGTTGGTTGAAATCAACTTTTAGAAGCAACTATATGTTGCTCAGATCTGTGTATGATATCAATCTCTTGGAAATATCCGAGAATGAATCGCTATTGAAATTCAGCACAATCGCCCTATAACTTTCTGAGATATGAGCAAAAAACCACGACCACCACGTTTTTTTTTAAATTACAACAACAACATACATATATACTGGTTAGAGTAAACGCGGCATCGAGTCCTTACTGAGCCAAAAAATTTTTTTTTTTTATTTTCTATATTATATATATTTTAATATATTTTTTTTAATTTTTTTTTTTTAAAAATTTGCGTAAACTCAATTTATAATTTTACAATTGTATATTTTTTATATGTATGTTTTTTACATGTATGTACGTATTTTATATGAGAAGAATGGTGATACAAACAATTGTTATTGCATGACTATACGTTGTGAAAGGTATATAAGATTCGGCACGGCCGAATATAGCACCGTTACTTGTTTTTCACTGAAAAATATGTTTGGAAAAAGTACTAAAATGTTGAAAAATGTATTCTTTTGCTTGGTGGTCAGTACCATTTCAAGTTTTCAATTTTCCTCAAATTACTTGAAAACCGGTTTTTCTTATGTGACGAATATTTGTAAATTCTAAACATACTGATTTATAACCTACATATAAAAAGTTTTCCTATCTTTACCCATGAACTAAATACGTTGCTTAATGTTTCAAAATATCTGTTTAAAATTATAAGCTCATAAATAATGTCTAAATTTTTTGATAATTTACAATATTGTTTTAAAGTTTTGATCGTAAAATAATTAATTTGACCATTTAATAATTTTAACGAAACAATATTTATTTACGAAACAAAATTTGTCAAACGAAAATGTTTCACTGAAGGAATTTTGAAGGAATTTTTTACATGTTAATATATAAAAAAAAAATTGTTATAAATTTGTATAGTAGCTTATTTTCCATCCCTGTTATTTACTAGTTGCTTTCAGCTTATGCTCTCACTGCATTGGCTCATTTAATGTTACGTTTGTAACAGAAACTTTCTTAGTGGTGGTTTGTTTACATTTTTCATCTTTAACAGCCGTTTTGTACAATGTTATTTGTTGTTGACCGCTGTTAATTTACTTTATTATTGTAGTTAACTCAAGTTATTTGCTTTTAGCTGATATATTTTGCTGTTATTTACAGTTCAAGCTTTGAAGTTTCTAAAAACGGCTGTTAGTAACTACAACAAGGGTTACCACAATTTATTTCGTGTTGTTTGCCCTATATTGAACATTTTCAGCTATGAAGTGTTTCAAAAACTATTTATAATAGACCAAAAAATTCACATTAAAAAATTCGTTTGAGATTTTCTTGCAATTATATAAGTTAAATAAATTAACGTTTGTTTTTCGAGTACTTGACTACGACTGAATAGTGTAGTCCATAAACTTTATTTTATAATTAAAAACGGTAAACAATGTAGACGTATCGTCAGCAAAAAAATTACAATAATGATTGGGGCACAATGTGTTGGGAAAGACTTAAAATTAGTTGGAATTTATTAAATGAGAATAAAAAATAAAATACTGTAAAATTAGTTGGAATTTATTAAATGAGAATAAAAAATAAAATATTGTAAAATTAGTTGGAATTTATTAAATGAAAAATAAGAAATAGAATATTGTTGTGAAATACGTTGACAGCATGTGCAGACTGATTTCCTGAGTTCTGGGAAATTAGTCTGGCAAAAGGTGCAATGAAAGATTATGCCTTTTAAATTGGGGCAGTGTGGGAAATCTTTTATTTTAGAAATTAATGACTTTGTATTTTACGATTCCACGAATTGAGTGGTAGAACATTAGGGGTATTAACTCCTCCCCCCTTAAATTCCAACGTCCGCGTTGGACGGGTCATGGTTTTGATGGTCAGCCGAATGAACGTGGACCGTTTCTATTTTCAGGGTTTCTCTTTTAAGAAGCGTTTTCTTTATTAAAAGGCAAATCATACCGATAGCGATAATAAGGGGGCAGGTCAGGCTCGTGAAGAGTGCGGTCCTGCTTTTGAGAGTCAGATCACGGATCTCCTCTAAGTTATTGAAATGTAGGGTTTCTAGCATTCTTAGTGATAATACTTCTTCGTAGGAAGATGCTTTGTTGGAAGTTTGGACTATCGCTGGCAGTGGCCGAGCCATTGTTACTTCTTTACTAAAGTAAGTTTTGTCCCCGATCGTTATGGAGGTGTTATGGAATTTTACCAGGAATGTCCCGTTAAGGGTAATTTCTTCCTTATCTATTGCGATTACGCCGTTATATCCGTTTAGCAGTACTAGCCCGGGCATAACTTCTTCTATTATTGGCAAATGATGATGATTTGTTGTCGGACAAACGGACGGTATTCCGGTTAGGAGATTAGGTAGGCATTTAGTGTCAGTGATGTTGTCAACGTTTTCCCTTTTACATAAGGATATTTCATTAAAAGTTTTACATTTACTTTTTATTGTTAATATAGAGTTTTGACATAAAATTACGTTTTCAAATTGCAAATTGATTGTGAGGTTCCCTTTTCTTACAGGTCGTAGGAATAAATTTTTGCAAATAGTATTTTCTGTTTTAGGCAAGTTAATGATAAAGATTAATGTGTTTTTACTTGAGCCTATTTTGACCTCTCCAAATTCGAGAGCTTCAATTAGGTTATTATAGGGCAAACTCTGATTGGTAAAAAGGTCCTTTACTATCGTCAGTTCAGAATTGGAAAATATGAAAGAGTTCACAACGCCGGTCTTGGCCCATTGGATACCATAGTTAATGTTCACGAGTTCTTCGTTCATAATCTTCAGTTTTCGTTCGACGTCCTTGACCATTAGTGTCCTTAGTGTGTCCGAGGTTGTAACGGTATTAAGTAGTGAATTCGTCATGTTCGTCATTATCTGTAGTCGTTCCTCAATAGCCTTATTGATAACTATTTGCTTCTGATTATTTCGTAACAAGTTCCTGGTTTGGTCCGAGATAATTTGGAAATCTTCGTGGTCCGGTGTTCCAGCGATCCATTTCCAAACAGTCCCCAAAGCGTCTATAGATCTAGCTGAACGTCTGGGTCTTAGTTCATTAAGGATCTTCCTCGCCGAGCTTACTTCGTGTATGAGAAAGGAATAGCTGGAGTCTTTTCTGGTAATGTCCCTCTTAATTGTCTCCTCAATATTGGTCAATGTACGGTTATATTGTTCTAGATCGATAACGTGTAGTATCCTGAAGGTTCCGATGGCTAATTTTGACTGTCCTGTCTCTGTAGCTATAACTTGCGAGTTCGAGTAGTCTAAGATCTGGGTCTCTGGTCTGGTCAAAGCGATTGTTGCCCTGTAACAAAATAGCATGGGTTAACTCCTTATTAAATTCTTATGAATTATTCTTCCTGATTCGGTTAGGACAGTTCCCCCCTTGTCTTCTTTGACTATTTCCTGTTTGTATCTTGGAGTTAGTTTATTGCCTATTCTTTTATTGCCCTTTACAAAAATAGCTTCGCCTAGCCTATAAGTCCTTATTTCCGTTCTGTTTTTATTGTGAGTCTTAAGGTCCTTTTCCTGTTTTCCTAATATCCTTCTTGTGATTAAGAGTCTGTCCTTTTCCCGTTGAGAAGGGTCAGTACAAGCTCTTCCGAAAAATGCGTCTATAGGTCTTCTGTTTATAGTTGAGTGTATGGAATGATTATATTTATTAAGGGAATTGTGTAAAAGGTCTTCAAAAGAATTGTAAATTTTTTCGGCATTAAGGCATCTCATTATTTCCGTCAATGTGGAATGAAAGCGCTCTACCTGTCCATTTACTGTGCTAGTATATGGAGGAGTGCGGTAAATTTTTATTCCCAACTGATCTTCCAGCATAAAGGTAATGACAGAGGAATTTAAAGATTTCTCATTATCTATCACTATATTTTCGGGTGTTCCGAAAGAAATTAGTAATTCCTGCAGTGGTCCCTTGATGTCCTCGGTTGCCCTTGATTTAATAATTTTAGCCTGTGCGTACTTTGAGAATTTATCTATTGAGGTCAGAATGATTCTATTATTCGTATGGTATAGGTCGAGATGAATAAATTGTCCTGGGTACTCTGGTAATGGGGTATGTTTCAGGACTGCCTTGCTTGGATGTCTTTCGTATTTGTTCTCCTGACAAATTTTGCACTGTTTAACTATTCTGGATATTTTGGCTTGCATTTGTGGGAAATAGAATTTCTGTAAGAGTTGAGTTTTGTTCTCTTTCGCGTGTCGGTGTGCTCTTCTATGTTCGTTTAATATCTCTGTCTGCTGTTCTGTGTCAGATATCAGGTCCTTTACCATTATTCTGGTATACCTGATTTTATATTGTCCGAAATGTTTGGCGTAGATATCCTGAATTTTCCCTAAAATATGGTCTTCTGTCCTGATAGCGTTCGTCACTGATGGGTTCAAATATTTCCCTAATAATAATTTCAATTTATCCTTCGTGAAGTCTGTGTCGGTTATAATGTGTCTGTGGTAAGTAGGGAATACTATTTCAAATTTGTATGAGGGGTCGCCAGTCGAAATTATAAGTTGGTTCTTGAAAACATTAATGGGAGTATCCGAGAAAGGTATTAGGTTATGGTATGAACTTTCGTCGCTATGTTGGGTAGGTGTCAGAGAGTTGATTTGTGTTGGTCTAGAGAGTGCATCGGCTACGATATTATTGCTACCAGGTTTGTATCTCAGTTCGTAATTGTATTCCTCCAAGATGGCCTTCCAACGCTTGAGTTTGCTATTCGTATTCTTGTTGCTGAGTGCGTAGGTTAAGGGCTGGTGGTCGGTAAAGATCTTTATTGTAGACGCTCCGTACAGGTAGTTCCTTAGGGATTTTAGGGCCCAAATTATGGCGAGCATTTCCTTTTCATTAGTGGCGTAGTGTTCTTCGCATTTGCTAAGTGTTCTTGAAATAAAGGTGATAGGTTTTCCATCTTGTTCTAGAACAGCGCCGATCGCGTAATTGGAGGCATCAGTTGTCAGATGGAATTCCCGGTCGAAGTTAGGAAAGGAAAGCATAACGTCCTCTGATGCCAGAGTGCGTTTTATCTTATTGAAAGCCTCTAAGGCATCGCTATTTAGACTTATAGGGATCCTTGATGACATTTTTTTGGACATGCGTCCCTCCTCCCCTCT
The DNA here is from genome assembly GCA_941918925.1 of Phyto melanocephala. Classification (NCBI taxonomy): domain Eukaryota; kingdom Metazoa; phylum Arthropoda; class Insecta; order Diptera; family Rhinophoridae; genus Phyto; species Phyto melanocephala. Next base: position 17,769,098 of record OW799234.1, on the reverse strand, counting down.
TAAAAGTGAGGTAAGGGGTTTCGCGATTTTCGCATAGTCCTTGATAAAGCGCCTATAGAAGCCTGACATTCCTAGGAATGATCTTAGCTCTTTTATATTAGTTGGGGGTTTTAATGTTTGGATAGCTTTAACCTTGGCGGGGTTAGTTTTCATACCCTCCGTGGATATGATAAAGCCTAGATATTCGACTTCTTTTTTTAAAAACTCGCATTTGTTGAGTTGGACTTTTACGTTGGCTTTTTGTAGGGTGTCAAAGATTGCTTCTAAGTTGTCAAAGTGAGTTTGTTCGTCTTTACCGAAGATTATGATGTCATCTATGTATACGTAACATTTATTTCCCATATGTTCTCTCAGAATGTCGTCCAAAGCTCTTTGAAAGATCGCAGGCGAGTTCCTAAGGCCAAATGGTAGTCGAGTGAATTCGTATTTCGCATTATTAACTGAAAATGCTGTCTTTTCCATATCCTCTTCTTTAAGGCTAATTTGGTGAAAACCGCTCTTTAAGTCAATAACGGAAAACCATTTGTTGCTGCCAAGTTGGGCAAGGACTTCATTAATTTCCGGTATCGGGTATCTATCGGGAATGGTGACTTCATTGAGTTTTCTAAAATCTATAACCATTCTACTTTCCTTAATTCCTGAAGCATTCATTTTTTTTGGGACAACCCAAACTGGAGCGTTATATGGAGATTTAGAAGGTCGGATTATATTATGGTCGAGGTGTTTCCGAATATGTTCCTCGACAGCGTCTTTCATTGCCATCGGGTAAGGGTAATGTCTTGAATATATCGGTGTATCGATAGTTGTCCTTATTTCTGCCTTTACCGTAGTGATGAAGGTTAGTTTTTCGTCCGGGTCTGAGAAAAGATTTGAATATTTTCGGCAGATTGATTTTAGCTTGTGTCTCTGGTTGTCCGTTAAATGGTCCGTTCTGATGTCTATGGCATTTACTGATTGGGATAACTGTTGTTTTATGCGAATCTTTATTGAATTCTTAATTAGCATTAAGTTTTTCGCAGTAAAAATTATAGCGTTAAGTTTTTTTAGGCTGTCGTTGCCAAGTATACCATGGAACGATTTTAGATTAGGTAATATAAAGAATTTTAGATTTTCCGATCGAATACCGAATAAGTTAATGAACGCGTGGTGTGTTATCGCAACCTTTCCACCAACAGAGTTAGCTAGGAAAGGAATTTCATTCTCAATTGGCTCTCTTATGAGAGAGCCCTGAATGTAATTTTTATTGGATCCCGTGTCTATTAAAAATTTGAGAATTTGTCCGTCAGCTGTCTTGCACTCGAAATATGGTAAAGTAGAGTAAGTTAGTCTAAAAAATGTATGTCAGAATACTCGTTTATTTGTCCGTTATCCTCTTGTCCGAAATACTGTTCTATGTACTCGGTCGGTTCCTCATCTGATTCATTTACCCGTTCCATTTCCAGACTGTCGTTTGTTAATTCGTCGTTTGGACCTGTTTCTGTATTGCTTGCTTCGATATTATTGATCCTTTGTAGCTTTGCCGGACGATGTACCTGTGCCGATGGTGGCAGTGGTCTTACGCCTGAAAACCTCTCGTTATTTGGGGCTGGCCTATTCATGTAATTGACCATTTTTGATCTTAAAGATGAGTCTACCTCCATTGGAACTGGCGGTTTTTGTTGAATAGGTCTAGGTGGAATTTGGTAGTTGTTTCTGAATGGAAACGGTTGATTTTGGGTTGTCTGTGAGTTGAAATATCTATTAGTATTCATGGGTGTTGCCTGTGTGTTGAATCTTCGCAAATCGTTTTGATTGGCATAGTTTGTCTGGTAACGTGGTATATGGGGCAAATGAGATAATTGGGGGTAAAAAGTTCGGTTCCGATTATGGTTATCGGGTTTGCGTTGTGGAATTGGGGGTGACCTGGTAGTATTGATTGCATACTGAGTCCTAAGCTGTTGGTTTTCTAATTTTAGGCATAGGTGCAGAGCTTCGTGTAAGTCAGAAGGTTCTCTTATTCCTAGAAGTCTTGGCAAGTCGCCTCTAAGTCCTCTTATGAAGGTATCCAGAGCCTTGTTGCGGTACGTTCTTGTTAAAAGGTTAATGGATGCCTCGCTTTCCTCCATACACGCGATTTTATTTAATATCAGAGACAGATGGGCGTAAATTTCCTTGTAAAAGTCCTGTACTGAATTATTACCCTGTGTCATGGAAGACATTTGGTATTCCAGTGTTCCTAAGTCCCTCTTGTCCGCGTAATGTGTAGTAAGGCATCTTATGATGCAGTCCCAATTTAATGGAGTGTTATAGGACTCCAGTGCAATATCCGCGTTGCCCGTAATTTTGTTTCTTACGACGTTCAGTATTCCGAAGTATTTAGGCGTTCCCTTGAGTGAGTCATAAATCCTAAGGACTCTTTCCACACTTTTCTTCCAGGATCCGAATTCTATCGGGTTCCCAGAGAAATCTCTAAGACATTTTACTATGTCTGGAATCTTGTCCAGATCCGTTAGATCGTTGTTGTACCGTATGTCTATTCCCTGATCTACTACTATTTCTTCCCTATTTCTAGCCTGTTGTTCCTCTTCATAAGTTCTTCTAACTAAGTTAATGATTCGTGCTTCTATCTCTGCAGTTATACCCAGGTGGTTAGGTACCTGGTTTCCCGGAGCCTGATTGGGATTTATAACCGGGGGTCTGATGAGGTTATTTGGATTAGCCATTTTGGTTGTTTAGTCTCTGTTGGCGTAAATTATAATAAAAATGTCCTCGTTCTCTACTTAGGGGTACTTTCCGTCTAGTCTCAGTTCGTCTGCTATCGTACTCTACTCCTGAATCCCCCGAGGAGGTTATCCAGTCCAAAGGTTCTGTCGTAGATCCGTCTGTGTCGTAACTAGAGTCGGACATAAGTTTGGGGAACTTTTTCTTACACTCAGAGTTATAAACCTATTCTTTCGGTTTGAAGTTTATGTTTTTTACTCAGAAAATCTGCACTTGCTTTCCTTGTTAAGACTATTCGAAAATGTAATTTTTTGTCTACAAAATTCTTAAGTTTAATTTAGACTTAATTTTGATTTTCACGTTTCTTAAAAAGATAGTTTACACTTATAATCTTAGCTCAAAGTTTTACTTAACTTACATTAAAATGATTATCTTCTGTATCATCTTGATTTGTTTGTTTCTTGTCAGTTGGGTTGATGTAGATGTTTTTGTTGGTTTGTCTATTAATTTGTTTCTTGATCCTGTTGTCGTTTCTGTTAACTTCTCGTTGTTACTTCTATTGTTTGTTGGGTTGATGTAGGTATTTTGTTGTTTTGCTTGTTGATTCTGTTGTTGCTTGGTTTTTTGATGGTTGTATTGTAGATATTTTGTCGATTTGTTAGTTGATTTGTTTGCTGTAGATGATTTTTCAGCGGGTTGCGAGAATATTAATTGTTCAAAGCTTTTAAATCTCCTTTTTTTCCTATTTCTTGGCTAAAGATGGGTAAATGTTACCTTAATTTAATTAAACATTCTTATTTGGTGTTTCTTTTTTATTTTTATAATTTTAGCGTTTTCTTTTAGTTAATATAAGGAGGATTTATTTTAACGTTCTTTTATTTATTCACTTTTTCATTAATTCAAAGTTTTAGTTTATAAAAATGTATTTTAACTTCTTTCATTTAGTTCAGAGTTTAGTCTTTTATTTTTATTAAAGTTTTAATTTTTGAAAATGTTGGTGACCGAGAATTAATCCTTTTCATCACTTTTACTAAGGTTCTCTAGTTCACACTTACACACACAATATTTTATTTTACGTTGGGCGCCAGTTAAATAAATTAACGTTTGTTTTTCGAGTACTTGACTACGACTGAATAGTGTAGTCCATAAACTTTATTTTATAATTAAAAACGGTAAACAATGTAGACGTATCGTCAGCAAAAAAATTACAATAATGATTGGGGCACAATGTGTTGGGAAAGACTTAAAATTAGTTGGAATTTATTAAATGAGAATAAAAAATAAAATACTGTAAAATTAGTTGGAATTTATTAAATGAGAATAAAAAATAAAATATTGTAAAATTAGTTGGAATTTATTAAATGAAAAATAAGAAATAGAATATTGTTGTGAAATACGTTGACAGCATGTGCAGACTGATTTCCTGAGTTCTGGGAAATTAGTCTGGCAAAAGGTGCAATGAAAGATTATGCCTTTTAAATTGGGGCAGTGTGGGAAATCTTTTATTTTAGAAATTAATGACTTTGTATTTTACGATTCCACGAATTGAGTGGTAGAACATTAGGGGTATTAACTTATACAAACAAAACGTTATTTTGTAGATACTTATAACGAATTCCAACATCTATATATTTAAAAATGTTTTTTACATGTATCAAAGGTTTATTAAATATGTATGTATTTCCAACGCAAAATAAATAATATTCATTATTTTTTTTTATTTTAAAAACAACACCTAGATAATATATAATGAAAAGATTCACAATTGAATAAAGAATAATAGAATATTATTATTAAAATCAGCGATCAATTATTTTAACGCAAAATGCATATCGTCGACATATTCACATCAGAATTTCGCCCATTGAAGTAATATGTAGTTCGTTGATTCCACAACAAACCACAACCAACATGGTACCGTAGGCCACGTTTGATTTGCACTGTGGCAATATTGAACGGGTAAATGGAACTCCAAAGGTTTTTACCAGAAGGTATTCCGCTCAGGAATGGATCGTACGTCATTAAGGCACATGTCAAGAACTTTTTTGTTACTTACTGTTATTCCCATATAAGGTGCAATTGGCGCAAAAATAAAAGCCGCAGACTATCGCCAACGTTAAATTTTGCAGATAATTTTCAACAATTGTCCAGTTATAAAATCAAAACTACTGAAAATCTGATTATATGTGATCAAGATTATTTGATTGGCTTTGTCATTAAGTAGAACTGTAGGCTGCAGTGTTCTGAAAAGCCAAAAGCCATTCATCTGCGCCAATCGCATCCCATTAGGTGGCATTACATCTAAAAGTATCATTGGGTCTTACTTCGTTGAAAATGAAAATGGAAGTTTTGTAACCGTAATGAAGTGCGGTATCGGTTTATGATAGAACGTTTTTTAAGTCCTGCTCTTGAAAACAGACCTGAGATGTGGTTTGAGCAGCGCAATTTTTTGGAGAGCGAATAATTTCAAGTAGTTCGCCGGCACATTCCGCAGATTTGTCAGAACCTGACTATTATCTTGAGAATTATCTAAAGAAGGGAGTATATGTAAAGAAGCCTGAGATAATTCTTGAACTCAAGGCCAATATTGTAGCAAAATTTCAAGCACTATAGCCACAATCTTTGAAATATGTTATAGAAGGAAACAATCATTAGGAAAAAAACGGGGGGTAATTTAAGTGACGTTGTTTCCTATACTTAGTGTAAAAAATTTTCATTTTGTATATATTTTATTACAATACTTTTTCAATTTATTTTGTATCGTGTTTAGTTTAGCAGATATAAGATTACCGATTTTACCCGTTTTTTCCCTTTTTTACCCGCTTAAAGTACGAATTTCCAAAAATCCCTTCATAGTAGAGCTATACATATATGCGATGATGAATCAGTCAGTCACGTTACTCTTTTATATATATCTTATAATCTGAAATGAACATTAAACAAATATGTCAACAAAAGGTTTTTAAGTCTTTAAGCCTCTTGGTAACTTCTGATCCACCCTGTAACAAAACTTTTTGATTCTTAATTCTACGTTTTTTGTCTTTTAAGTTCGTTTTTTATTTTTATTTATAAAAAATAAATAAATATTTTGTAAAAATAAAAGAATACTCTGGAAAATTAAGTTTTTTTCAAATCTAGCTGCGGGTTTGTTATCAGCACTTATCGGTCGGTATTTAATATTTGGATGCAAATATCATTTAATTAACTAACAAATTGTAAAAATTTATGAAACGCTTAACAATTGCTTAGTCTAGGTCAAGCTTATAAATCCATATTAAAAAAACAAAAATTTTTATTCTTTCCTACACACTAACAAAAGAAATTAAAAAAAAGATTTTAAATTCATAAGTTTTATATAAACAAAATTCCCCTATTCCCCGTATTTTGCATTCCCCTTTTAAAATATAAATTCTTTAGACTGACAACACTGTTAACCACTTTAACTACTAAACAACGTGTTGCTTAAGCACTCTGTGAATTTAGTTTTAAAACGAGTTTCAAAAGGTACGGTTCGTTAACAGTTCGCAAGTTTTTTTCTCTTACGATTTAAGCTACGGTTAAATCAATTTTTTAAGAGTTGAAGTGTGTGATTTTGTTTTTTTTTTTTTTTATTTTAAATAAAATTTTTGGGTCTATTACGTGCGAATATTTTTTGCTGTAACTCAAATAGAAAAGAAATTTACCAAAAAAAAAAGAAAAATTATTGTAAAAAATTAAAAAAGAAATATAAAAAATAAATAATAAATTTTCTTATAAGTATAAAAAGAAATAAATTAGATATTCAAAAATAACAAAAGACTCAACAACAGACTTTATCAACAAAAACCACAAAATTGCAAAAAATAAAAAAATTTAACTATCAATTTACTTTAAGGCAAAAAAAAAATTAAATAAGAAATAAAAGTTGGAAAGTAGAAAATTAAAAAAGTGAAGTTTTTGTGGAAATCGCACTAACAAAAAAGTAAGGAAAATTTCTATTAGCAACAAAAAAAGGATTATATAAATTGTCGTATAAAAAAGGTAATTTTTTTACATTATTTTCTTAAAGTATTGTACCTATTTATTACAGAATATACTTAAGTTTTTTTTAAGGAATAACGGTACTTTAATTTTAGAGAATCCTAAAAAAAATTTAAACTTTAATAAATTAGCTGGTAATGCCATGTTCACACGGCAATATGAATCTCTTGGTTCGCTTTCTGAATCACGAATGCGAACCCTGCCGTTCAGACGATAGTTCTTGTTTCACTTTGACATTTTTTTTTTCAATTATTTAACGCGGCTTTTTGTTTTTTCTGAAGCACAGTCTTTGATTGAAGTCATTCTTCTACACATTAAAATACGTTTCACTATTTTTCTTTTTTCCATTTAAGTTTAAATATATGTTAAAACATATATTTTTTATTTCCACAATGTTTTTTTAATTTTTTACACACAATATTTTTTTGTTTTTTTTTTTTTTTGTTTATGTTTTGTTTTTGACAGCCAGTACGGATAAATTAGCGATTTTTTCTTATCAAAATTGGAGATGATAGTAAACTCTTCGAGATTCGCAACAAAATTCAAAATGAACCATGAAGATTCGCTCTCAAGATTTTGTATGGCGAATCTTGCAGATTTAATCAAGATTCGGTCGCGAACCTTGAATGAGAGAGCGAACCTTTAATTTTGCTGTCCGTGTGAACATACTATAATAAGACAATTCGTTGCAACTAAGAATGCAGTAGCGTGGTTTAGAGCTGCAAAGATATCGATTTCGATCGGCCCATTCGATAGTTTATTCTAAAACTATCGATAGGTAGGTACTATTGAGAGTATCACATTCTCAAAAAAAACTCATTATTAACATTACTTTGATTTAATTAACAAATATTTAATGAAAATTTTTTTAACAAATATTTTGTAAAATCTATCAACTGTACACTTATCAGAGGTTTATCACAGATCTATTAACCTAATATTCTTTGAAAATTCGATTTATAAACCTTAAAATTTTGGCGCATACAACAGTAGTATGTTAATATTTTTTTTGAATTTTTGTGTCGCCTATTTCTTTGTGACCATAGTACAGCTAATGAGGCAAACTCTTTAGAGCCAAAACAGCTGTTACATCATTCTAATTTTTAATGCTATTTACATAAAACAGTGTTTTTTTTTATTTTCTTGTATGTATTGAGTTTAAAAACTTTATTGTTGATACAACCCGTTTCTAATTTCGTTACTAATTTCGGTTTTACTTTGTAAAGAATAATTTTTTCGATAGTAGCAATAGCGGAAAAAACATCGATAGTTTGTTTAAAATAAAATATCGATTATTTTGCAGCTCTAGTGTAGTTTATCTGTAGCTATTAAATAACATGTATGTAAGAGTATTATATTCGGCAGTGCAGAATCTTGAAATATCTTTCACTATCATGTGCATCAGTATATTGACTCATTTGATACCAATATTAGCGGGGTTGAAAGAAATATTTTTTATTGCTAGATTTGATTAAAAATGAAAAAAAATTTTGTATTTTTGTACATAAACTTTTTTGGATTATAGTCTGCCAATCAGACCCTCTCATTTCATTGATATTGCATAAAGAAAAAGCTTAAAAACATTTATTTTCCTTTGCAAATTTTAGAAAACACCCTGATGCTTATTGGCCTAATTTTTAATATCAATTCATGTTTTAATATTTACAAAAGATTTATACCACATACAGCTCTGTGCAACATTTGGGGGTTTTCAAAAGTTGATTTAAAACAAAATATCTTAATAGAAATTGTGTTTTGGAAGAGGTAAACAAATTAAATTTAGTTTAACTGTGCAGCTTGTGCCTAACTCCACCAGTGTAAATTTGTTGCAAGTCTCACTAATTCTATTAAACTGATTGTTTTCAAACTATGCACAAGTTGTGTAATTATTTTGTGATCTGCATTTTATTACAATAAAAATATTTAACTTAAATATTATTTTCTCATTAAAAAAGGTTTTTAGTACTAAGGAGTAAGCGAAGGGTAATTAAGATTCTGCTTAGCCATATATGACACTCTTACTTGTTTTCTGTGTCATTTTTCATTTGTTTTTTAGGTTTTCTGTAATTTAAGTGAACTAAATGGTCAGCTAAAATGCTACCTCTCTGTCACCTCTAAAACTACTCTCACGATAAAAAAAAAAAAAAAATACGAAAACAGCAACAAGAACATAATTGCATTGAGAACAGCTGATTAAACAATTAAAAACATGTTATTTATTACAAAAACAACAAGGTGGAAGTTGATTTTTTTTTAATTACAAATTCTTGTATAGTGTTGTTGTTTCTAGTTGCTGTTTGATGTTATTGTTTTTAATGTTCGTTAAAATTTTGTTCATGTATTTTTTACTCTTCGTAGGAACCTATAGTTTGTTGTTCTTTTCAATACCTAATGTAGGTATTTCTTGCATGATTTTTGTTTTTACTTTTTTTGTTTTTTATACCCTTCACCTGTGGTGCACAAGGGTATATATAGCTTTGTCATTCCGTTTGTAATTTCTACAATTTTCATTTCCGACCCCATAAAGTATATATTTTCTGAAAGCTTATGAATAGAGGAGTCGATTAAGCCCTGACCGTCTGTCCGTCTGCCCGTCTGTCCGTGTGTTGGTTGAAATCAACTTTTAGAAGCAACTATATGTTCCTCAGATCTGTATATGGTATCAATCTCTTGGAAATATCCAGGAATGAATCGCTATTGAAATTCAGCACAATCGCCCCATAACTTTCTGAGATATGAGCAAAAACCACGACCACCTCGTTTTTTTTCACAATTACAACAACAACATACATACATACATACATGTAAAAAACATACCAAACAAAAAAAATTACAAAAAAAAAAAAAATTAAAAATAAGAAAAAAATAATAAAAAAAACTAAAAAAAGAAAATTTAAAAAAAATTTTAAAAAAAATTTTAAAGAATTTTTTAAAAATTTTTCTAAAAAAATTTTTTTAAAAAATTTAAAAAAAATATAAAAAAAAATAATAAAATATAAATAATATATTAAATAAAATAAAATAAAATTTTTTTGGCTCAGCTGGGATTCGATGCCATATTTATTCTAACGTGTACGTATGCACGTATTTTATATGGGATGAATGGTGATACAAACAATTGTTATTGCATGACTACACGTTGTGAAGGGTATATAAGATTCGGCACGGCCGAATATAGCACTGTTACTTGTTTTTTAATGTTTTTGCTGCTGTATTCCGTAGTTGTTGTCATTGTAATTTGTTTGGTGCATTTAACCGTTAAATTACAATACTTTTTAAGGCTTTAGAAGTTTTAAATGAATATTTTTCGTTTTTTTAACAAATTCATTAAAAATGTACTCATGTATGTATGTACCTATGTATTAACTTACTAGTACCTACTTATATATATGTATGTACATATGAACTTTTGTATGTACTTACATACAAATGTGCTTATGAAATAAAGTAAAGTAGGTTTAGCTAGGAACACACCTACTTATGTACATACATACCTACATAGGTATGTATGTACATATATACATACATACAAACATATTTTAAATGGAGACTTAAATAATTTAAGAAATTGAGCTGCTAATTGGTTGACGCTACATAAAATTTAATTCTAATTTAAAATGGGCATAAATTAAATTGAAAAAAAATTTTAAGGGAAATTTGTTTAAATCTTTTATGCCTTTTAAAAGAAATTATTTTATTTTAAAAATAACTCAAAGATATTTTTATTTAAAACAAGAAAAGAAATTTAGATTTCTTGGTTGTAAATTTGTACACACTTATGTAGGTATACCTACATACATACATACATAAGTATATACAATGCACAACTGTAGGTACATACTTATGTATGTACTTAAGTAGGTACAAAAACTAATTTAAAATAGAAATGTGATTGAGGTATTCTTTTAAATAAGTATTAAAATTCTCTCTAGTGTTTTAAGTTTAAAATGTATAGATAGCACCTAATTCATAAAATGAGAACGGCTGGGCAGATTTCTGTACAATTTTCTGTCAGTTCGTATTTTCGAGGATGTTTTTACGGAAGAAAATTTTCCCTCCGGAAAAGTCGGAAAATTGGAAAAATCGAAAATCGAGTTTTTGTATAAAATTTTGTGTGCAATAATTCCTTAATGGCTTTTCAAATAAAAAAATAGAAAGTTCTCAGATGAAATCCGATAGATGGCGTTATACGTTGACTTAGACTTTGCGCAATCTAAAAGATGTCTTTTTGGCATTGTAATTTTCTACAGTAAATGTGCTATTGTCAGCTGTACCGTACATGATCGCGTGTTGGGAAACCGTCTTCGTTATTTGTTTTTGCGCCAGAAAACAAATCGAAAAACATTGTTCATCAAATCGCTCTCTACTGATTCCATTCAAATAAATCACATTGAAAATTTAAATATTATTACTCTAAAGTTTGTCTGAAAGCTTAAAATTGGGGCGAGGCGAAGTTCGCCGGATCCGCTATTCCAATATAAAAATATATAAACCTATGTAAACAAGTAAGAGTGCTATATTCGGCCGTGCCGAATCTTATATATTCTTATATACATATATGTATGTACATATATATACATTAATATATATCTTTTATGAAACATACTTACATATATAAAAACATCCCATTGAAAAATTATAAATTGAGTTTACGTATGTCTGTTTAAAAAAAATAATTTTTTTGGCACTGCTGGGATTCGATGCCACATTCACTTTGACCAGTATACCACATTTGTATGTATGTATGTAAGTATGTGTTGTTATTGTGAAAAAAACGAGGTGGTCCTGGTTTTTCCCCTTATCTCAGTTGTTTATGCACCGATTTTCAATACCGATCTGCTCCCGAATATTTGTGATATTTTAATACTTCGCCCGGTCCAGGCGGGGGCTTCAAAAAGTTGATTTCAACATACAGACGGAATGACTGACAGAGCTTAATCGACTCCCCTATTCATAAGCTTTCAGAAAATATATACTTTAGGAGGTCGGAAATGAAAATTGTAGAAATTTCACACGGAATGACAAACCTTTATAAACCCTTTTTCACTGTGTGAAGGGTATAATAATCGCCATAAAATACTATTCTTAAGTAAGTTTTTAATTATTGTGGAACATTTTTGAATAAAATATAGTAGGTATAAAAAATAATAATTTTCTTCGGTTATGTTTGTTAATTGATACAGAACTGAAAGCGTACTATTCCTTTCAATAAAAATGAAATCAGAAATGAGAAGTTTTACCTTATTGCCACAGATACTAGGTATGTATTGAACACAAACAGGTTTTTATTTTGTAATTCTATTACTGAAATTTCTTTCCAAAAGCGGATCAATTATATGGAAAATCGTTAAAAATATTAAATTTCACCAACATTTGACAATTATTTCGTAGAAAGGTCTATAACTTCTTTAGATAAATTTTTATACCCTTCACACAGTGAAAAAGGGTATATATAGGTTTGTCATTCCGTGTGAAATTTCTACAATTTTCATTTCCGACCCCATAAAGTATATATTTTCTGAAAGCTTATGAATAGGGGAGTCGATTAAGCTCTGTCAGTCTGTCCGTGTGTATGTTGAAATCAACTTTTTGAAGCCCCCGATATAGGTTGGACCCGGGTAAGGTATTAAAATATCAGAAATATTCGGGAGTAGATCGGTATTGAAAATCAGAAACATCGGTACATAAACAACTGAGATATGAGCAAAAACCCACGACCACCTCGATTTTCTTTTCATAAAAACAACATTACAACAACAACATACATACATACAAACGTGTATACTGGTTAGAGAAAACGTGGCATCGAATCCCAGCTGAGCAAAAAAAAGTTTTTAATTTTTTTTTAAATTTTTTTTTAATATTTTTTTTATTTATTTTTTTTTTATTTAATATATTATTTATATTTTTATTATTATTATACCCTTCACACAGTGAAAAAGGGTATATAAAGGTTTGTCATTCCGTGTGAAATTTCTACAATTTTCATTTCCGACCCCATAAAGTATATATTTTCTTAAAGCTTATGAATAGGGGAGTCGATTAAGCCCTGTCAGTCTGTCCGTCTGTCCGTGTGTATGTTGAAATCAACTTTTTGAAGCCCCCGACATAGGTTGGACCCGGGTAAGGTATTAAAATATCAGAAATATTCGGGAGTAGATCGGCATTGAAAATCAGAAACATCGGTACATAAACAACTGAGATATGAGCAAAAACCCACGACCACCTCGATTTTTTTTTCACAAAAACAACATTACAACAACATCATACATACATACAAACGTGTATACTGGTTAGAGAAAACGTGGCATCGAATCCCAGCTGAGCAAAAAAAATTTTTTTTTAAATTTTTTTTTTATTTTTTTTTTTTTATTTTTTATTAATATATTATTTATATTATTATTATTTTTTTTTTTTAAATTTTTTTTATTTTTTTTTTGTTTTATATATATTATATACATAATAATTTTTTTTAAAATTTTTTTTAAACATTTTTTTTTAAATTTTTTTTTTTTTTTTTTTGCTTTTTTAACATACATACGTGAATTTATAATTTTACAATGGGACGTTTTTATATACATATGTATGTACGTATTTCATTATGGATGAATGGTGATAGAAACCACTTTTATTGCATGACTACACGTTGTGAAGGGTATATAAGATTCGGCACGGCCGAATATAGCGCTCTTACTTGTTTTTTTTTTAATTTTTTTTTATTTTTTTTTGTTTTATATATATTATATACATAAAATTTTTTTTTTTAAATTTTTTTTTTTTTGTTTTTTTAACATACATACGTGAATTTATAATTTTACAATGGGACGTTTTTATATATGTATGTACGTATTTCATATGGGATGAATGGTGACACAAACCACTGTTATTGCATGACTACACGTTGTGAAGGGTATATAAGATTCGGCACGGCCGAATATAGCGCTCTTACTTGTTTCTATTCAAATAAGTAAAACCTTGTGAAAAAATTTAATTCTAGTCCCGAGCCTATTTATTACATATTGGGTTTGCTTAGCGGCGTTCCAATATTTTTATCTGTTAACTATGAGAACTCGGACCGCATAACTGGCTCCAAAACAGTTGTTGCATTACATATGTTCATCAGCAGATATATTTTAATGTTATCTGCCACCATTTGTTAGGAAAGCAATAATTATCATAAATAGTATTTCATTTGTATGAGGGTATCACTCTCCTTCTCTGATCCTCAAGTTTTCTGATTCTAATTAAAAAATTGTTATTGAAAGTGGCTCATAATAAGTTTAAACAAAAAAGATATTGCAGTGTTATGGAAATGATATCAAATGTATTTTTTGGTATGGGGGACACCACGTCCTCTAGTTTGATCCTAACGATTTTG